>CM019068.1:121280999-121670075 GCA_009667805.1 Leptobrachium leishanense
TGCTGCACTAAAGATTTTTGTATGCAGTGCGTTTGTTAAAAATTTTGTAATTTTCCCCAAAAAAAATGTAACGAGACCCCATCTCTAATTTTTTTTTTTTATAATTCTTTATTTTGAAAAAGTTTTAAACACAAAAAGACAGGTAAACAGCCACCTGTGACATCGCCTCGCAGGGCAGAGAGGGCAGGCCTCATAAAACATGGTTTGGCTCAACTCATAAAATCATGGTGAACATAAAAAAGCAAACTGGTTGAGATCGGAAGAAATGTAGTAAATCAGCCCTTATGCCCAGCGTATGGCATGCCACGTAGCCGACCGGACAAGACTAACAATAAACCACGTATGACAGGAGAAGGAAAAGAGAAGGAAAGATAAGGACAGAGAAAAAAGGAGAAAGAAAGAAGGAAAGAAAGGAAGAACCTCCCGCATCTGACTCCCATTAGGTGTTAATCTGGCTTTAATTAGTTTCTTCCCAATGACTCCAGGTTTTATAAAACGAGGGAAGAGAGTTGTGAATCACCGCGGACAGTTTATCCATGTGATGCGCCTCGGCTATATAAGCCCGGGCCACCTCAACGGAAGGCACCTCCCCAGCTCGCCAGTGTTTAGCGAGAGCTCTCCTAGCTCCCAACACTATCCTGTGGAAGAGTTTGCAATCCGGTCCCCGAAGGGATGCCGGTGACCTATGGAGCAGGAAGGCCCAAGGATCAAGAGGGACAGGTTGCTGAAATACCTCCTCTAATAAATCACCAATCCGGTCCCAGAAAGATCGCACCTTCGGGCACAGCCACCACATGTGAAACAGGGTACCTCGAGCCCCACAGCCCCTCCAACACACATCAGGGGTACCCGGCTGCAGATGCGAGAGCAAGACCGGGGTGGCATACCATCGGTACAACGTTTTATATGCCTGTTCTTTCAGCGTAACACATATAGACACTTTTGCAATATTTTCCCACATATCTTGCCATTCCTCCCCCTCCAACTCCTCCCCAATATCCGCCTCCCAGCGGGCAATGAATCCAGGGGTCAGCCAGGAGACATCCTCGCATGAAAAATGACTATATAAGGTGGAAATCAGAGCTTTTGGAGCCCTTCCGGCAGTGGCGACTCTAGGAACAATATTTAGGGGGGGCACAGAAGATACCGCAGTCAAAACTGGGGGGGCACTAATAATTTTCACCACTAAATCATACCACTGAATAAAAGTAAGGGCCCTATCACCTGGTGTGAGCTAAGACAACATCACTAAAGGAAAAATTTAGTGCGAGTCGCTAAAACTTACAGGGTTATTCAGAGAGAGGTGAAAAGCAGGAGAATGACTGGAGAATGGAAAATTCTTGGTCAAAGAATCGGCTATTTTGACCTAGAATTTTCCATTCTCCAGACATTCTCCTGCTTTTCACCGCATTCTGAATAACCCTGTTAGTGCCTGATGACCTACTAACAGATCACCTTGTCTGCAGTAGTCCATGAACAAGGTCGTTTGGCACATGCTAGGGAAACTCTAAGACCCAAGTTGAGACCCAGCGCTAATGCGGTTGTGTACAGGATAGAACGTTTTTTCTTTTCCATACCTATCCCCCACCCTCACAAGCTTGAATATGAACACATCCAGTGAATAACCTCTCACTCCTGCATTATTAAAATCCTCCATGGTGACCGTATCATCCATGTTTTGATGCACACATATATTAAGGCTGATGGGCATTGCATGATAAATGCCTCCCAGCAGCATGTAGAATCATTACACTGCATTTAATAGATCCAAAAGGAAGGCCAGGTGAGCGACAACAATTTCCCTGCTACAGCATATAAACAATACATGTTTCAGGGCAAGACTTATCCATGTGTTCCTTTAAACATGGTCCACACAGTCACCCTAATAATCAACTGCTTACATACTATGAATAGCCGCCAGCATAAAATGTTTAAAATTAGGCAATATATTAGAATTAGGATATATGTGGATAAAGGATACATTTATAATAGAGCCGACTGCAACAGCAGCAACATTGCTGACCATATCCATTACTATGGTGTATGGGGCCAAGAGAACACCTGTGTTGCATTCCTTTCAATTGCCTGTTAATTTTGGACGAGGACCTGTTTTTTCTGTTTTTTTTGGAGTTAGCACCAGGGCTGAGCAGTAGGTAAAATGTTGCAATTAGTGCACCTCAAAAAATTTGGTGCTGGCACCAAGTGATCTGTAAAGATATCTAGCACTCCCCGTGTTAAGTATAGGACGCGGAAAGTACAGTAAGCTCGCGGTACAAATCGCTAATAGCGACGCGCTAAGTGATTTTTCCCATTTGTAGCGGGAGGCAAACAATCTGTTGGTCCGGCGCTAGACTGAATTAACCTGGCGCTAATGCAAAATCACGCCGACGCAAGGGTTAGCTCACACCAGGTAATAGTGCCCTAAATAAGTATATATATATAAATAAGATTACAAAACCCCAGAGTAATGTGATGCAATGATGCCTTTTTGTTGTACTAACCTGATACTTAAATTCAATATTTTATTTGCTGCAATTCGGCAGTTTCCGCTGAATGTCTGATAACTGCTTCAGCGACTCCACTTTTAGCAAATTACAGTGACCATTCGCTAAATAGGGAATTCACCTTATTTTCTGCAAAATAAATTCCCCGAAATGTGACGGAAAGCAGAGGATCTACAGATCATTAGACCCTTTAGATTCTAACTTCCATAATAACCCCTAAAATGCCTTAAACCCAGAGAAATGCAATAAAAATAATAAACAATGTGGCATTTAGCCTACCCATTAACCTCTAAACTGCCATTAATCAAGGAAAAAACAAATGTATACTGTGAGGGATGAAGCCTGCCCATTAACCCTTAATATACAACTAAACCAAGGCATAAACTAACGTAATACACAATGTAATGTATAGTCTGAACATTAACCATTTCACTGCTGAGCCATTTCAACCCTGTGAAAATGTTTACGTTTACGTGCACGTTTTTATTTGCTGTTTTATGACTTTTACATCACACTGAATATAGTCATGTGGGGTATCATTGGAAAGGCCAGAATCTGCCCTTTCAAATGACACCTAGTTCATCCATATACGATGCATAGCTACGGAGATACGTTGGTCCGAAGAAGTGTGGGAAGCTGGATGCTGATTTTTGGTGGGGGGGCACATGGGGGGGCAAGAAATAACCTAGGGGGGGCAATTGCCCCCCCTTGCCCCCCTGTAGAGTCGCCTATGCCTTCCGGAGTCACACATGGATTCAAAAAACGTTAATTTTTGACTAGCTGCTCGTGAAATGTTATGTTGAGATAAAAAGTCTCGTATCTGTAGGAATCTGAAGTGGTCGAAGGTCCGGAGGTCACCCTTCGATTGTAGGTCCGAGAAGGAGAACCAGTCACCTCCTGGAGATCTGAAATGCTTAATCCTCTGCAGGTCGATATTTTCGAAAGCTGTAAAGGCGGAGGGGGACAGTCCCGGAACAAAAGCTCTGTTGCGTAAATATGGCATTAACGGCGAGAAGCAAGAGCAGAGGTGAAATTTGTCCCGGACGGAGTCCCAAACCCTCAGGGAGGTTAGAGTCGCTGTACAGGTGGACCGCAATAGCGGGCGGAACTCTTTGGGTAGCCAAAAATAGAATTGCGGGAGGTCTGGTGCAAATAGATCCGATTCCAAATCGGCCCAACGTTGGGAGTGTTGGGGCAGATGAAACATTACAAACTGAGCAATCTGAGCCGCTTGGAAATACTTATACAAGTGCGGAAGGCCCAGACCCCCACGTTCTTTAGGGCGATATAGGACATATTTAGAAACCCTTCTCCTGCCCCCCGCCCACACAAAACCCTCAATTTGGGACTGCAGCTGTCGAAGAGATCGGGGGCACACCCAGATCGGCAGGGCCTGAAATAGATATAATAATCTCGGAAGCAGGTTCATTTTTATGCAATTAATCCTGCCGATCCAGGAGACCCCCTCCCTCCCCCACCTCTCCAAGTCCTCGCCCAGAAGTTTAAACATTGCCTCATAGTTTAGGGAGTGCAATCCATTCACATCAGGCGTAAGCCACACTCCCAGGTATTTCAAAGAGGATCGAGTAAAACGGAAGCCCGAGGAACTCTCAATTTCCTGACAGATCGAGGCCGACAGGGAAAAGGGCATAGCAACCGACTTTTCAAGGTTAACCTTATAACCCGAGACTGCTGAAAAGTCGCGCAGGAGGGAGAGCAGGGGAGGAATGGAGGCGGAAGGATGGCTAAGAGTGAGCAAGACATCATCGGCGTACGCCGATACCTTGTATTCCTCCCCACCCACAGTCACTCCCGTAATATGGGGAGAGTGGCGAATAGCCGATAAGAGGGGTTCGAGAGATAGGGCAAAGAGGAGGGGGGACAGAGGGCATCCCTGTCGCGTCCCATTTCCTACAGAGAAGCTTGTGGGAACAGTGCCTGGTGTAATGACAGCTGAGGTAGGGGAATCATACAGAGATCGGAGGGTCGAGATAAAGGACATCGGGAAGCCCCACGTGGTCAAAAGTCGAAATAAAAAGGGCCATTCCAGTCGATCGAATGCCTTCTCTGCATCTAAAGAGATGAGCAGAGAGGGCAATTGGGTGTCAGTCATTCGCTCCATCAGCACCACAGCCCGTCTGGTATTAGCAAATGCATGCCTGCCCGGGATGAACCCCACCTGATCCGGATGAATGATGGAAGCTAAAAAGGAGTTCAGTCTATTTGCCAGTATTTTTGTAAATATTTTATAATCAACATTCAAAAGGGAGATGGGCCTGTTATTTTGCGGGTAAGACGGGTCCTTTCCTTCCTTTGGAATTAAAATTATGTCAGAGCGGAGAAAATCTGCTGGGGCCGGGGCACCCTCCCACAGCGACAGATAAAATTTGTGTAAGTGTGGAGACAGAGTTTGGGTAAAGGTTTTATAGTAAAAGGCAGAGAACCCATCCGGGCCAGGAGCCTTGTGAGGTTTGAATGCCTTAATAACCTCAGCTATCTCTTCCTCAGATGGGGGGCGTCTAAGCGCCTGTCTCTGTGCTGGGGATAGCCGGGGGAGAGGAGCACTCGACAGGAAGTGGTCAATCGATTGGCCCAATGGGATAGAGTCGGAAACGTGGGTCGGGGAGTGGTTGTATAATGTCTGAAAGTATGAGGTAAACAATTTATTAACTGTAGCTGGGGATGTGTGCAGGACTCCCTCCCCATCTCTGGCTCCCGTTATATGTTTGGACCTGGTTTGGTTGCGAAGTTTAGACGCTAGAAGGGTGTGAGATTTGTTGGCAAATTCAAAATAGGTTCTCTTGGACCAAGCCAATGAGCGGGCCGCGTCCTCCCCGAGTAATTGACGTATGGCGGTCCTGATCGTTTTAATCTGGGCGGTCAAGGCGTCTGAGGGTGAAAGTTTGTTCAGGGTTTCCCATTTAGACAGGTCTTTGGTCAAAGAAGCCAGGGAAGCCAGTTTTTGTTTTTTGAGTCTGCTACCTAATTGTATGAGATGGCCCCGGATCACCGTCTTATGGGCCAGCCACAGGGTGGTGGGGGAAAGGGTGGGTGAGTCATTTTCCAGAAAGTAGTCTCTAAGTTGTTGCTGCAATTCTAAGATGTGTTCAGGTTTATGTAGTAAAGAGGAATTCAGACGCCACGACCACGCCGGCGAGTAAGACGGTATGGATAACGTCATGGAGATCGGAGCGTGGTCCGACCATGTAATATCGCCAATGCTTGAGGTCGGGATTAGAGGCATCGTCGACAGGGACACCAGGAAAAGGTCTATACGGGAGTAAGAGTGATGGGGGTTGGAAAAAAAGGTGAAGTCCCTATCACCCGGGTGATGGAGACGCCATGCATCCACCAGGGAGTGGTCAAGCATAAAGGACTCCAGGGAAGCATCCTGGGGGTATCCCGAAGGCGTCCCCGAGGAGTCCCCCGATGCCTTTCTGTCCAGAGATGGTTGAGGGACCGCATTAAAGTCTCCGCCAAAAATAACTCGCCCGTCAGCTTTAGTTGTCAATAAAGAAGATATTTCCGTCCAGAAGTCAGGGTCATAGCCATTAGGGGCATAAATGTTAAATAAGGTTAGGGTGGTGGAGGCAATCTGTCCCACGAGCATCAAATAACGTCCAGCTGGGTCTGAAACTTCAAGGTGTATTTTAAAGGGGCAGGAGGAGTGAATCAAAGTGGCCACTCCCTTTTTCTTTTGTGGAGATGATGCCATGTAGGTAACCGGGAAGGCCTTGTTTCTTAATGAAAATTGGCGGGAGGAAGCAAAGTGGGTCTCCTGGATCAATGCTATATGGCACGCGGATCGTTTGAGCTCCCTTAACAACAAACGCCTCTTTTGGGGTGTGTTTAATCCCTTAACATTAAGGGACAAAATCTTTAAACCGCTATCCCCCATACAGAGTCAGCAGGAGGGAGGAGAAAAGGGAGCAGGGCACCACATATGTCCCCCCCATCCCCAACTGAGGGCGAGAGAGGGAAACTGGAATCAAGGGCAAGAGAGGAGGTGGAGAAAGAGAGATGAGGAGAGACAGAATAGAAAAGGAAAAAGCAAAGGAGCGGGTGGCACGCCCAAGAAACAAAGACCCACCAACAACATAAGACAAAAACACAACATAACACAGAGAGCGCCTGGACTTATGGAGTGCCAGGCCGACCTTGGAGGGGAGGACACGGAGACCAAAACTCCCCAAACCCCCAACCCCACACCCCCACACCCAACCAAGGTTGATAGACATTAGCAATAGCTGGACATGACATTATAACCGATAGGGGGGAGAACCCCGGGAGGGAGGGTCCCCCAACCCGCCCCGGGTAGAACCGGCAGGGCGGACCCTCCCCCAGGGGGGGCCCCCGTCTGACAATATAAACTCAATGAGGCATACCAGAAGCTTTTAAATCAAATAACAAGTGAACATCAATGACATCAGTAAATGGCCCTGAGCCAAGGGCAATTAAAACAAAAGAAAAAGAAAAAGAAAAAGCCGGAGAGCAACAGCACACAGACCTCCCGTGTGGAGCATATGGTGACCCACCACCATCTGGACTCCTGAGCAACAACCCTCCAATGAGGGGGAATTTTGAAGGAGAAAAGAAGAAGGAGGAACGGGCCTCCAGGCCACAGATACATCCTCAGCCATCCCCGCTCGTGATGCCAACTCGAGTCCAGCGCTGCTGTAGACGAGGGAAGGAAGAAGGCGGGAGCCCAGGGGCGACAAAATCTTCCAGAGGTGGGCACTTCACTGCGGCCCAAAAGGCGGCAAGCTCTGAGGAGGGGGTGAGGGCCACCTGCCGGCCCGCCACCGACACTTGTAAGCGAAAGGGAAATCCCCACGTGTATGGGATGTCGTTAGCAGAAAGGTGTTCTGTAATGGGGCGCCAAGCCCTGCGTCGTCGGAGGGTTGCGGGATCCAAATCCTGGAACAGCTGTAGGGGTTTATCCTCAAACTCCAATTGGAAGGTGCGTGCGGCATGAAGGATCTGATGTTTCGCCGTGAAGTAATGCATGCGGAATATCACGTCGCGTGGAATAAGAGACGAAATATTCGGGGGTCTCTGAGCTCTATGAATCCGATCCATTAGCAGCTGAGCTTCCGGTATATCCGGTGCAAGGCGACGTAATATACCCAGCACCGTCCCATTGAGATCTTTAGGTGACACAGTTTCTGGGAGACCTCTCAGCCTGATATTATTTCTCCTGGAACGATTAGACAGGTCCTCCATCTTGGATTCCAAGAATAAGACTCTTTTAGCTAGGTCCCCGGTGCCCTCCGCTAAGTCGTTATGGGCCTGTGTTAGCTCTGCGGCCTGGTCCTCCAGTTCAGCCGTGCGTGCGCCCAGCGAATCAATCTCTCCCCGCAGTTCTGTCCCCAATTTCGCCACCTCACCCGCCAGAAAGGTCTGCATCTGGGACATCTTGATAAAGAGGCGTTCCACGTCTCCCCGCGAGGCCGGAGCCGTTAAGTCCGCTGAGGTGGATAACTCTTCCTCCGGGTACAGCGTTTCACCGTGGCCGCCATCTTGGAAGGCTTCGGCCTGCTTTTTAGCTGGGACGAAATGCTGGGCTACGGATGGGTCCGGCGGCCGCGTTTTTTTTAGCGGTTTGGAGGCTGGCATGCTGCTGAAGCTATAAGAGGCTTTTGTGAAAGAAAAAATCGGCTCAGGGGTGCTCAAACCAGAGGCTTTGGTGCTAGGTGTGCGGGAGCCCCGGGATCACGCGGCCATCTTGGTTGGGCGCTAGCTCCGCCCCCATCTCTAATTTTTTTAACAAGCGCACCCCATACAAAATATAACCGCAATTGCTTGCATGTTAAAATGTGAAAAAAAACACTTTACACGTTGTAAATTATTGAAAAATCATATTTTATTGCATTTTTTGTTATAATATACAGACAGGTCATAACGTATAGATATAATAATGACATATTATGAATCTGCCGAGTCTGACGGAAAGAACGATATTTAATATGTCTGGGTAATATACTAAAATAAGCCTTCAAAACACGTTTAAACATGATGAGCAAAACCGGTAAAAATGAGCTCAGCACAGAGGCGGGAAAAGCCTCAGCAGCGAAAGGGTTAATTAAAAAAACACGATAGAATCGCCAGAATTATCGTATCGACAGAATGAATTATCGGATCCGAAAAACAAACCAAAAATTTATTAAAAAATATAAATAAAGTAGTATTAAAAAAGTAAACCATATAGTAGTTTTCATCAAAACGAATAGAGTAACAGCTTTGATACGAGAACAGACGTTACGAACAAACGGAAAGTTCCGAAAAACGAAAAATGGGCGATATACCGAAAACCATGTACAATTCAGAGAAACGAAAAGTTCCGAAAAACGAAAAGTTCCGAAAAACGAAAAGTTCCAAAAAACGAAAAATGGGCGATATGCCGAAAAAAATGTACAATTCTGAAAATACGAAAATTTTCCGAAATAACGAAAAGTCGATACAGAAACCTAGTAAAGTTACCCGAAAATACGAAAAATGGTCGATATTCCGAAAAATAAATGTACCCGAAAACCGAATCGAGCCGAACAGAATCGAAACAGAAAGCAGTCGAAACGAACCGAATCGAAAAGTTTCAAAATTCGAAAAATCGAATCGAATCGAATCGAAAAAAAATCGGTGCACATCCCTAGGCATAATGTTGAACATGAATTTTTGTATATGCCTGAATGTCCCATCCAGCTCCTAGGGCGGGATATCCTTTGCAAATTGCAAGCCCAAATTACGTTCCTTCCCGGGGGTCACGCTCAATTAGACCTGCCTGAGAATGGCAGCTCTGCTCGGCAGCATAATCCAGCCAGCCAGCACCCCCAGTCTGTGAAAATCGCAGTTATTATGCCAAGGGAGGAAGAATGGCGCACGGCACCTACTCTGCCTGCCGCGCCGGACCCGTATGCACTACTCCTTGAAATTCCTGGGGTATGGGCGGAGGAAAACCCGCCCGGACTTGCTATAAACATACCCCCGGTATACGTGGAATTAAAGCCCGGTGCAACACCGGTGGCCCTAAAACAATATCATATCCCACAGAAAGCCAAACAGAATATACAGATACATTTACAGAGACTTAAAGATCACGGTATATTGAAATTCTGTGTGTCACCGTGGAACACACCCCTGCTGCCAGTACTGAAAGAGGGCACACAAGAGTACCGCCCCGTCCAAGATTTACAGGCTGTCAACGAGGCCACAGTAACTCTACACCCTGTGGTTCCTAATCCATATAATTTGCTGGCATTAATTCCCGGAGATACAAAATATTACACACTACAGTGCTTGATTTAAAAGACGCTTTCTTTTGCATCCGTCTGGCTCCAGCAAGCCAGCCCATTTTTGCATTTCAGTGGGAAGAGTCCACCACGGGGGCGCGCCATCAAATGACGTGGACACGCCTCCCTCAAGGTTTCAAAAATTCGCCCACGATTTTCGGTTGCGCGCTCAGCCAAGATCTCCTCGCCTTCAACGCTCAGCCAGACAAAGTTGTGTTACTCCAATATGTTGATGATCTATTACTGGCTTCCCCCACAGAAAAAGACTGTTTATCTGCCACAAAAGCCCTGCTGTATCTGCTGTGCCAAGCAGGTTACAGAATTTCTAACAAAAAAGCACAAATATGCAGACAAAGTGTAAAATACCTGGGATTCCAGTTAACAGGTACCAAACGTGCATTGGGGGCAGAAAGAAAAGAAGCAGTGTGCCGCATACCCCAACCAAAGACCAGAAGACAAGTCCGTGAGTTCCTGGGAGCTGCAGGTTTCTGCCGCCTGTGGATCCCCAACTTCGCAGATATTGCCAAGCCCCTTCATCAAGCCACCAAGGGGGAAGAACAAGACCCCTTTCAATGGAAAAAAGAGCAAAAAGCAGCTTTCCTGAAATTAAAAACCCTGCTAATGGAGGCTGCTGCACTGGGCCTGCCAGATCATAGCAAGCCCTTCCAGCTGTTCGTGCATGAACATAATCAAACAGCAACAGGAGTATTGGTCCAGAGTTTCGGCTCTTGGCTGAGGCCTGTGGCCTATCTCTCCAAGCAACTTGACCCTGTGGCTTGCGGCCTACCCCCATGTCTGAAAGCAGTGGCAGCCACCACAATGCTGATAGCAGAAGCAGACAAGCTGACCCTTGGACAAGTTCTTCATGTCAAGGTGCCCCACGCTGTCAAGGCCCTGCTGGATGTGAAAGGAGGCTACTGGTTCAGTAACAGCCGGATGACGAAATACCAAGCCATGATGTGTGAAAACCCACGGGTTCATTTGGACCTCATTGCTACCTTGAACCCTGCTACTTTACTGCCTGACTGTGAAGAGGATCCAGATCATGAATGCCTCCAAGTCATGGAAGAAGTGTTCAGTAGCAGGCCAGATTTGAAAGACGTACCCCATGACAAATACGATCTACAGCTATTCACCAATGGTAGCAGCTATATGGATGATAGGAAGAAAGTCTCCGGCTATGCAGTAGTCTCAGCAGCAGAAATTATCGAAGCAAAGCCACTGCCAGGCCACACATCTGCACAATTGGCTGAAATAACGGCCCTAACCAGAGCTCTAGAAATCTCAGAAGGCAAGAGAGTAAATATCTACACTGATTCTATGACGGAATGGGATGTTGTCCGCCTGCGGGTGTGCTCTATCTGCGTGCCCCCTGGCGCTTACCGCTGGCCCGACTACCGAGTGACGCACACTCGGCGTCTCATGCGGCCTGGAGTGACCCTGGGAAGGGGTTATGCGGGCGGTGGAGGGGACCCCTCTGCCGAACCAGCCCGACCACTGAGCACACGGTACTCAGCGTCTCGAGCAGCTGGTTCACTGACCTTGTGGGTGTGGGACGTCTGTGGAGATCGGATCTGCAGCGGAGGAATATTCGTATCTGGAGTGGAGGACTTTTCGGATCTTATCTAGGAAGGTTCGGATCTACGGGAGCGGCTGGATGTTCGGAACTTATCTCGATCCCTGGATATACCGAAGCGCGGTACGCGGCCGCGCCTTTCGGATCGGATCCTGGGCGAAGGTACTCGGACTCGATGCCCTCACGCGGCGCCTCTGTCCTGACGCTCGATGCAGGTACAGAGCGCTCGATTCGGTTCGGATCGTTGTTGGACACCGCACCCTGAGACCGCGGGGGATACTCAGAGAAAATATGCGGCGGAGAAATAAAGACATCAGACGAGGCTGGATGCACTGGTAAATCTGAGTTTATTATTCACAGCACCTCCATTTATCAACTTCACACAAATTATGAATACAATGGGAATCCCTGCCCGCCCTTACAGGACCCATTGGCCGTTACAGTTCGGGGAGTCGCCGATTCGGACCGGATGGTCCGAATCGGCCATTTTACGATTCGAACCGGATGGTCCGAATCGGCCATTTTCCGATTCGAATAATCTGATTGCAACCACGAGGCGATCGGAAAATGGCGGCGGGCAAGGCAGACAAAGGGAACATTTCACAATAACCAACGGGGACACTTTATTACACCACACATAACCACATCTAAATAAAAAGAACTTACAAACTCTGTGCATGCCACCGCACCTAAGTGTTCATGGCCAAATCAATGTCCTTGTGCACCACCCCTGGCTGAGGGTGCTGGGCCATTCCGTGACACTCCTCCCCCTCCCCAAGGTCCGACGCACCCGGTTGGACCCCAACGGGTCGTACTGGGGTAGTCGGGGCTCCCCAATCCCCTGGTTCCTGGGCCGACTGCCGCGATAACCCGTCTGCGTTACCGTTTTGCGACCCGGGCCGATATTGGATGGTAAAATTGAAAGGTTGGAGAGCCAGGCTCCACCGCAACAGGCGGCCATTTTCCCCGGCCACCCGGTTGAGCCACACCAAGGGGTTATGGTCGGTCATCACGGTGAAGGACCGACCGTAGACATAAGGTTGGAGCTTCCGTAGGGCCCAGACCAAGGCCAGGCACTCCTTCTCCACCGCAGCGTACCCCACCTCTCGTGGCAACAGCTTCCGGCTGATGAACGCCACCGGATGATCCCCCCCGTCATCCCCCACTTGGCTTAGGACAGCTCCCAGTCCGAACATGGACGCGTCTGTGTGAACAACAAAACGTTTGTTATAGTTGGGAGCTGCTAGCAGGGGAGCTTGGGTCAGGGCGGCCTTCAGTTGCCGAAAGGCCTGTTCGCACTCCGGGGACCACAGGACTTGGCGGGGTAGGGATTTCTTCATCAAGTCAGTCAGGGGTTTGGCCAGGTCACTGTAATGGGGCACAAATTTTCTGTAGTACCCCGCGGTGCCCAGGAAGGCGAGGACCTTGGTCTTGGTCACAGGGGTGGGCCAATCTAAGATAGCTTCAATCTTGGCGGGCTCTGGCCGTTGTATCCCGCAACCCACCCGGTGGCCCAGATACTGCACTTCGGCCATCCCCACTTTGCATTTCTCCGGCTTAAGGGTCAGGTTGGCATCCCTAATCTGGCCCAGGACTGTCCCTACGTGGTCCAGGTGTTCCTCCCAGGTCTGGCTATAGATGGCTATGTCATCCAGGTATGCGCAAGCGAACCCCTGGAGGCCATCGAGGAGGCGATCGATTAACCGCTGGAAGGTAGCAGGGGCGTTCTTCATCCCGAACGGCATGACTCGAAACTGGTACAAGCCGAATGGGGTGATGAAGGCCGACTTCGGGGTCGCCTCCTCGGCAAGGGGAATCTGCCAATACCCCTTGCACAGATCGACCGTGGTCAGAAAATGACCCCGGGAGATCTGGTCTAGCAACTCGTCGACTCGGGGCATGGGATAAGCGTCTGTAATGGTACAGTCGTTTATCCGCCGATAGTCGACGCAGAACCTGGTGGTACCGTCTTTCTTGGGCACCAGGACCACGGGCGACGCCCATGGGCTGGCTGATGGTTCAATGACCCCCAGCTCCAGCATCTCCCGGATCTCGGCCCGCATGGACTCGCGGACCGCTTCCGGAAGCCGGTATGCAGGTTGGCGAAGGGGCCTCTGACCGGGCGTGTCCACTTGATGGATGGCCTGGTCAGTGTATCCCGGCAGGGCCGAGAAAACCCCTGGGTAGTCATGAAGCAGCTGCCGCGCCTGCGCCTGCTTTTCAGGCCCTAACTCCTCCCCCAGCTGCACTTGATCCACCCCGGAAGGCTGCTTGGCTACCCCCGGGAGTTCTACCAACGGAAATGGTTCCGTCTCCTCAGCAGCCGGCGCGCATATGGCGTCCACCGTCTCCGGTCGCTCATGGTAGGCCTTCAGCATATTGACGTGGAATGCCCCCTGGATTCTGGTGTCTGCGCAGCTAACAACCACGTAGGTGGTATCCCCCAGCTGGGTTACCACCTTGTAGGGACCTTGCCAGGCCGCCTGCAGCTTGTTCTGCCGCTGTGGCTTCAGCACCAGAACCTTCTGCTCCACGAGGAACGAGTGACTGCAAGCAGCGCGGTCGTACCACGCCTTCTGCTGAGCTTGGGCCGTCTCCATGTTCTCCTGTACGAACCCCGCGAGTTCTGCCAAGCGCTCCCGGAGCTTCAACACGTAATCCAACACAGGAACCCCATCTTCCTCCTGCACCCCCTCCCACTGAGCCCTAACCAGATCCAGGGGTCCTCTCACCTGGCGCCCATATAGCAGCTCAAAGGGAGAGTATCCGGTGGATTCCTGAGGAACCTCCCAGTAGGCGAACAACAGGTGGGGAAGATACTTCTCCCAATCCCTGCTTTCGTGCACGAAGGCCCGAATGAGCTGCTTTAGGGTCCCATTAAACCGCTCGCACAGCCCATTTGTCTGGGGGTGATACGGGGCGCTGTGCAGCGCCCTAACACCACAGAGACGCCAGAGCTGCTGGGTGAGCTCAGCGGTGAACTGGGTAACCTGATCGGACAGGATTTCTCGGGGAAACCCTACCCTCGTGAACACCCGGAGGAGCGCATCCGCTATGGTGTCCGCCTGGATGTTGGCCAAGGCCACAGCCTCGGGGTACCGGGTGGCATAGTCCACCACGGTGAGTATATACCTCTTCCTGGTGGCACTGGGCCGCGGCAACGGCCCAATGATGTCGACCGCCACCCGGCTAAAGGGCTCCTGAATGATGGGCATGGGGCGCAGGGGCGCTTTCGGGTGATCCCCGGCCTTCCCAGTTTTCTGGCAAACTGGGCAGGTGCGGCAATAGTCGCGGGTGTCTTCGCTAAGGCGGGGCCAGAAAAACGCGCGCGCCAACCTGTGCCGGGTTTTCGTCTGTCCTAAATGACCTGCAAGGGGGATGTCATGAGCCAAGCGCAGAAGCTCCTGCCTAGGGCCCTGAGGCACCACCATCTGCTTCTGCGGCACCTGCTTCTTCTTGGACCCCTCCCTCGCGGTATACCGGTAAAGCAGCCCATCCTCCCACTCTATCTTGTCCTTCCGTTGGTCGTCCAGGCCCTGACCGGCCCGATCCCGGTAGCCCTGTAGCGTGGGGTCGGTCTGGGTCTGGTGGCGAAGCGTCTCCGGGGAACTCCACGTGTAAGGGAGGTCAGGTGAGAGGGGAGGGGTCGGGACCCGTCGGGGTATGGGAGGTTGTGGCGGTCTGGGGGGTTGGGGAGGTCTGGGGGGTCGGGGAGGTTTGGGAGGTCTGGGGGGTCGGGGAGGTTTCGGCGGTCGGGAAGGTTTTGGTTGGGATCTCACCTGGGTCCCGTTCGGAGTGCCCCTGCCGTGGCGTTGGCTCTGTTGCCTAGTGGTTACCGGGGTAGCTGCATCTGTGGAGTAAGACGAAACTAGCCGCCCCAGGTCGTTGCCAAGGAGCACCTCGGCCGGCAGTTGCTTCAACAACCCCACCCTCACCACTCTCTCCCCGTTCCCCCAGTCCAGGTGAACCCGAGCCGTCTCGAGCCGGAGCACCTTCCCCCCGGCCACCCGTACTGCAATGGTGCTTTGCAGACGGTCGTTCGACTGAACCAAGTGAGGCCGGACCAGGGTAATGGTAGCCCCGGAGTCCCGTAGCCCCTCAGTGGGCCGCCCGTTTATCCACACCGCCTGACGGTGATGACGACGGTTGTCGTCTGCGGCGGCTTGCACGGGGTCGGCCTCGTGCAGCTGCTCCCATTCCTCTGGGGCCTCCGGCCACGAGGTTTCGGCGTCGCAGCAATGAACGGTCGGCGACGGTCTGGCGGCGGTCGAGTCGACTCCGATCGGTTGGGGCAATACTGCTTGTAATGCCCATCTTGATTGCACCCGTAGCACCGAACATTGGCCAAGTTGTTGGACCGGCTGGTGGGCCGTGCTGCCGGCGTCCGGACAACCGGTGGTGGGGGTGGTGGAGCAGGTAGGGCTGGTCGGACGGGCAGGGATCGCTCCCCCCCGGACATCTTCCGAGTGTCCGTATATTCGTCGGCCCAGGTAGCCGCTTGCTGCACTGTCTGGGGCTTCTTGTCACGCACCCACTCCGGATAGCGGAGGGGGTGCTCGAAAAACTGCTCGAGCAGCAGCAGCTGGGTAATTTCGGCCACGGACTCCGCTCTGCTACCCGAGAACCAGGTGCGTAAGTCCCGCTGCAACCGATGGGCCCACTCAACATGAGTAGCGCCACTGGGCCGGCGAGAGTTCCGGAACTTCACCCGGCTAGCTTCCGGGGTCACGGCGAACCTGCTCAGCAGAGCCTGCTTGACGTGCAGGTAACTGGTGGCCTCTTCATCTGGCACCGTGCGGTAGGCCTCTGCGGCCCGACCGGTCAGCTTACACGCCAAAATCCTCACCCAGTCGGCACGGTGCACTTCGTGCACTTGGCACAGGCGCTCAAAGTCCTGGAGGTAGCTCTCTATCTCCTCCTCTGCTTCCCGGAACTCCTTGAACGCCTGAAAAGGCACTTTGCGTCCGGTGGAACGGTCCGAAGGGGAACGGCTGCTCCGTCGGCTTCGCACTTCCGCCAGCCGCATCTCGTGCGTCCGGTCTTTCTCTCGCTCCTCTATCTGACTGATTTCCCGCATCAGATTCTGTATAGCAGCCTCCGTTGGGGCCGGTCCCATCATAGCAATCCGCTGCCGCACCTTCCGGTGGAAATCGCTATCATCGGGCTCGGTGGGGACGGGGCCCGGCGCGATGTCCGCAGGTAACGCTGCGAATGCCGCCTCTTGATCCATCCTCCTTAGTTCCTCCATCATGGCCTCCCGACTCTTGGAGCCCGGGGCGCCGCCCCGGTTCTCCAGCATGCCACGCAGGACGTCCCGCTTGTAGGCACCGTACCCGGTCATGGTGAGGGTCTCCTAGGGGTCTGCAGAGAGCTTATCCCACCGCTGCCACCAGTATGACGGAATGGGATGTTGTCCGCCTGCGGGTGTGCTCTATCTGCGTGCCCCCCGGCGCTTACCGCTGGCCCGACTACCGAGTGACGCACACTCGGCGTCTCATGCGGCCTGGAGTGACCCTGGGAAGGGGTTATGTGGGCGGTGGAGGGGACCCCTGTGCCGAACCAGCCCGACCACTGAGCACACGGTACTCAGCGTCTCGAGCAGCTGGTTCACTGACCTTGTGGGTGTGGGACGTCTGTGGAGATCGGATTTGCCGCGGAGGAATATTCGTATCTGGAGTGGAGGACTTTTCGGATCTTATCTAGGAAGGTTCGGATCTACGGGACCAGGTGAATCTTCGGATCGGATTGCGGAGATTGCTACGGATCTGACGGGAGCGGCTGGATGTTCGGAACTTATCTCGATCCCTGGATATACCGAAGCGCGGTACGCGGCCGCGCCTTTCGGATCGGATCCTGGGCGAAGGTACTCGGACTCGATGCCCTCACGCGGCGCCTCTGTCCTGACGCTCGATGCAGGTACAGAGCGCTCGATTCGGTTCGGATCGTTGTTGGACACCGCACCCTGAGACCCGGGGGATACTCAGAGAAAATATGCGGCGGAGAAATAAAGACATCAGACGAGGCTGGATGCACTGGTAAATCTGAGTTTATTATTCACAGCACCTCCATTTATCAACTTCACACAAATTATGAATACAATGGGAATCCCTGCCCGCCCTTACAGGACCCATTGGCCGTTACAGTTCGGGGAGTCGCCGATTCGGACCGGATGGTCCGAATCGGCCATTTTACGATTCGAACCGGATGGTCCGAATCGGCCATTTTCCGATTCGAATAATCTGATTGCAACGACGAGGCGATCGGAAAATGGCGGCGGGCAAGGCAGACAAAGGGAACATTTCACAATAACCAACGGGGACACTTTATTACACCACACATAACCACATCTAAATAAAAAGAACTTACAAACTCTGTGCGTGCCACCGCACCTAAGTGTTCATGGCCAAATCAATGTTCTTGTGCACCGCCCCTGGCTGAGGGTGCTAGGCCATTCCGTGACAGATTCCAAATATGCTTTCATGACAGTCCATGCACATGGTGCACTCTACAAAGAAAGAGGCCTACTCACGTCCTCAGGACAACAAATCAAGTATGCAGCTGAAATCGCGGCTCTCCTGGAAGCGGTATGGAAACCAAGTGCTGTCAGCATTATGCACTGTCGTGGCCACCAAAAAGGCCATGATGAAATTCCAAAAGGCAACAGACGCGCAGACCAGGCCGCAAAAGCAGCTGCAAAACCACCACCAACAATTGAGCAAGTCAAGGTCCTACTCTGCAGGCAAGAACCTCAACCTCCCATGCCAAATTACGAGTTCTATATGAATTGGAGAAAATTTGAACCCAAAGGCGAATTCATTGAAATAATGTTGCACAAATGGCAAGATGATTATGAACTGTTAGAACTCAATCATGATTACATCCAATGGCTTTTCCCAACTCTAACACAAGGTCGAAATTTCTATTCCACTCCTCTGAATCCGAAAGAAACACGCCTGATGATTAACACCTCAGAAGTTCAGCAAAGACTACGCAGAGCTTACAAAATGATGTTGAAATTCTTCGGCGTAAAAATGATGGGGGAATGTGAAGATGACAAAGAAATAACTGAGGTTGAACGAGCAGAAAATTTTGCCTCACGTTTTGAAAATTTGACAAATAATCCTCACAATAATCTACGAATCACACGAATACTGCACAGTCTGGGAGAATTGGGAGCAGAAGAATACCAAGCCCCGTTGGTGAGGTTCTTCCTCAAGGAGATCCTTATCAAGAACAGACTGCCAAGAATGAAGAAAAGTGCAATGAACTTTTTCATACCAGCAGTAAGAGATTCACAGGACAGACAAGATTTACTGTTCTTCGCATGGCGATACTATTTCCCAAAAGAAGAATTTGTCTGGGGAAGTCATGAAAAATTGGCACAATACAATGCAAAACCAGTGGTGGCTGCACTCCTACCGGCGCCACTGAGTGAATGGACACCTGTGTACTCGGAGAAAGAAAAGAAGTGGCTGACAGAAGAACCAGGAGAATATGGAGAAGATGGATGGTTCCAGTTGAAAAACGGACAAATAGTCCTACCAGCAACTTTGGCTCCTGAAATCATAAGAGCACTACACGCAAGTACCCATGGAGGAAGAGAAATGATGGAGCAGCAGTTGGAGCCAGATTTCTATGTACCAGGATTGTCAGTAATCTGCAAAGTAATAGCCCAGCAGTGCGAAACATGTGCCAAAAACAACCCAAGAACAGGCCCATCTCAACCTCCAGGGAAACAGCCAATTGGGCTATCCCCAATGGCATCATTACAAATAGACTTTACAGTGCTGCCACCCTGCAAAGGATACAAATATTTACTGGTGATGGTGTGCACTTTGACAGGATGGGTGGAAGCTTTTCCAACAAGAACTGAAAAGACCACAGAGGTGGTAAAGAAATAATACCACGTTATGGACTTCCTCTCGAAATAGGGTCGGACAATGGCCCTGCATTTATACAGAACTGTCTACAGCAACTTGCCCGGCTACTGGGTATTACCTGGAAGCTACATACTGCCTACAGGCCCCAAAGTTCGGGAAAAGTCGAGAGAATGAACCGCACCCTAAAGACTTTGATGTCCAAACTGTGCCAAGAGACGTCACTGGGCTGGTTGGACTTGCTGCCGATAGTCCTCTTGCACATTAGGTGCAGACCAACCCCCCAATTGAAGCTAAGTCCGTACGAACTTATGTTTGGACGGCCAACCCCTCTAATTAATGGACTAAGGGGGGACCTTCGGGCATTGGGAGAAACTAAACTAAATGATCAGGTTGTGTTGTTGGGGAAATCAATGCAGAAATTGAATACTTGGGTGGGGGATAATATACCTCATTTTCTATATCCTTCACTGCATAAGTATTGTCCGGGTGACACAGTATGGGTAAAAGAGTGGAAAAATGATCCACTGGGTCCAAAATGGAGAGGTCCTTACATTGTTCTGTTATCAACCCCTACAGCAGTAAAGGTTGCCGAAGTGGTTCCGTGGATACATCACTCCAGAGTGAAAGCAGCTGCAGCCAGTCCTGAACCAGCATGGAAGGTCATTACCAACGAGACCAACCTGCTGAGGCTGAAGCTGACAAAGACCACAGTAGCCACGAGCACCTAAATGATCCTAACCCAGATAATTCAGAGGATCAACAAGTGGGTGTTTTGATGGGCACAGGTCCTGACCACCCGCCAACGGGGGATACCCAGAGGGTGCTTTTTAGGGGCCCGGCCCCTACCCTTGATCATCCAGAAATGTTCTTTACTTTTGAAATTCCGGTGGGGAGGGATTGGGTTTATGTGACTGTGAAAAGAATTGCCCAAGGAATTCTGACATTCGGGGCATTTGTGGTGCTGATTTTGTATCTTGCTAATTTGATTTATGGACTCTCGCGTGGAGCATGCCCCAATTGTACAGGTATCGCTGGGAAAGTGGATATTTCCCATATCTGGAATGGTACACACCCAGTGATGGAGAACCGTACTATGTGGAGACAAAAACGAGAGGTGACATCTGAGATTTTGCCAAGAGGACATTTACTTGTGCAATTTAAATATGACTATGCCAAAAAGTCTGGACAAAAGACATGTTGGGTGTGCAGTAGAATGCACCCAGAGACAATCCATATCCCATTTGCTTCCGTTCCAATGAAGCACAAGCCCTTCTGTTTCTGGGCACACAAAACCCTCCCTTGAGGAATCCCCACCTGCAATGCCCCCACTACTTAAATAGTCCTCCTCCTCCTGTCTGATCTGAGTAGGACCTACTGGAATGCTGTCTGCGGAAAGACTGGGGCCTTGAGAGCTAGGGAAGGCCTCCTCTTCCTCCCGCTGCTCTGCTCTAGAGCCACAACTATAATTCCCCGCAGAGTGTGCTCCAGCAGGAACACTAAAGGAATTGTGTCACTGATGCATGCACTGTCCCTGCTCACCATCCTTGTTGCCTCATCAAATGGTGACTGTACAGTGCATGCATCCTTGATCATTAGCCACTGCGGGGGGAAAAAAAAACAAGTTGACCTGAACCTGTCCTTGTGCCATACTCACACAGGTACTCGTTGATGGCCCTCTGCTGCTTGTGCAGAGTCAGACGCTGCAGCATTGCTAATGTCGAGTTCCACCTGGTGGGCATGTCACAGATCAGACGGTTTGTGGGAAGGTGGAATTCTCTTTGAATTTCTGCCAGGCAAACGCATGCTGGGAATGACCGTCTGAAGTGGCTGCAGACTTTTCTGGCCTGGATGAGAAGGTCTGGCAGCCCTGGGTACTTGGTTAGGAAACGCTGTACCACCAGATTTAGGATGTGTGCTAGGCATGGTACATGCGTCAATTTACCCTCGCGTAGGGCGGAGAGAAGGTTGCTGCCATTATCGCAGACGATCATTCCCAGCTCAAGCTGGTGTGGTGTTAACCATCTCTGCACCTGCCCCTGCAGAGCTGACAAAATTTCTGACCCGGTGTGGCTCCTGTCCCCTAAACAAACCAGCTCAAGCACAGTATGGCATCTTTTTGCTTGAGCCATTGCATAGACCCTGTCAGGTGTCGGTTTAACTGCCACTTCGCCAGAGACAGAGAAGGAGGAGGAGGAGGAAGAGGTGGTGGTGGTGGAGCAGACAGACCTCATACAAGCAGCTTTCTGGAGGCATGGTGGATGAACAAGCTCCAGCACAGAGCCCCGTCTTGGATCACTCCCAGCTGCAATCAGAGTTACCCAGTGTGCCGTGAAGGAAATGTAACGACCCTGTCCATGCTTGCTGGACCACATGTCTAAAGTCACATGCACCTTGCTGCTGACTGCCTTTCCCAATGACTGGATAACCTTGTCTTCCACGTGCTGGTATAGTGCTGGAATGGCCTTGCGTGAAAAGTAATGGCGTTTTGGAACCTCCACTGTGGTACAGCACATTCAGAAAATTCACGGAAGGGAGCAGAGTCTACCAGCTGGAAAGGCAGCAGCTGCAATGCGAGTAATTTTGCTAAGCTGGCATTTAGACGCTGTGCTTGGGGATGGTTGGGACTATATTTTTTCTTTTCCCTGTAGCAGCTGCGGCAACGTAATCTGACTGCGTAAATCTTCAGCTACTGGGATGATGTCACATTGTGAGGAAGGACCTGGTACATCCATTACTGTAGCATCATCCCTGTCGGTGGAGGTTGTAGGCAATGACATGGCAGGACATACAGTGTGGGAAGAGACAGATGAGGAGGAGGAGGACCTACGAAAAGTTTTGCGCCAACGGGATAAGTGGCACTTGTTCATATGTCGCCTCAAGCACGTGGTACCCAAGTGTCTGGTGTTTATCCCACGCTTCAGCCTCATCTGACATAGATTACAAAAAGCAATGGTGGGGTCTGCTGCACATTTTTTAAAGAACTCCCAGACAGCAGAGTTCCTGCATGTGATCTTTGAGACAACAGCACTCTGCACCGGAGCAGCTCTGACATCTGATGCCTTGGACTGGCTAGTGCTACGGTTGGTCACAGTGGATGTTGTGCCTCGTGTTTGCTGTGCCTCCTCCTCCTCCTCACTTGATTCCTCAGTTCGATCTGGCACACAGGTGGAGTCAGTGACCTCATCATCAATGTCATCTTCACCCCCTATCTCCTCGTCACTGGAGCCAACTTGGCAGTATGCTGCAGCTGCTGGGGCAACATGAGTGCCAGTTATTTGTGTGTCATCACTGGGACCCCCTTCCTCTAGGTTGATTATACTCCCTTCCTCAACTTCAGAGATTGAATCAGAGCACTGTACTTGCTGCGCATCCTCAAGCAGCATGTCACTCTCATTGTAGTCAAACAATTCAGCTGACTCCTCCGTGTGTGATAGCGAGGCTACGGCAGGAGTAGCTGTGGACATGGAGGCTGCATTAGATGCTTTGGCAGCTGAGGTGGACTGTAAAGCACTAGAAGCCTGGCTGGCAGAGGACTCGGAGGATGAGGATGGTCTGGTTAGCCAATCCACCAAGTCCTCTGTATGTTGCTGCTGCTTAAGACGGCCAGCACCAGTTAGAAAGGACAAGCGTGCCCCTGCAGGGGATGCACCACGTCCACCACGACCAGAGACACAGCCTCCCGACACAGGGGCTGCTTGCCCTCTTATCTGTGTCTGGGAGCGTCTGCCTGTCCTTTTTGTTCTTTCAGACATGGTGAGTGATTTATAGATTAATATATATAGAACTCTGATTCAACTCTGGTATAAAGATTTAAAGAACTCTGGTATAACTCAGTGAGACACACTGATAGCTGGCAGCCAGTGACGAGACACAGATCACCTCAATTCACAAATGTTTTAAAGAAATTAGTGAGGGGGCGGAGCTAACCGCGGCAACGAGCGGACACGTTTTCAGGCAGCTCCGCTGCAGACTCGGCTGTACAGCTGAATCCACTGCTCGTTTGCCCAATTACTGCACCTGGTTGCCTTCAGGGACCCGACCTGGACCCGGGGTTATCGTTTCTCCACAATTGGAGCGCCGCACGGCAGTTTTTTCTGGTCGGGGGGAGATTTGGGCCTAGCACTTGCGGCCATTTTGGATGTCCTTGGGCGCCTCAGCGGAGTTTCTCTTGAGCCCTGCTTCCTCATACCTGGCGACGATTGAGAGTGCCCAAACGTCCAACTCAGAAGAGGGGTCCTCGACAGCAGGACATCAGAGAATCTTTGTCAGGTGGGTTGCTGAACATAGGTGCCATGGCTTCTTCCTCTCTCCCTCCGGGATATGGATCGTCTGCTGATGAGGATTGCTCTTGGCCACGCGGAGGTGACACTGGAGTGTCGTGGAATACTCCCCCATCCCAATCTCAGGGTATGCGACCCCTTTCGGCTGCCGCAAAAAAAAGGGAGCAGAAAAAGCGTAAAGCTGCGTCAGCGGCTTCTGAGACGGCCCAAGCGCCCACTCGGGGGTCTTCGGAGGGGGAATCTGATGAGGACCAACAACTCTCCGCAGACGGTAGCGTGACGTCAGGTCAGCGACAGGGATCGACGCCGAAGTCCAGTGTGCCAAGGGATCAGGCCGGGTCGTATGGTCCGGAAAAGGGCTTACCTGTGATTTCCTCCCTGGGGGGAGATGATCATCTTCCCTCCACGAAAGGGGACCTTCGCAGATTAATGGAAGACATCAGGGACATGTAGAGACCTGAGGTAGCGGCGGTTCGGGTGGAGGTGGGAGAGATACGCGCACAGGTGGCAGAGGTGACAGTGACGACCGCAGAGGTAGTAGCAGACCAAACACTCCTCCACGGTCAGTTGGCTGCTCTTCGATCTCAGGTTGAGATTTTGTCCCGCTCGGTGGAGACGTTGGAGTCCAGACACCGGCGCAGGAATATTAGGGTCAGGGGCAGCTGAGGACTTACAGCCCTATGTGACCCGCTTGGTACTACAAGTTGCTGGACTGTCACCCGACACACCTGAGGTGGTGTGTTCGGTGTTTCGGATCCGGCGTCCGACGCCGGCTGGTAAGGGTACGCCTAAGGATGTTGTAGTGTCTTTCCGAGACGTGTCCCTGAAGGTGAAGCTTATGACCACCCCTGGTGCCCGGGACCCTGTACAGTTTGAAGGCTCCACAGTTGCCTTATACCACGACCTCCCATTCTTAACCTTAATGGCCCGTAGGCGTTTTAGGGACGTGACTGCTGCTCTCCGCAGGAAGGGAATCCGATATAGATGGGGCCTGGCTGGCTCTCTTGTTGTGACTTTTGCTAACGTCCCGTACACGCTCACGGATCCAGCGACGGCTTGGGCCGACCTTAAAGCGGCAGGTCTCCCGCTGGATTTCCCAGAGGTGCAACCCGGTTGAACTCTTTTCTCCCCCCCACGCTGTTTATTCTGGACTAACGACTGTTCTGGACTCTTGGCATCGTTTTTTCTTATTTACCATATGGGCCTCTTTTTGCGCTTTCCATGCTTTGTTGGACTATTTTTATGCTTTGTTTCATTTTACGCCTTACGTCTAACTCCGCGCTGTTGTCACTTACCCATCGCAAATTACCTTTGGCCTTAATACCAGTTCTTTTGTTATTGTTATTGCTGGCACAGTATGGCCATACCTAGTTTGATTTCGTGATCTTCTTTTCATTGTAATTTTACAAATTTTCAATAAAAAAAAAAAAAAAAAAGAAATTAGTGAGCCCCAAAATACAGCGTGGTACTGGTTGTGTGACAAGACACAGATCACCTTAATTCACAAATGTTTTAAAGAAATTAGTGAGCCCCAAAATACTGCGTGGTACTGGATGTGTGACGAGACACAGATCATCTCAATTCACAAATGTTTTGCAGAAATTAGTGAGCCCCAAAATACAGCGTGGTACTGGATGTGTGACGAGACACAGATCACCTGAATTCACAAAGGTTTTGTAGAAATTAGTGAGCCCCAAAATACTGCGTGGTACTGGATGTGTGACGAGACACAGATCACCTCAATTCCCAAATGTTTTTTTGAAATTTGTGACCCCCTCAAAATACTTGCTGACAGTGACAAGACACAGATCACCTCATTTCCAAATTTTTTGTAGAAATTTGTGACCCCCAAAATACTGCGTGGTACTGGCTGTGTGACAAGACACAGATCACCTCAATTCACAAATGTTTTAATGAAATTAGTGAGCCCCAAAAGGATTTGCTGGCACAGTGACAAGACCCAGAAGATCACCTCAATTCACAAATGTTTTAAAGAAAGTTGTAAACCCCAAAAAAACTTGCTGGCACAGTGAGAAGACACACATCACATAAATTCCCTGATATTTGGTAGAAATGAGACCCAAAAAGACTTGCTGGCAGAGTGACAAGACCCAGAAGATCACCTCAATTCACAAATGTTTTAAAGAAAGTTGTAAACTCCAAAAAAACTTGCTGGCACAGTGACAAGACACACATCACCTAAATTCCCTGATATTTGGTAGAAATGAGACCCCCAGACCCCCCAGTAGCGTGGCAGACCGGCAGTAACAAGACACAACTATCTCCTTTGAAATCTCCTCTGAAATGCGTGCAGAATCGGCGCGTGGAAACGTTATATAGTGTGCTGCGGGACTTAGCTCTGTGAGCCCATGATTGGCCAAAATTTGCCCAATCAGGACTCTGAGCGGTGATTGGCATAGTGTTGAACCAGTCTTGCACCAGACCTGTGGTCAGGTGCAAGGCTGTAGCCAATTACGAGCTTCAGGCCAGTGGGAAAATGCATTGTGGTCCATTGTGGTCGAACATGTGACGAACACCCGGAAATGTTCGGTGTTCGCGATCTACTCGAACAGGCTAAGTTCTGGTCGAACCCCGAACCGTCCGAACCCGAACCGCTCATCCCTATTTCTCTTTAGCTGACAGTGTCCCCAACATATTCAGTAGAGTGTGATTAAACCTTTCTGGTTGAGCATCACCTTGGAGGTGATATGGAGAATTTCGAGTCTTCTGAATTCCTAGTACTTCTAACAATTGCCCGACAAGTCGGCTCTCAAAGTCTCTGCCTTGATCTGAGTGGCTTCTTTATGGTAGGCCATAATGAACAAAAAACTTCTCCATTAAAACTTTTGCTACTGTAGGAGCACGTTGGTCTTTTGTAGAGAAAGCTTGGGCATAACGAGTGAAATGATCAGTCACTAATAAAATATTTCCCTGCCCACTAGCATCAGGCTCTAAGCACAGGAAATCAATGCACACCAAGTCCATGGGTCCTTGACTTTGCAGGTGGCTCATTGGAGCAGTTCGGGTTGAGAGGGTCTTCCTCTGAATACACCTCAAACACGAATGGCAGTAACTTTCAACTTCAGATCTCATACAGGGCCAATAGAATCTGTCTCGCACCAGTTTAAAAATTCTTTTTTAACCCAAATGTCCATGATCATCGTGCAATGCTCTCAACACACTCTGGGAGGAACAATTGTTGCGTTTCTTCAGCATTGTTCGAGGGGCCCCTTCAGTAGACCACCCCATCTAACATCTTCAGCCGCTCCCATTCTTTATAGACCAAACGAGCTCCTTCGGGGGAATTAGTCAGCAGAAATCCCCTTTGACCCGCAGTCATTGCATTCATTGTCAATCCGATCAGGGGATCTCCAGCTTGATCTACTCTCAGGTCCTGTTTCGAGAGAGTAGGTAGGCTTAACTTCTCAGCTGTGTAGGATTACAATAAAGTTCTGGAACGCTCGCAGCCATAAATCCTATAGCTTCTGCCCCAATCGCTCCCTTGACCCGGCGCTCGGCCCTTTGACATAAGGCTTGCACCCCATCAGGAGTTAACTGAGTCCATTCTGTATTATAAGGCCTTCTTGACAAAGCATCTGCATCTCGATTATTTACGCCAGGGCGATACTTGAGGCTGAACCGGAACCCTGACAAAGCGGCTAACCACCGAAGTCCTGTCGCATCCAGTTTCGCAGTAGTAAGGACGTACGTAAGAGGATTGTTGTCGGTCTTTATCACAAATTCGGCCCCATAGAGGTAATCTTTCAGCTTGTCCACGACCGCCCACTTCAAGGCCAAGAATTCCAATTTGTGAGTGTTATAATTCTTCTCTGAAGACGAAAGACTTTGGCTTACATACGCCACAGACCTCAACAATCCGTCATATTCTTGATATAAGACTCCCCCTAGACCTTCTCTGCTGGCATCCACATGCAATTCGTACGGCTTATGAGGAACAGCGCAAGCCAGGACGGGAGCTCGAGTCAGGCTCTCTTTCAACTTCATAAAGGCACTTTCACATTGATTAGTCCATTCTTCTTGAATGGATTTCGAGCCTTCCTTTGCCCTTGAGTCGACGAACTTCGATCAGAGGCCTTGGAGCCTTCTTCCACTTCTTCTTTCAGTAGGAGCTTATTCAAAGGTTGAGTTATCTTAGCAAATCCTCCTATGAATCTTCGGTAATATGAGCAGAACCCCAGGAAAGATCTTAGTTCCGTAACATTCCGGGGTCTAGGACAGGAAGCTACGGCTTCCAACTTCCGAGGATCTGTCGAAACACCCTCCGCCAAAAACAACATGTCCCAGGTACGTAACGGAAGGTAGACAAAATTGACACTTCTCCAGGACAGTTTCAACCCCTCTTCATGGAGCAGTTTCAAGACCTTCTCAAACCGTTGCTCATGTTCTTCCAAAGTCTTCCCGAACACAATAATGTCATCTAGATACACCAACACCTCTATCAAGTTCATATCCCCGACTGTCTTCTCCATTAACCGTTGGAACGTGGCGGGAGCCCCCGTGAGGCCTTGAGGCATTCTGTTGAACTCAAAGAACCCCAGTGGGCAGATGAACGCAGTTTTCTCTTTGTCCTCAGGATGCATCGGTATCTGATGATACCCACTTGGCAGGTCTAGTACACTAAACCATTTTGCTCCAGACAAACACTGTAGGGCATCTTCTATCCGAAGAGTGGCATATTGATCAGGAATGGTCCTCTGATTTAGCGTGCGATAGTCTATACATAAACGGATAGAACCATTTTTCTTTCGAACCATCACTATTGGAGAGGCATAAGGACTCCTGGACTCTTGAATCACCTTAGTCCTCTGCAGTTCATTTAGCTGTTCTTGTAGATCATCCAAGTCTCCCAGCGGAACTCATCTTGACCTTTCTCGAAACAGCTTATCCTCTTGTAGTCGAATGCGATGTTCAGTACTCTTAGCTAATCCCACGTCGAACTCATCCTTCGAGAACAAGTCCTTCCATTTTAAAATCTGAGACTGAAGTCGCTTCTTCCATTCATGCGAGATGGGAGCGTCTTTAGGATAGAACCGTTCAGCTGGAATTTCTTTGTTCACTTCCCCTCCTAAATCGGTAGAGGAGAGAGGCGTAACAGAAGCCACTTGTCCAAGGGGCATTCGTGCTTTTAGGACCACTGGAGAATCAGATACATTACATACACTGATGGAAATTCTTCCTCTTGCCTGTTGTAAAGCTCTTGTGGAGATTATCTCAGGGATTACTTCCACTCCGGCCTCACTCTCGCGACTGGGATCAGTTTCCAGTATCACATAAGGACCCGGTTGTGATCCGTTCAACTTGACTGAAGCCCGGAAACTCGCCACTTCTCCTGATTGCAGAACCTTCTCTGTTCCTCCCAATCTCCACAGACACCCCACTTCGGCCGGTGCCCTCTGTTCTTCGACCATTCGTTGATAGATTGGACGTAACATCGGATTCACTCCTCTTGTATAACCTTCTTCCATTACTATGGGAGTTAGAAGACACCTCACCAGATCAGTATTCGTCCCCACTATCATAGAACTTCTGTTGGCTCCTAAAGGGTGAGGACACACAATGGCTAATGCATCACAACCTACAGACTGTCCAACGACTTTGGATCCAATTTCTAACTTCACCTGTAGATATCCATCATAGGGAAGTTTCTCAGTTCCGATGCCCCAGATCTCAAGGTCCTTTAATTCCTTTAAAGGTATGTGCTTCAAGTGCTTCTCATAGAAGTCTCGATAGATCAACGTCACTTGAGCACCTGAGTCTAACAGAGCTTTAGTGTAGACTCCCTCTACTTGGATTGGAACGATGGGAGAAGGACCTATCAGCTGGTCAGGAAACTTGTTCGTAGCCGCAGGAGGTATAGGTCCAGTTCATTGCACTCTAACCTTCTTCCTGACCCGTTGAGGTCTTGGGTGTGCATTGCTTTCCTGCGACATAGTACTGGATACTAAGGGAGCAACTCTTTCAGTCCTGGCAGACACAGCATTTGGCACGGATCTGGGCCCTCTCGGCCTTCCATTTCGGACTTGAAAATTGGAGCGGTTTTCGACAGTCGGGCGCCTAGTTTGCTCCCTCACCAGGGCCCTCTGGAGTTTCCCGCTTGCATGGTGGACTACAGTTTTTCCACGGCCTTCAGGAGTTCTTCGACCGGTTTCTTTTTGGCCCTCCCTTTTTGGCACTGAGCCCTGAAATGGCCGATTTCCCCGCAGCCAAAACATTTCTTTCTCGAGAGTGTGGGCATATTCTCTTCTTGCGGCTCACTTGGAGACCGCCTGCTGGAGGCTACAGCAACCCCCTCAGTTCTGGTGTCCTTAGCGACAGCAATGTCATCAACTCTATCATTTGCAACATCTGAGTTTTCAATGCCAGCACTTCGGTCTGTATGTCCGTTACACAGAGAGTTCCTACTTCTGCGGTGAACACTGTGTGTGAAGCATTAGCAACCCTTTTTGCCTTAATTAAAGCCTCTTCTTCTCGGATAGCTTTGACCAATTTGGAATAGGTCAGTCTCTTGCTCTGGTATCTAGTCTGAAATTTCAACATTATGGGATCCAGTGGGAGTGCTCCTTTGAAAATTTGATCCATCAAAGCTTTGCTTGCATGACTCGGTTCCATGCCTCCTTTTAGAATAACCTGATGGATGATTTTATCCAGCCACCAGACATAGGTGGACAACTCTTCTCCTTCCTTTTGATAGGTGTGAGAGAACCTGTGGATAAGCTTGGCACAATTCTCAACTCCTCCGAAAATTTCCTGTAAAGCTTCTAGATACTCAGCAGCAGTGCAGCCTGGCTTGTCTCTTTTCAGATTTCGGACGACATCTGAAGCAGGAGCTTTTAGCCAAAAAATCACTAAACTTGTTCTGCGTGTCCTAAAATGTCTCCTCTTTTAATACAGACTGCCACCCCAAGCAGTTGTTTATGAATAGATTAAAGGAAAACCGTTTACTGTCATTTGAAATGTCATTTTTTTGTTTTTAAATGTTTCTATACATCCTACAAATCTGCCACTTCACGGGCAGGTTATGGGGACCTCCTAGGCACGATATTTGAAGGAATTTTTCGTTTTTATTTTCAACCCTTATTTTATGGATAACTCACTGTTTCTTTAAAAATGTTTTTTTTTTACTTTTTGTCCTTGTTTCCTGTCCCCCAGGGCACTACACGGATCCCCATACACCTTTTATGGCAAATATCTTGCATATATGCCCTCTTGGAGGGCACTCTAAAAATCTAACTTTTGAGTCCCATTGACTTGCATTAAGTTCGGTTCGAGAACAATTTGGAAATTGTTTGAGTTCGAATGCGAACCGAACACAGGGGTGTTCGGCTCATCCCTACTGCCCAGTAGTAGTGCATATGGGTCTGGTGCAACCGGCGTGGTTGGTGCTGTGCGCAATTCTTCCTCTCTTGGCATAATTACTGCAATTCTGCTGGGGTGTTTCTCTGGTCTAGTCAGATTGTGCTGCCGATCAGAGCTGCCATTCTCAGGCAGGTCTAATCTAGTGTGGCCCCCGGGAAAAAAAACATAATTTGGGCTTGCAATTTGTTAGAGAATCTCGTCTCAAAAAAAAACTGGACAAAAAAACTGGATGGGACATTCAGGCATATATATATATAAAAACAGATTATACACTTTAGTCAAACAGAAGGACAATCTATAAACATTTGCAATATCTACAGAGGTCCCTCTTCCGTAGCCAAAGTGGGCTCTTAATAACCTATCAAAAATAAAATTAGTAACCATTTAAAATATTATTATAACAATAGAATAACCATTTCATCAGAAATTGCATAGAAATACAAGTTTAATTTACCCATTCCTTCTCCAACATTCCTGTAATATTTTAATTGCATTTTTAATCACAATTTTGATATACTTTAACTATATGGGACATGAAACAGTATAGAACTTAACTATTTCACAAACTGCTCTCCTCACTGTTCTCATCTTCTGACCGTACCATATTCATAAAATATCTCAATATTTCTGCATTCTGTCTATACTACGATAAACACAATAAACGTTACACCAGACACACAGATTCTCGCTAATTAACTAACCTAATATTTGTAATCTGTTTCATATATTTCTCTTTACTTGGTTAACACATTATTTATTATACATTGGTAGTCAATAATCTTCTGGATCTAAAAGAAATACATACATTGTATATACTATGGCCCCTATTACGCTCTTAGTGTTAAAATGCGAGCGCAGGGGAGGAAAAACTGCGCCCGCAGTTTCCCCCCTTGCTCCCGCGTTTTAACGCCAGATTACAATGCAGGCGCAAACAATGCTGCCTGCATTGATATTGAGCGTTAAAAATCTGGATACTCGTGGCAGTGCTGAGTGCAGCCGCGAGCATCCACTCGCTGGAGTCCATAGGACTCCATTGAGGTCCTCTCTGCTGGTCACGTGACCGGCCAGATCTCCCATCGCGAGATCCGGCCGGTCGGCGTAGTGATATGCAGGGAGAGACTGGGGGACTTTTTCCCCCTGTCTTTCCCTGCTCCCGCCGGCCTTAGGAGGCGACCGGAGCCGTGGTCCTCGCCGCAGGACAAAGGGTGAGTATGTGGTGCGTTTTTTTATTTTTTCAAGCTGGTGTTAACGGATTCTGCACCAGCGGAATCCGTTAACACCAGGTCCTGGCTCTTGTTAACTTTTCGCTGACCAGAGCCAGGCGTTAACCAGCGCTGGGACATTGTAATACCAGCGCTGATTAACACTTTGTGCTCCCCATGTTAAGTATAGGGAGCGCAAAGTGCAGTAACCTCGCGCAGAGGAGCGCAAGGTACCAAACGCAAACGGGTTTTTTAACCCGTTTGCGTTTGGATTGTAATATGCCCTGAATACCGCAGCTAACGGTAGTGCTCACGCAGGTGAGCGCTACAGTTAGCATGCAGAGTGTAATAGGGCCCTATATACTTTAAATTTACTTCATGAAATACATATTGCATTATGATGAATACACATCATTGTTGTATTCTGTAATAATATAAAAACCAGGACACCTTCTTTTATTTAATTATAGCTCTGTGAACAAAACTAGAGCTTCTGGAATAATACCAACACATTGCGCAATGTTGCCAGAAACAACTGGACAAAAATACTAGACAATATAACTTTCTTACATATAGCCTAGATTACATAAAACATTTACATATAGTCTGTCAAGACAGAACTAACTAAATATATCAAAGAAAAATATAAACATACATCTCGCACTCGACAGGCTTCATTCATTCTATTGTAGCACACATAAAAATTAGCTACCCTTATAAACTCTTATTTAAACTAATTAGCAATTTAAAACAATTTTTATTTCTTTGGTAAACCTAAGAAATCTCAACATACACTTTTGAAATTGTTCGTCGCAATAACATATAAGGGTTAATTCCTTTGTTTATCAGAGAGCTTAGTCTCTCCCTCCCCTCTGTACAGATAGTGTGGGCTAAAGAAAGGGGGGCGAGTACAGAGGAAACTGTTAGTAGAGGAAAATCTCATTACTTCTCAGCCATCACATTCTAAATTAACAGCCAGAAGTTATTACAAAGATCTTTCATAACTACTAGCACACGTCTTGAACAGTTTGATAGACTAAAAATTGCACAACATATATATATATTGTGATAAGGTGAAGGGAATTGTGTGCGATGGTGTGTACATTCCCCCTGTGTTTTTGAGAGGGCAGTGGGCTGTTTAAACCCAGAAGGAAAATATGTGTTTTTTTGTTCCGCTCTGCTGCAAGGTCTCCACACCTGCTAATTAAAAGCCCTTAAATGTTTCCTGGGTGTGAGGAACCAGGGGAGGTAGAGGAGATTGATTCATTTCATAAAAGGTTGGAGGAGACTTTAAACTAGTGGAAGGGAGGGAGGGATACAGTATCTTACAAAATGGAGACAGAGCAGATAGCGGAAGGGTTTCAGTTCAGACTAAGGGGGGTGGAGCCGGGGGGATGGGTAATGTCAGAACAGTGGAGGCATGTAATGTAAAGTCGCATTCAGCATGTGTGGGTAGAGACAACATTAAATGTATGCTCGCTAATGCAAGGAGCCTCAATAATAAGATGGGGGAACTAGAGGTAATAGCATACACTAAGCAATACGACATAATTGGAATAACAGAAACGTGGTGGGACGAAACGCATGACTGGGCTGTAAACTTAAACGGTTATACATTGTTTAGAAGGGATAGGAAACATAAGAAAGGGGGTGGAGTGTGTTTATATGTAAATCAGGATTTAAAGCCTAATATTACACAACTGGAAAGCGATGAGGGAAATGTGGAATCCTTATGGGTAAATATTTCGTTGGGGAATAACCAGGGAAGTCAACTATTGGTTGGCATATGCTATAAACCACCTAATATAGATAATGATGAGGAAGAACAACTGTTAGAGCAAATTAGGAAGGCTGCAGATCAGGGTAGCACTTTAATTATTGGAGATTTTAATTACCCGGACATTAATTGGGATAGTGGGACTAGTAATTCAGCAAAGGGAATCCGGTTCCTGAACATTTTAAATGATACCTTCATGTCACAACTGGTTGAAACACCAACTAGAGAGGATAACTGTCTGGACCTGATTATAACAAATAATGTGGATCTTTTCTCAAATATTAATGTAAAGGAACAGTTGGGAAATAGCGACCATAATATGGTGACTTTTGAAATAAACTCAAAAAAACACATTCATAAGGGGCATGCTAAAATATATAATTTTAAAAAGACCAACTTTATTAAAATAAAGGAAGCTTTCAATGTCATTGACTGGCAGAAACTCTTTCACGGGAAAAACACTGAGGATAAGTGGAATATCTTTAAACTAACACTAGAAAAGTACACGTCACAATATATTCCACTGGTTAATAAATATAAAAGAAACAGACTGAAACCAATGTGGCTTAGTAGGAAGGTAACTAAGGAAATGAAAAATAAAAAGAAGGCATTTAAAGTATTTAAATCTGATAAATCTGAGGCATCCTATAAAGCATATAGGGTAGCCAATAAAGCATGTAAAAATGCGATTAGATGGGCTAAACTAGATAATGAAAAAGAAATAGCCAAAGAGAGCAAGACCAACCCTAAAAGATTCTTTAGGTACATAAATTCTAAAAAACCCAAGAGTGAAAATGTAGGTTCACTAAAATCTGAGTCAGGGCTATTGTTAACTGAAGATCAGGATAAGGCAGAAATTTTAAATGATTATTTTTCTTCAGTATTTATCAAAGAGAAACCTATAACAGGAGACATGAAATTCATTAATAAAAACTTACTAATACAAAGTGACTGGTTGACTCAGGACAAGGTTTTACAGAAATTAAACAATGTGAATGTTAATAAAGCCCCAGGGTCAGATGGAATTCATCCGTGAGTACTGAGAGAGCTATGTGTTGAAATATGTAAACCTCTGTTCTTAATCTTTCAAGATTCTTTTATTTCAGGAATAGTACCAGAGGATTGGAGAAAAGCTGACGTGGTCCCTATATTTAAGAAAGGTTTAAAATTTGTGCCTGGGAATTATAGACCTGTGAGCTTAACATCTGTGGCTGGGAAAGTATTTGAGGGGTTACTAAGGGATAATATTCAGGAATTTATTGGGAGGTATAATGTAATTGGCAAAAATCAGCATGGTTTCATGAAACACAGATCATGTCAGACTAACCTAATTACGTTCTATGAGGAAGTAAGTAGAAGTATAGATCAGGGGGTCACAGTGGATGTGATTTACTTAGATTTTGCCAAAGCTTTCGACACAGTTCCACACAAAAGGTTACTATTTAAATTAAGAAAAAATGGTCTAGATGAAAATACTTGTTCTTGGATAGAAAACTGTCTAAAAGATAGGGTACAGAGAGTGGTCATAAATGGTACATTTTCAAGATGGACACCAGTGGTAAGTGGTGTCCCTCAGGGGTCTGTTATAGGACCAATACTATTCAATTTATTTATAAATGACCTTGAGATAGGCATTGAAAGTCATGTATCAGTGTTTACAGATGACACAAAGCTAGGAAAAGAAATACAATGTGAGCAGGATGTTACTTCGCTGCAGAGGGATTTAGATAGATTGGGGGACTGGGCACTTAAATGGCAGATGAAATTTAATCTAGATAAATGCAAAGTTATGCACTTTGGAGTGAAGAACACACAAGCAATTTATACCCTAAATGGTACGGAGTTAGGGAAATCCAAGCAGGAGAAGGATTTGGGAATAATCATAGACTTCAAACTAAGTAACAATGTGCAATGTCAAACAGCAGCCGCCAAGGCCAGCAAAGTACTGGCATGCATTAAAAGGGGAGTTCACTCACGGGATGAAAACATAATTTTGCCTCTGTATAAATCAATGGTCAGGCCGCACCTTGAATATGCCGTGCAATTTTGGGCACCTGTCTTAAAAAAAGATATTATAGCGTTAGAAAAAGTGCAGAGACGGGCAACTAAATTAATAAGGGGGATGGAAGGGTTAAGTTATGAGGAAAGACTAACAAGCTTAAACCTGTTTAGTTTAGAGAAAAGGCGCCTTAGAGGGGATCTGATAACCTTATATAAATATATACGGGGCCATTATCAACCATTGTCTGATAACCTATTCATTAACAGGACTATACACAGGACACGGGGTCATCCATTTAGACTGGAAGAAAGAAAATTTAGCTTAAAGCATAGGAAGGGTTATTTTACTGTGAGAACAATAAAGCTGTGGAATTCTCTGCCTGTTGAGGTGGTTGGGTCAGAGTCTGTACAGACTTTTAAAAAGCGACTGGATGACTTCCTGCAGACACAGAATATTAAGGGTTATAATATTTAATATGTGGGTAAAAGCTTCTTGATCCAAGGAGAAATCTGACTGCCATTCTGGGGTCAAGAAGGAATTTTTTCCCAGTATGTTGCATATTGGCGAGCATTTCAGACTGGGTTTTTTGCCTTCTTTTGGATCAACAGCAGTAGGTTATGTGGGAGAGGCTGAACCCGATGGACGCATGTCTTTTTTCAGCCTATATAACTATGTAACTATGTAACTATTTTGAGATAAAGACACAGACAAGCAGCAGCAGCGCTGGTGAAGTGCTAAGGTTGGCAGCATCCCAAAAGCAATGTTGGCAAAGAGTTCCATTATTTTGTTATTTACCTGCGTTAGTAAGGGACATATGTTTTGTTAGTAAGACTCAGACGAGTTAGGCTTTGATTTCTGTTCTATTTGGTTTGTATGCTGGAGTGCCACAATAAAACTCAGCTATAAAGAGACTGTTTCTGTGACATACTTGCCCTAGAGGACCGTGTTATAGCACCCCGTGTGACAAATATGGTGGAGAATGCGAGCAATTAGCGCCAACAGGCATGGAAGTTTGAAAAGTGCCTGGTGAAACTGTGGTGAACAGCTGAAGGCTTAATCAGCACAGTGCTGCTGCAGAAAAAAAGTGTGTTCCTGGCACATTTAAACAGAATTACTGTGGAGACTCATTTCTCCCCATGTGGCTGTGATAATGGAGGAGTTGGTGAAAGCCTTGGTTCAAGCCACTGCGGTACAGCAAGAAACCAACCGCTTATTGGTGGCACAAGTGGCAAGTGTAAGGGAAGCTCAGCAAGAAGACAGAGCAATCTTCACAAATGCTTTGCAGCAAGCCTTACAGCCTGGTATAGTGAGCCCTCCTGCAGACAGGGAGCGGCGTATTCGAGCGACTGACTTTCTGCACAAGCTGTCTGAGGCAGATGATGTGGAGGCCTATCTCACAACCTTTGAGCATGTCGCTGACAGAGAAAATTAGCCCCTTGAACTGTGGGCAGGACTGTTGGCTCCATGTCTGAGCGGGGAATCCCAGAAAGCTTATGAGGATCTGCCTTTCCGCGAAGCTCAGGACTACATACGCCTGAAAAGAGAGATCCTGCCCCAGATTGGAATAACCCCCACGCTACAAGCCCAAAGGTTTCACAAGTGGAGCTATGATATGGAAAAACCTACAAGGACTCAGATGTATGAACTGCTGAGATTTGCTCAGAAATGGTTACAACCAGAGACAAACTTGCCCACAGAAATCATGGAGATGCTGGTCATGGACCATTTTCTCAGGAATTTGCCAGCCGCCCTGCGACAATGGGTCAGCCAAGGAGACCCAAAGGATCCTGAGGAGATGATGTGTCTAGTTGAGCGATACGTGACTGCTAAGGAGCTGCACACCCATGACCCTCAGCCTAAGTTCAGATCTCCTAACAGCCGGGCCAATAGAAAACCTGGCAACAAAGGACATAGCCCTGTGCCCAGCGTGGAGTTATATGACTATGGTGGTAAAAGGTACCAAAGAGAGCAGCAATGGGTACCAGACTAAACCGAGGAGCAAATAGTATGTTTCAGGTGCCATTTGCCAGGACATATAGCCCGCAATTGCCGTCAGGGTGATGAGCCCATGCAGTGTGACATAGGCGCATGAACCCCGCAGAAGACTGTGTTAACCTGTTCAAAACTGTGTTTGGTAACAAGTACTGTGAACGTTAACCATTTAAGGACTGTGTGGGTTGAAGGGAAGGGTGTTCAAGCGCTCCTTAATTCTGGGAGCGAGGTCACCTTGGTAAAGGGCACTCTGCTCCAGCCTGAAAAACTTGATTGCAGACAAACGGTTAGTATTGTGTGTATACATGGGGACACCCATTTGTACCCCACGGCGGATGTAGAAATACTCACTGATGTGGGGAAAGTTGTATGTAAAGTGGGGGTAGTATCTGTATTGCCTTATGATGTGGTGATAGGAAGAGACTTCCCTCAGTTCTGTCAATTATGGGAAAAGTTCTCATTACAGCAGAAACCGTGCTCTGAGGAGGAGCAGGAGGTAGAAGGGTCAGATGCTATTTTTCCTTTCTCTAATATCGATTGGGAGCATGGCAGAGAGCCAGAGTCTCCCTTGATATGTTTAGGCAATGAGGAGGATGTGCCCCATAATGATCCTGGAGAAGTGGCGCTTCATGATATTGTAGTCCATCCTGGCAACTTCCAAGCTGCCCATTGGGAGGACCCAACCTTGGCTATGGCCAGAGACAGTGTACAAGTCATAGAGCATGATCTGGTTAACCCTGATAAACCGCTATGTTTCCCCTATTTCAAGGTGAAAAATCATTTGCTTTACAGGGTGGAGCAAAAGGGGGCTGAGGAGCTGGAACAGTTGTTGGTTCCAGAGACACACAGGAATACGGTATTGAAGCTAGCCCACAACCATGTGTTGGGAGGTCACCTTGGACTGGATAAAACAAGGGAAAGGGTTCTGAAGCGATTCTATTGGCCAGGTATTTTTGCTGCCATTGAAAGGTTTTGTGAATTTTGCCCAGAGTGTCAGCTCAAGCCTCCGAGTACGGGGTTTCCGCAATTCTCTTGTACCCCTACCTGTCATAGATGTACCATTTGAGCGAATTGGTATGGACTTAGTAGGACCGTTGCTTAAGTCGGCTAGGGGGCACCAATATATCTTAGTCATTGTAGACTATGCCACACGGTATCCTGAGGCGGTACCTTTACAAAACACCTCCTCCAAGAATATAGCCAAGGAGCTAATGCTTCTGTTCAGCAGGGTGGGCATCCCAAAGGAGATCCTTACGGACCAGGGAACTCCTTTCATGTCCAGAGTTATGAAGGAGCTATGTAGACTCCTTAAAATCAAACAACTAAAAACATCGGTATATCACCTGCAAACCGATGGCCTGGTGGAGAGATTTAATAAAACCCTTAAAGCCATGCTACGTAAAGTAGTAGATAAAGACGGAAAGAACTGGGATTGTCTGTTGCCTTATCTAATGTTCTCTGTTCGGGAAGTTCCACAAGCTTCCACTGGTTTTTCGCCATTTGAACTATTGTATGGCAGACATCCCAGGGGCATTCTGGATATTGCTAAAGAGACATGGGAAAAAGAGCATACCCATCACCGTAGCGTGATAGAACATGTTTCCCAAATGCAAGACCGAATAGAAGCAGTCCTGCCTATAGTCAGGGAAAACATGGAGAAATCTCAAAGGGCTCAGCAAGCCAGTTACAATAGAAAGGCGCGGTTACGGAAATTCAAACCAGGGGATAGAGTACTGGTCTTGATCCCTACCGTTGAAACTAAATTCCTGGCCAGCTGGCGAGGGCCTTATGAGATTATTGAACAGACCAGTGAAGTGAACTATAAAGTAGGCCAGCCGGGTAGACGGAAGGCAGAACAGATCTACCACATTTATTTATTGAAACCCTGGGTAGAGTGTGAAGCTCTATTAACATCTAACGGTAAACCCACTTACGCCACTAGTGGGAAGGAACCTGAGGTGTATATTGCTGAGACCCTTGCCCCTCATCAGAAACAGGAAGTTAAGCAGTTTGTGTCTAAGAACAGAGATGTGTTTTCTCCAGCACCAGGAAAAACACATGTTATCACCCATGACATTGTTACAGAGCCTGGGAAAAAGATTAATCTAAAACCGTATAGGATCCCAGAGTCTAGAAGGGAAGCTGTTAGCGCAGAGGTGAAAAAGATGCTCGAGATGGGCGTTATAGAAGTCTCGCAAAGCGAATGGAACAACCCAATTGTGTTGGTGCCCAAGCCGAATGGGGAAATTCGATTTTGTAATGACTTCCGAAAACTGAATGAAATATCCAAGTTTGATGCCTACCCTATGCCTCGTGTTGATGAGCTCATTGAAAGGTTGGGTAGAGCCAGATACTTAAGCACGCTGGATTTGACCAAGGGCTACTGGCAGGTTCCCTTGGCAGCGAAAGCAAGGGAAAAGACAGCCTTTTCTACCCCTGAGGGGTTATTTCAGTACAGAGTACTGCCATTTGGGCTACATGGTGTGCCAGCCACATTCCAGCGTATGATGGATAGGATACTGAGGCCCCATCAAGAGTATGCAGCTGCATACCTTGACGATGTAGTGATTCACAGTGAGGACTGGGAAACACATCTGTCTAGGGTTCAGTCAGTAGTGGATAGTATCCAGGCTGCCGGTCTAACTGCTAACCCTGCAAAGTGCTCCTTGGGTTTGGAAGAGGCCAAATATCTGGGTTATACGATTGGTCGTGGGCTCCTCAAACCCCAGCAAAGTAAGGTGGATGTGGGGGAGGGGGGTTATGTGCAAAGTCAGCGCTTCCTTCTGGTTATTCCTTTGTTGGATGGAAACAATTCGATAGGCCTTCAGCGTTGGTCTGAGTAGCAAGAGTGCCTCCAAAAGAAAAAAATCATACAAAGCATAGAGTAGTAAAGCTTAACATGCATGTGTATGATGAAAATGAAAGCGTTTCACTCACATGATTCAGTGTCCTCAATCAGACACTCGATATGCAGGCCGCAGGCAGCTTGGGTAGGAAATGTCAGATTTCCCTTCTTTGTTGGTGGAGATGCAGGGCTTTGCAAAAACCTATAGCATAAGGTAGGGATGTGCGTTTCGGGTTTCGAATTTTCGGAATTTTCACGAAATTTCCCGATTCGGGTCTTTCGATGCGGCCGAAATTCCGAAATTTTTTTGAGCCGAAAACGGCAAATCCGAAAAGTTTTCCGAGCCAAATCGAAAATTTTTCGGAATTTTCGAATGGACTTGAAATGTGTCAATCGAAATTTATTTTCCCTCTATTCATGATTTTGGTTCCATTCGGGATTTCGGTTCCATTTCGGTAATTCTGAACATCGTTTATTTAACAATTATCGGTTATATCGCTGATTCTGTAAATTTTGTCTGTAAATGTGCTGGGGCAAATCAATGAGCTGGGGCAAATCCATGTGCTGGGGCAAATCCATGAGCTGGGGCAAATCCATGTGTGAGCTGGGGCAATATCCTATGAGCTGGGGCAAATCCATGTGCTGGGGCAAATCCATGAGCTGGGGCAAATCCATGTGCTGGGGCAAATCCATGTGCTGGGGCAAATCCATGAGCTGGGGCAAATCCATGTGTGAGCTGGGGCAAATCCATGAGCTGGGGCAAATCCATGTGCTGGGGCAATATCCTATGAGCTGGGGCAAATCCATGTGTGAGCTGGGGCAATATCCTATGAGCTGGGGAAAATCCATGTGCTGGGGCAAATCCATGAGCTGGGGCAAATCCATGTGCTGGGGCAAATCCATGAGCTGGGGCAAATCCATGTGCTGGGGCAAATCAATGTGCTGGGGCAAATCAATGTGCTGGGGCAAATCCGTGAGCTGGGGCAATATCCTATGAGCTGGGGCAAATCCATGTGCTGGGGCAAATCCATGTGCTGGGGCAAATCCATGAGCTGGGGCAAATCCATGTGTGAGCTGGGGCAATATCCTATGTGCTGGGGCAAATCCATGTGCTGGGGCAAATCCATGAGCTGGGGCAAATCCATGAGCTGGGGCAATATCCTATGAGCTGGGGCAAATCCATGAGCTGGGGCAAATCCATGTGCTGGGGCAATATCCTATGAGCTGGGGCAAATCCATGAGCTGGGGCAAATCCATGAGCTGGGGCAAATCCATGTGCTGGACTGCTGGGGCAATAGAGTTAGACAGCTTTGAATCGAGGAGAACAGATGTTCCGAAAAAAACGAAAATTTCCGAAATAGCGAAAAGCCGATAACCAAAAAACGAGCAAAGTGACACGAAAATACGAAAAATAGTCGATATATACCGAAAACCATGTACAATTCCGAAAAACGAAAATTTCCAAAATAACGAAAAGTCGATACAGAAACAGTGTAAAGTGACCCGAAAATACGAAAAATGGTCGATATTCCGAAAAATAAATGTACCCGAAAAACTAATCGAGCCGAACCAAATCGAAACAGAAAGCAGTCGAAACGAGCCGAATCAAAGTTTAAAAATTCGAAAAATCGAATCGAAGAAAAAATCGGTGCACATCCCTAGCATAAGGGATCCCAGTGCCTGTTCCCAGCAAAGTTTGTAGCAAGGTTTGAGCAGGCTGATGCTCTGGAAATGTAACCTCAGCAGCAGAGGAAAATGGAGAAAACGCTCACAGATGTGATAAACGTTTTATTCCTAAATGAATCAAATAAAATCAATCATAACAGCAGAGTACACCGAAACGCGTTTCGCAGTATGTCACCGCTTCCTCAGTCAGTGTGCTGTTATGATTGATTTTATTTGATTCATTTAGGAATAAAACGTTTATCACATCTGTGAGCGTTTTCTCCATTTTTCTCTACTGCTGAGGTTACATTTCCAGAGCATCAGCCTGCTCAAACCTTGCTACAAACTTTGCTGGGAACAGGCACTGGGATCCCTTATGCTATAGGTTTTTGCAAAGCCCTGCATCTCCACCAACAAAGAAGGGAAATCTGGCATTCCTTACCCAAGCTGCCAGCGGCCTGCGAGTGTCTGATTGAGGCCACTGAATCATGTGAGTGAAACTCTTTCATTTTCATCATACACATGCATGTTAAGCTTTACTACTCTATGCTTTGTATGATTTTTTTCTTTTGGAGGCACTCTTGCTACTCAGACCAACGCTGAAGGCCTATCGAATTGTTTCCATCCAACAAAGGAATAACCAGAAGGGAGCGTTGACTTTGCTCATAACCCCCCTCCCCCACATGAGACTTTGAGTGGTTTGGGATATACCACTACTTGTGAGCATAACCAGCTGCTGTATTCTGCTCACCTTATCGAATTACACAATCCGCATTGCAGCTTTGCACTTATGCACTTTTTATGATACAAATGGACTGCTTTTAACTTCTATTTTTTGTGCACAATCTCATGTGTTTTGTGACTTTTGCACAGTGAATTTTAACAGTGTTTATCATTATCCATAGAATCAACTACTCTAGTTGCGCTATCACTTGCTAAAAGTGCACAGATGCACTTTTAAACGAACCGGTTTATGCTGCACATATTTTGCTAAGTTTGCACACCAGTTTGCAAGTTTTGCACATTTGCACATATAAGATTGCAAGTGGATACACTTGATGTTATGTATTGCTGCTACCTAACACTGCTGCTATAACTAATTTTACAGGGATTGTTTATGACATTTTGTTGTTTTAGTGTGACGGAACCGTTCTCTTCCGTCTGTCCTGACTCTCCAGACACCCCTTCGTTGCGGTCAGCCCTGCTACTGGGAGCACTGTCCTCAGCGCCTCGAGCAGCTTAACCCGCCTGCTTCTGTTCCTCTGCCCTGGAGCCGTTAGGAATTTCCAGAAGGCCGCTCTCTGCCTTCTGAGATTGAGTGTGGAGTGTAGCGTAGTTTGTAATAAAACACCAGACGTGGCTGTATGCTTTAAAACAGGATTCTCTCTCTCTTTGAGCTTGAGAGTTCTCTGACTTTCAATGAACAAAAACGCCACCATTTATGCTGAAATCCAACAGTCATAATTTGCATAAATGACGCACCTCGTCCTACCAATATGATAATTACATTATGTCAGATAGGTATTTACAATAAACATTCTTTACATTCTTTATGCAAATATTGTGTGAGCTAAAGGCTAATCTATTGTAAAGGAAATCAGTTAGGTTTTGGCTGAGACAATGGTGTCTCCCACCCTCTGAGACATGTAACCAGATAGCAAATGAACAAAGAGAAAAACCCTTTTGCCTAATCACAAATACACTCAACCTATTTTACAATCTATACGAAAGAAAGCATTGCACTTGTTGCAGGTAGTATCTTTAATAAAAACCACATTTTTACCTAAAGAAATATAAGTATATTTAAAACTAAAGTTACGCCATTTTACACTAAACTAATTTAAACTAAAACCAAGCGACGTAATATATATTTAAAAACACACTATATAAATTAACATAAAGTCTCTTGGGGGTTTGAAGCATGGAGCATTACGTCAGCTCCATGACATTTATCATTTCTATATATTGCACTTTATGCAACTTTGTTTGCTGCTTGATACTACTGTGTTTTTTTATCACTACTGCCAGAAATGGGAATTCCTCTCTCCTAAACAGCCACCGGGTGGCGCCATTAGTACAAACTTTCCCTTTCTTTACAAGTTTGCACATCAGCTTGCAAGTTTGCACATATAAGATTGTAAGTGGATACACTTGATGCTATTTATTGCTGCTACCTAACACTGCTGCTATAACTAATTTTACTGGGATTATTTATGACATTTGTTGTTTTACAATTGTTATATATTGCACTTTATGCAACTTTGTTTGCTGCTTGATACTACTGTGTTTTATCACTGCTGCCAGAAATAGCATTTCCTCTCTGATAAAGAGCCACCAGGTGGCGCCATAAGTACAGACTTTCCCTTTCTTTAAAGTAAGGTGGATGCCATTGCCAATTGGCCACGTCCCGTCCCCAAGAAGCAAGTGAGAGCATTCCTGGGTTTAACAGGCTACTATCGTCGGTTTATTCCCAATTTTGCTACCCTTGCCAGCCCTATGAAAGAGCTTACTAGAGCCAAAAGCCCCATCATGGTCAAATGGACCCCGGAGGCAGAACAGGCCTTTCAGATCCTAAAAGAAGCCTTGTGTGCTAGCCCTATTCTGGTAGCTCCAGATTTCTCAAAGCAATTTGTCGTACAAGCAGATGCGTCAGATGTGGGTTTGGGTGCTGTTCTCTCTCAGGTGCATGGAGGAGAGGAACATCCAGTTATGTACCTGAGCCGGAAGCTGGATTCTCACGAGCTGAGGTACTCCGTAGTTGAGAAGGAGTGCCTGGCTATTAAGTGGTCTCTAGAGACTTTGAGATATTACCTGCTAGGGAGGCAGTTTTTGCTCATCACTGACCATGCGCCGTTGACATGGATGAGGCAAAACAAAGAAAAGAATGCCAGAGTGACCAGGTGGTTTCTTAGTCTCCAACCCTACTGGTTCTCGATGGAGCACCGGGCTGGTACAGCCCAGGGTAATGCTGATGGTCTCTCCAGAGTTCATTGCCTCTGCTCTAAGGCCGCTCGCCCCGATGGGTCTGAGCTGGGTGGGGGGATATGTGATAAGGTGAAGGGAATTGTGTGCGATGGTGTGTACATTCCCCCTGTGTTTTTGAGAGGGCAGTGGGCTGTTTAAACCCAGAAGGAAAATATGTGGTTTTTTGTTCCGCTCTGCCGCAAGGTCTCCACACCTGCTAATTAAAAGCCCTTAAATGTTTCCTGGGTGTGAGGAACCAGGGGAGGTTGAGGAGATTGATTCATTTTGAGATAAAGACACAGACAAGCAGCAGCAGCGCTGGTGAAGTGCTAAGGTTGGCAGCGTCCCAAAAGCAAGGTTGGCAAAGAGTTCCATTATTTTGTTATTTACCTGCGTTAGTAAGGGACATATATTTTGTTAGTAAGACTCAGACGAGTTAGGCTTTGATTTCTGTTTTATTTGGTTTGTATGCTGGAGTGCCACAATAAAACTCCGCTATAAAGAGACTGTTTCTGTGACATACTTGTCCTAGAGGACCGCGCTATAGCGCCCCCCATGTGACAATATATACACTCGGGTAGTTTCTTCCTACTTGGCAGCTATGAGGCATATAGCTCCCTGATCAATTATAGATGCAGTCAGACAAAAACATTCTACCATCAAACCATTCGATTATACACCACACATTATCTGTTAATAACATTCTCTGACTCAATACTCACACAGGACGGTACAGACACAAAATCCAGATGGCCAGTCTGAATTACAGTTGCAAGAAAAAGTAAGTGAACCCTTTGGGATTACGTGGAGTTTTGCATGAATTGGTCATAAAATGTGCTCTGATCTTCATCTAAGTCATAACAATTTGAAAAACACAGTCTGCTTAAAATAATACAACACAAACATTATATATTTTCATTTTTTTATTGAACATAACATGTAAACATTCACAGTGCAGGGTGGAAAAAGTATGTGAACCCCTAGCCTAATGTCTTCTCCAAGAGCTAATTGGAGCCAGGAGTGAGCCAACCTTGAGTCCAATCAGTGCGATATTATTGGATGTGTTGCTGAAAGCTGTCCTGCACTTTAACCACTTCGCTGCGGTGGACGCGCTCAGCGCGTCCAACCGCATGTCATGTTCCATGCGGTGGACGCGCTGAACGCGTCCTGCCTTTGGGGTCAGCGTTCGGCCGGGTTCCGGCTGATCGCTGGCCCCCCCGGTGCGGGCTGACATCCTCGATTTCAGCCCAGCACCCGGAACTGCTGCCGGAGTAATTAGGTGTCATCGCGGCGGCGCGATGACACCTAATTCAGGCGCCCCCCGCATGTGCGGAGGAGGCGCCTGAAAGGGAGAGGGGGAGGTCCTTCGGACCTCTCTCCCTCCCAATCGGCGGCGTTGCGGGGGTTAACCCAGGCACCATTTGGAAGGGCACAGCCTGCCCTTCCAAATGGTACCTGGCATTAACCCCATGGGTGCCGGATCACGAATCGGCGCCGAAAAGCGCCGGTTCATGATCCTTTCCCGGAGCTGGCCGACATCTTGGATGTCGTCCAAGCTTCTGGGAATGCCCCCTGAGGACTGGCGTCATCGTGCATAGCACGATGACGCCAGTCTTTGAGTTAACCCCTAACTGCCACCAATGGTGGAGATAGGGGATTCCAATGAACCCCCTATCTCCCGATCCGTGGCAGTTAGGGGTTAATGTTTGGTATTGTTGGATCAGCCAGAGCATGGCCGTTCCAACAATACCAAACATGAGTATAAAAAAGTTTTTAAAAAAATAAAAATATAAAAAAATATTTAAAAAAAGATTTAGAAAAACAAAATAAACAAGTTTTTTTCTTTTTTTTGGTTCGTTAATGCAGCAATATTGTTCCCATTTCAATTATAATGTGAACAATGATGCTGCACTAACGATTTTTGTATGCGGTGCGTTTGTTAAAAATCGCGTAATTTTCCCCAAAAAAAATGTAACGAGACCCCCATCTCTAATTTTTTTAACAAGCGCACCCCATACAAAATATAACCGCAATTGCTCGCATGTTAAAATGTGAAAAAAAAAACACTTTACACGTTGTAAATTATTGAAAATTAATATTTTATTGCATTTTTTGTTATAATATACAGACAGGTCATGATGTATACTTATAATAATGACATATTAGGAATCTGCCGAGTCTGACGGAAAGAACGATATATAATATGTCTGGGTCATATACTAGAATAAGCCTTCAAAACGCATTTAAACATGATGAGCAAAACCGGTTAAAATGAGCTCAGCACAGAGGCGGGAAAAGCCTCAGCAGCGAAAGGGTTAAAAAGACACACCAGTTTTGGGTTTACTGGTTTCAAGAAGCACTGCCTGATGTGAACCATGCCTCGCAGAAAAGAGCTCTCAGAAGACCTACGACTTGCATGAAGCTGGAAAGGGTTACAAAAGTATCTCCAAAAGCCTTGATGTTCATGTGTCCACGGTAAGGCCGACTGTCGACAAATGGAGAAAGTTCAGCACTGTTTCTACTCTCCCTAGGCGTGGTCGACCTGTAAAGATGACTGCAAGAGCACAGCGCAGAATTCTTAATGAGGTAAAGAAGAATCCTAGAGTGTCAGCTAAAGACTTACTGAAATCTCTGGCACATGTTAACATTTTTGTTGACACATCTACAATAAGGAAAACATTAAACAAGAATGGAGTACATGGGAGGACACCACGGAAGCCATTGCTGTCCAAAAAGAATATTGCAGCACATTTGAAGTTTGAAAAAGAGCACCTGGATGCTCCACAGCACTACTGGCAAAATATTCTGTGGACAAATGAAACCAAAATTGAGTTGTTTGGAAAAAATACACAACACTATCAGGGTTATTCAGAGAGCGTGAAAAGCAGGAGAATGACTGGAGAATGAAAAATTGTAAGTCAAAATAGCCAAACCAGAAAAATTCTCCCTTTCATCTTACTTTCCAAATCGGCTATTTTGACCTAGAATTTTTCATTCTCTAGTCATTCTCCTGCTTTTCACGCTCTCTGAATAACCCTGTATGTGTGGAGAAAAAAAGGCACAGCACACCAACATCAAAACCTCATCCCCACTGTAAAACATGGCGGATGGAGCATCATGGTTTGGGGCTGCCTTGCTGCCTCAGGGCCTGGACGGATTGCTGTCATTTCTGGAAAAATGAATTCCAGAGCTTATCAAGACATTTTGCAGGAAAACGTAAGACCATCTGTCCGCCAACTGAAGCTCCGCAGAGGTTGGGTCATGCAACAGGACAATGACCCAAAGCATACAAGTAATTCAACAAAAGAATGGCTTCAACAAAACAAAATACGCCTTCTGGAGTGGCCCAGTCAGAGTCCTGACCTCAACCCAATTGAAATGCTGTGGCATGACCTTAAGAGAGCGATTCACACCAGACATCCCAAGAACATTACTACACTGAAACAGTTTTGTGAAGAGGAGTGGTCCAAAATTACTCCAGATCATTTTGCAGGTCTGATCTGCAACTACAGGAAAAGTTTGGTTGAGGTTATTGCTGCCGAAGGAGGGTCAACCAGTTATTAAGTCCAAAGGTTCACATACATTTTCCACCCTGCACTGTGAATGTTTACATGTTCTGTTCAATAAAAACATGAAAACATCTAATGTTTGTGTTGTATTATTTTAAGCAGACTGTGTTTTTCAAATTGTTGTGACTTAGATGAAGATCAGAGCACATTTTATGACCAATTCATGCAAAACTCCACGTAATCCCAAAGGGTTCACATACTTTTTCTTGTCACTGTACATACACAAATTATACAGTACTGTAACCTTCTAGATTACCATCTGGTCCATTGATCTTTTTGTCTTCTGGTCTGGGGGGAGGTGCAGGGACTCCTGCAGATCATTACATGGTACACACACAGGGCTTGTAACTTTTCTTTGATTAATTTAACCCCGTACTGGTGTATCAAAAATAAAACACCAAATTTGAATAAACGAATTAGCACTGGTCTCTGGGGTCCCAGATTCTCGTATATATATATATACAATAGAAGAGAGACAATAATAGTGCAACACGTTTTGTACAATATATTATAAATGTATGTGGTGAACACCCCACTTACAAGTGTAGAGCCGTGCACTGGCTCTAAGTGGGTCCAGACATGTGGGTAATTGTCTTCAATTTCTTAGGTGACCCCCACCTTACAGCAAGGTTTTTCCTTTTTTCTTTGTCCGAAGTTTAGACAATGGAAAGGAGAACAGGAAGAGAAATACTTGTGTAGATCCACAAATTAAGATCACAGTGTTATGTACAGTTGGAATTGTACTCACATTTTGTGGAGCTCACATAGCTCATGGATATAGGCCCATAGGTTTTTTTTTGGTGGGAGAAAAACCCAGATGAAAAACCACCGATGTTTGCAGGAATCAACGAAGCAGGAATCAGGATTGGAGATGAAAAAGTAAGATTTATTTAAAATATAATTAAAATAGCCTCCAGAACGCGTTTCGCCGCATCAAATAGCGGCTTCATCAGCTGGAATGGTTAATATGGGCCTGTAGACCCTTTTATAGTGTCCATAAATGTTCTTAATTATTCCCATATGTCCTGTCTGCTTCATTGATTAATCCTTCCGGTTTCTTCGGATTCGATAGTGGGCGCCGCCATTTTGCGCATGCGCGGTTTACTTCCGCGTTCCACTGCGTTCCAATGCGCCGTTTTCACTTCCGCGTTCCACCGCGTTCCATGCGTTGCTTTCTTACTTCCGGTCGGCGATTCTCGGCCAGGGAGGTGTAAAATTCTTCTTTTCACTGAATTCAACAGTTGGGGCTTTCTAAAGACCTCCCATTTTCGCCATGAACATCACAAAAACAGAATATTGAATACATTAAACTCATATTAAAAGGGGCTAACACTATAAAATTAATATGTGCACCCCGCAGGGTCTCCCAATTATTTCTTAGTATGCCCAATTAATGGGTATGATGGATTTTGTAAAAAGTGATAGCTTCTTCACAAATATTATATATAATAGACGCTGTTTATACCCTCCTAAAAAAGGGGTCTTTTTATAATCTGCACTATCCAAAAGGTGACCATACATTCATCATCCCTTCAAATAGCCTCCTTTACTAAAAAAGTGTCTTGTGCTTTAGTGCTTTGATTCAATTATAGTGGTATTTGTGTATTCTCTTATAATAAAGAGTGGTTCCTATGGTCATACCATTATATTTACCTATCTAATGAAACAACAAGAATTACTTGAAGAGCTAAAATCTACAATTATCTGTGTATTTTCCATATTAATTAAGTGCTTTATTAAGTGCAATATATTTCTAATATTATCGTGGATTTTAATTTAATACAATTTTTATTAAAGTGCCTTATTTATACTGTTTTAGATATATATTTAATATTTTAAGTGCTTATTGTATGTCAATTATAAATTACCTACGAATAAAAACTGTTGAAGCTGGAATTTGTTGTAATATTACTCATTTTAAGTGATTGTTGTGACATCAATTAGTGTGAGTTAGTGTAATATATCCTTAATGTATAATGTAAACCTCATCTAAAAAAGACCACCATTAAAAGTGCCATATTGAAGATATGTTTTATCCAGATGTTAATGGATTTATAGATCTCATTAGAAGGAATGGTATTAAAGTGCTGTATTCATAATTAATGTGTACCCGCCACTTAAAATGCTCATAAATATTGTATATAATAATTATAACATCAATTTAATATTTATTAAAAATAACGACAGAATCGATATATTAATGGATAATGTGGACCTCATCTATGTGAAAATGTCATTAATTTATATAAATGACTTTCTTTTTTCCTTTCTCTCCTTCCTTTTTTTTTTTTTTTTTTCCTTTTCTCTTCCCTTTCTTCTCTCCTTCCCTTCCCTTTAAGTGCTAAGTGTATACTTAAGAAGAGTATGTTTACACTTTGAATTTATAAGTTCCTTTAAACTTCTTTTAATATTCTCCGTGCTAACAATTAACCTCTCTCAGCATAGATGATTATAAAAAAAAAGGGGGGGATAAAGATATCTTTGTAAGTCATATTAAGACCCCAAGAGGTGCACAACAACTCACAAAAAATGAACCACCTCAAAGTCATTGTTTAACCCATTTGGTGCCATAGTGCCCATTTCATAAATAGTACGCATCTCTTCTTGTCCCAGTTTGTTGACAATGTTATCATCCATATCAGTTTTATATACTTTCTTAATGGCCATAAATTTCAGACCTAATGGGGAACTCCCATGTCGAAGCTTAAAATGCAATGAAACTGAATGTTTTTCATAAGATTTTTTTATGTTTCTAACATGTTCCGAAACTCTTATGTTAAAAGCCCTTTTTGTACGCCCAATGTATTGGAGGCCACAGGGACATTCTAAAAGATATATTACACTTTTTGAGCAGCAGTTAAGAGCCTCTTTCATTTGTATCTTCTGATTAGTTTTCTTATTAAAAAACTCTATTCTACAGTCTTTCTTATTACCGGTTGACCTACAGGCCAGACATTGTCCACAGACATGGAAGCCATTTTTTACATTGAATTGGTTGTGATTTATCTTTTTATTTTTAGGTTTACTATGTACCAAATTCATTTTTAGGTTCTTAACTCCTCTGAATACTATTTTTGGTTGTTCCTCCAGTATGCCATTAAGATCCTTATCTTTCCGAAGGACATGCCAATGTTTCCTAATTATTTTCTTCATATTTTTGGCTTTACTACTATAATCACACAAAAATAGAACTTCTTCTTTGATCTTTTTTTTGGGTTTATATTGGAGTAGGTTTGTCCGATCCTCCTGTTTAAGTTGATTAATAATTATGTCTAATTCTAGGGCATTATACCCCTTCTCCAGAAAATCTTTTTTTAGATGTTGGGCCCGTTGCTCAAAAACGTGGAGGTCTGAGCAATTCCGTCTTAGACGAATGAATTGCCCTCTAGGCACCCCTTTAAGCCACGATGGATTATGACAGCTATTGGTATTGATATAAGTGTTAGTGTCTACTTCTTTAAAAAAAGTTTTACATTTGACAGACCCTTCACTAACATAAATTTCCAAATCAAGAAATGTTACTTTCTCTCTACTCCATTTGTTTTTCTAATGTAATGCCCAAATTTGACTGTTAAGGCTATTTAGGAAGATAATCAGGTCCTCTTCACTGCCTCTCCAAATAAAAAACACGTCATCAATGTAACGTTGTAGATGGGGATGTTGTGCGCCCAGCTATGCGAACCGTAGACAAACTGGGCTTCCCAGCCTGCATATATAGGTTCGCATAGCTGGGCGCAAACTTAGTCCCCATCGCTGTTCCATTTTTTTGCAAGAAAAAATCATCTCCAAATTTAAAATAATTATTTTCTAAGATAAATTGTATGCTTTCCATAATGAAACCCACTTGTATATCATCAAGTTTCTTAGAACTTTCTATTTCTTTCCTGATAATTGTCCCTTCCATGGGACTGATATTCTGGTCTGTAAAGATTACGGTATTCCTGTGGTCTATAGTTCATCCTGGTTACAGACCAGAATATCAGTCCCATGGAAGGGACAATTATCAGGAAAGAAATAGAAATTACGGAGGATGGGCCCCAAGAAGTAGACCTGATACATACAATGATAGAAGAAACATTCAAAATGAGGGAGATAACAGCAGACCCTATTGGAGGGGGGATCATAGTAGACCCTATTGGAGGGGGGATCACGCAGTAAGAACAAGAGATGAACGGAGAATTAACAGATCACCCTCTTTAAGGAGAAAAGAAAGAGATCCCTCTGTAAAGAGTAACTACGGTGATCGCAACCTTACTCCACCCAGAGACATTAGGAGAAGATCTGACCAGGAGACTGATATCATCAGTATCCCTATAACTAACAGATTCCGAATCCTTAGTGAAAAACCAGAGGAGGAGGTTTTTTGGAGGGACCCCCTAGACAGGAGGGTAGACCAGGGGGAACACAGAGACCTGGACATAAGATTAGGAAGAGAGGGGGGAAAGAAAAGATCTTGGGAAAAAACAGAAGGGGAAAGAGAGCAGGGAAACGAATCCTTAAGAGAAAAAAGAGAGAGAAGGTAGAAATGAAAGGGATCTTTAATCTGAGCCAGAGGGTCTTAACAAATATAGAAATTAAAGTCTTAAACAAAGGGTTGAAGTTTGCCCCTACCAAACAGATGGATAAGTTCAGTATGTATATAGATCTACAACGTTTTAAAAGGAAATTAAGTTTAAAATTTTTTATGAGATCTCCAGTAGAAAGGAATGTGCCGACAGAACCAGATAAATTCACACATACAGATTTAAGGAAAAAATCAAAATTTTATCCGCGACACACCATCACGGATGAAATTAAAATGTTTGAAAGTTTGGTGTCTACCGACATAGACAGGATGGTGGTTAAAGAGAAAAATCACAACCTTACCGTAGAGGAAAAGAAAGCGATAAAAAATCTTGATAGTGATGAGACAATTATAATAAAACCTGCGGACAAGGGGGGGGATTGTTATTTGGTCCAAGGAAGCATACAATAAGGAGGCATTACGCATATTGGAAGATCAGAAAACGTACACTAAACTTAAAAGCAATCCTATAGTAATTATTAGAGAAAACCTGCAGTCTCTCCTCCAAAGTGGTAAAGATAAAGGAATTCTTAATGAACGTGAGTTTCAATATTTAATGATCGAGGACATCAAAACACCACATTTTTACATTTTACCTAAGATCCATAAAAATACAATTGAACCACCTGGGAGACCTATAGTGGCAGGAATCCACTCTATCACAAGTTGTCTGTCTGAATATGTAGATATCCTCCTCCAGCCAATTGTTAGAGAGATACCATCGTACCTAAAGGATACTATTAACATACTACAGATACTAGAAGGAATAAAATGGGAGAAAGAGTATATAATGGTCGTTAGCGACGTAAATTCATTATATAGTAATATACCCCATGCTATGGGTATACAAATAGTTAATGAAAGAATAAAGGATTCTAAGAAACTTGATGATATACAAGTGGGTTTCATTATGGAAAGCATACAATTTATCTTAGAAAATAATTATTTTAAATTTGGAGATGATTTTTTCTTGCAAAAAAATGGAACAGCGATGGGGACTAAGTTTGCGCCCAGCTATGCGAACCTATATATGGCAGGCTGGGAAGCCCAGTTTGTCTACGGTTCGCATAGCTGGGCGCACAACATCCCCATCTACAAACGTTACATTGATGACGTGTTTTTTATTTGGAGAGGCAGTGAAGAGGACCTGATTATCTTCCTAAATAGCCTTAACAGTCAAATTTGGGGCATTACATTAGAAAACAAATGGAGTAGAGAGAAAGTAACATTTCTTGATTTGGAAATTTATGTTAGTGAAGGGTCTGTCAAATGTAAAACTTTTTTTAAAGAAGTAGACACTAACACTTATATCAATACCAATAGCTGTCATAATCCATCGTGGCTTAAAGGGGTGCCTAGAGGGCAATTCATTCGTCTAAGACGGAATTGCTCAGACCTCCACGTTTTTGAGCAACGGGCCCAACATCTAAAAAAAGATTTTCTGGAGAAGGGGTATAATGCCCTAGAATTAGACATAATTATTAATCAACTTAAACAGGAGGATCACAAACCTACTCCCAATATAAACCCAAAAAAAAGATCAAAGAAGAAGTTCTATTTTTTGTGTGATTATAGTAGTAAAGCCAAAAATATGAAGAAAATAATTAGGAAACATTGGCATGTCCTTCGGAAAGATAAGGATCTTAATGGCATACTGGGGGAACAACCAAAAATAGTATTCAGAGGAGTTAAGAACCTAAAAATGAATTTGGTACATAGTAAACCTAAAAATAAAAAGATAAATCACAACCAATTCAATGTAAAAAATGGCTTCCATGTCTGTGGACAATGTCTGGCCTGTAGGTCAACCGGTAATAAGAAAGACTGTAGAATAGAGTTTTTTTTTTTTTTTTTATAAAGAGTTTATTAGAGTTTTCCAAAGAAGAAAAGAGCAAACAATAATACATACATCGCCGGTTCGTATGATGAAACATATCAAAGCATTTACACATATGCACAACCCAACAGGGGTTCCTCTGAGACGGGTGTCCCATATTCTATATAACGGTATGAACATCTCTTCAGTTGAAATGAGACAAAATTAGGGAGGGCAATGTAGAGGAGAAAAAAAAAAAAAAGAGAAAGAAGGGAGCGGGGGGAGGGAGAAGGGGGAGAGTAGAGACCTCTACCGGGAGATCGACAACGGGATCGAATCCAGCTGATATCTAGTAACAGTTTAGGTACTCAAGTGTGTATCCCAGATAAACCAGTGGTCCCTCGTAGAGTAAGGGACTCCCGATGTCCAGGCCGCCATTGCGTCTAGCGAGCGGATATCTCCCAGTCTACAGCGGATGTCTTGTAGTGAGGGGAGTGATTGGGTACGCCAATGGGATGCTATAAGGGTATAAGCTGACGTTAGAATATGTGCCGCTAATTTTCGTTGGGCGACCGATGTATCCTTGGGGAATATTTGTAATAAAAGCATTATCGGATCAGTAGTGAAGTTAGTACCCAGAACTTTGTTTACAAAAATCACGATGTCTTTCCATAGTTGATTCAAGGAAGGACAATGCCACCAAACGTGAATGAAAGAGCCCCTGTCCTTCAAACATCTCCAACAGGTAGAGGAGCCTGTGGTGGAAAAGTGGCTGAGTCTGTCAGGGGTTAGATACCAGCGGTAAAGAAGCTTTTTCCGGGCTTCATTCAGTGTGGCACTTTTAAACTTTCCTTTATCTCCCTGAAAACAGCGCGACCAGTCATTTAAAGAAATAGTAACGTTTAGGTCTCGCTCCCAGTTTAGTTGAAACTTATGTTTCCACTTGGGGGTCGGCGTTATCAGTAGTTTATAGCATAAGGAGAGGAGTCTAGCCGGTGTGTAGGGTTTGATACAGTAAGCTTCAAATGGGGATAAGGCCGGTATGGAAATCTTTCCTGGGCCCACCATGTCATATGTCGACAGGAAGGATTGGACTTGTAAATAAGAGAATTGGAGGGGGCGTACAAAGTCGTGACGTCTGCTTAACGTCTCGTATGACATGAATTCAGTAGGAGAGTAAAAGTCTGTCAGGTACAATATATCATGAGGTTTCCAATGACGAGGATCAAAATTGTGGATTTTGTGTGACAATGTCGTAAGTGGTGTAGCTAAATGGAAGGGGTGATAGTGACATAATCGGCTTCGAAATGCATCCCAGGTGCGTAGGAGTAAATTCGCTAGCGGGAGAAGGACAGGTAGGGGAGGTCGGGTGTGTTTTGGGAGCCAGGCCATATCAGTTAGTTTGAAAGGAGAGAAAGTGGGGTGAATAGACATCGTCCACTGCGGGGCAGAGGTAGATGATAATGCAGTTCCCCACAAGGCCATTAAGGCCGCTTTATAATACAACGAAATGTTAGGGAGTCCCAGACCCCCCTGAGGTACTGAGGTGGTGAGGACCTGGAAGCCTACCCGGGGTTTTTTCTTTTTCCAGATAAATTGATTAAGGACTCCTTGAATAGATTTAAAGAACGATGGGTGTGGGGAGAGGGGTAAGGCTCGAAATATATATAAAATTTTTGGTAAAATGGTCATTTTAGTTACGGCTATTCTCCCCAGCCAGGAAAATTCTAACCGAGTCCATTTGGAACACAAATCTCTTATCATTGGTAACAGTGAGGCGTAATTTAACTTATACATAATGCTACGTGAGAATGAAATTTTTATCCCTAAGTAGGTGAGGAAAGTATCGCGCCAGTCATATTGATAAGTTGTTCTTAAAAGGAGGCGGTCCTGAGAGAGATGTGTGTCCAGAGCCTGTGTTTTAGACAGATTGATTTTATGATATGAAACTCTGCTATATTGAGATAAAGATTCGTGGAGGTGGGGTAATGAGGATGTAGGATTAGACAGGGTGAGTAGAATGTCGTCTGCAAACAGACTAATTTTATTTTCTCTAGGTCCACACGGAACTCCCTCTATCCCTGAGTGAGCTCTAATAATTTGTGCCAGTGGTTCTAATGCCAAGGCGTATAGGAGGGGTGAGAGTGGGCATCCCTGCCTCGTGCCGTTTGTTATGTTAAAGGTATCCGAAAGAAATCCCGCATTTAATACTTGTGCAGTAGGGGAGGAATATAGGGCAAAAATAGCTGAGATAAAAGGTACTGGAAGATTAAATTTAAGGAGGACATGTCTCAAAAACAGCCAGTGGAGTCTATCGAATGCTTTCTCAGCATCTAAAGACAGGAGCAGGCAAGGGGAAGAGTCCCTAGCTACACAGTCTAAAATATTAAGAAGCCTAATTGTATTGTCGGTACCCTGCCGACCCAGAATGAACCCCACTTGGTCATCTGATATCAAGTCAGGAAGAAATGGCGACAGTCTGTTGGCCATTAGTTTTGCGTAGATCTTAATATCCACGTTTAGGAGAGATATGGGACGATAGTTGGAACATAGCTCAGGATTTTTACCTTCTTTAGGGATAGTGACAATCGTGGCTTTTAGAAGGTCAGGTGGGGCTGTACCCGTATCAAACATCCAGTTAAACAAGGTCAGCATGTGTGGAGTCAGATTGTCTGCGAAAGTTGTGTAGTATTTAGAAGAGAAACCATCTGGACCAGGAGATTTATTAGAGGGGAGGGATGAAAGGACTGTCGTGAGTTCCAGCGAGGTAATCGGGGTCGTCAATATATCATGCCGGGAATCAGAAAGTTGAGGGAGGTTGATCGACGTCAGATATGTGAATATGTCAGTTAACGAAGGTTGTGTTGTGGATGTATCTGAGTGTAGATTATATAATTGGGCGTAATATTCCGCAAATTTATTCGCTATTTGCTGGGGTTGGTGGACACAATGGTTTGAGGCAGTTTGAATTTTAGCGATTTTAGTTCGCGCTAAGCGGCCCCTCAATCTCTGAGCGAGGAGGCGGCCCGATTTATTTCCATATAAGTAAAATTTAGCATTAAGGCGCCTCGCGTGCCAGGCATATTCCTTTTTATGGAGATCTTCCAAATCTTTCTTCAGGGATTTTAATTGGTCTGTTAAGAGTGGGGTGGGGGAGACTTTATGTAAAGAGGAAATCCTGTCAATGTCCTTCAATAGGTTCAATTTATGTTTTTGGCTTTCTCTTTTAAGTCGGGCTCCCCATTTAATGAGAATTCCCCTTATTACTGCTTTATGAGCTAGCCATAAGGTTGCTGGAGAAATTTCAGGAGACGCATTTTCTCTGAAGTAGTGGGTTAAGGCCTCCCTAAGTTCCGCACTGGCCTCAGGGTGAGACAGTATAGATTCATTCAAGCGCCACGGGGATTTGCCAAAAGCAGTATGGGATCCTGAGATTGTCAGTAAAAGAGGGGCATGATCCGACCAAGTTATTAAACCAATTTCGCACTCAGACACTAATGGTAGGGCGGAATTATGAGTATATATATAATCTATCCTGGAGTATGTGTGATGTGTAAGCGAATAATAGGAATAGTCTACTTCGTCGGGGTGGAATAGTCGCCATGTGTCGTGTAGCTGGTGTTCTGACATAAGGTTGAGAGCAGTCCGAGTGGCTTTTTGGGTAGATCCCGGGGGCCTACCTCTGTCAAATGAGAGATTAAAGTCCCCGCAAAGGATTAGGTGGCCCATTTGTACCTGAGAGATCTTTCCCAAAGCGTGTCGTAAGAAGGAGCATTGACCTGTATTGGGACAATAAAGGTTAGCAATAGTATATAGAACATGGTTCAATGAGCACACAATGATCAAAAAACGGCCTTTTGCGTCTCGAATTATTCTATGTAGCTCAAAAGAGACCCTGTTATGGATAAGGAAGGAAGCCCCTCGTGACTTAGTAGGGGAGGTCGCATGGTATTGAACAGTATAATTTGGGAGATATAAATTCGGATGCGATAGGCGACGGAAGTGAGTTTCCTGGAGACACACAATGTCCGGGTTTTGTTTCTTTAGTTCTGCATAAAGAGCGTGTCTTTTGTGGGGCATATTCAATCCCTTTACGTTATGGGAATATAGTTTCAGATTAGAGTTGTTCATGGGAAAAAGTACAAAAAACAATGCTCAGCCGCAGGTTACCTTGCAGGTACGGAATCTTTCGTATTCTTCTGCGGCCAACAAAGCAACCAATATGGGAAATCAGAATGTCATAGCCCCTAGGTCTCTTGGGATACGGTTCTTCCGGTAGGAAAGATTCATCCAACATCAGGAGTCTCCGGCAGAGGGAGAAGGAGGTGGGGATGAAGTAAGGAAAAAAAAAAAAGAGAAAAAACAGGAACGTAGAAAAGAGGTCCGGGGCAAGAGCCCAGACAAAACTATGTACAGTAGGCTCAGAGAGGCCTTCACGACCTCCGCAAAAGAATTGAGCGGGGTCTACTCCAAAACTTGGAGGAAGGCATCGGGGGCGCCGGGGCGTCACGACCATAGGGAGCGGGTAACTTGCGCCCTATTGTGCCCGTGCCGAGTTCGTGTTGCCATTTCTTTGAAGCCCCCCGGGCTGACTATATATTAGATCACCACCAGAAAGGTAAATCCTCGGTTTGTGAAGTGGAGAAGGGCAAGACCACCTTGCCGCTGGTGAAATAGTAGGTCTCCTAAAAAAGAGAGAAATTGCAGGAGAAACCGATCAAGTCCTCATGGTTTCTTGAGAGTATCCACTCTGTGCCACTCCGGGGACACTTTCGAGGGAGAGGTAGACGGCACCCTGGGAGGGGTGTAATCTTCCAGGAGGTTCCAGGCGACCAGCTGTCTCATCCCGTCGGTTACCGAGGTTAAAACATGTAACTGACCATCCTTCCAGACTAACAACTTGGTTGGGAAGCCCCATCTATATTGGATATTATGGTTCCGTAACAGTTTTGTTACATTCTGGAACGCTCGTCTCCCCGCCATTGTGTGGGAAGAAAGGTCTGGAAACAGCAGTATTTCTTTATAGGACTCTCCCAGTTGGGAATTACGGTATGCCTTCATAATGGCCTCCTTAATTGGGAAGTAGTGCATCCGCAGAATAACATCTCTGGAGGTAGTTGGTGGTAGGGATTTCGGTTTAGGTACTCTGTGGGCCCTATCCATCAGAAAGTCCGTGTCGGGATGTTCAGGAAGTAAGGATTGGAATAGTAAGAGTAGATACTTCGGAAGGTCTGGAGGTTTTATCGTTTCAGGAACACCGCGGACCCTTATATTATTGCGGCGTGCGCGATCTTCTTGATCGGCCATTTTTAAGACCAGCGAGTCATGGGAGGACCTGAGCGACCGAAAAGCATCCACTAGTTCGCTGTGTGCCAAACAGAGTTCATCCGTCTTACTCTCTAGGTTTTCAGTGCGGTCTCCCAGTTCCCTAATTTCTTTATGAATGTCCGCAGTTATCATTCGAAAGTCAGACTGAATGGTATTTCTAAGCGTTTGTAACATTGCGTGCAGTACCTTGTCAGTAACTGGTCTGGTTTCAGAGTGCTCCCCCGAGTCCAGTTCCTCACTCTCCCCCATTGAGGCCGGCGATCCCGGGTCCCCGGGTCCGCCATCTTGGGTGTTGCGGCCTTTATCTTTTCTGGCTGATCGCGCCGTTTCGCTCAGTCTCAGCATTTTAGGTGGTGCCATGCTGGTGCCCGGTGCTATTGGGAGGCTGTCCGGAATATTTTCGCCGGTAAATGCGGCAGTTAGAAGCCGTTGGATTAGTTGTTTAGGCACTGGACGCTGGAGCTCTGCTCACATGCGTCTGTCCACAATGGCTGCTAGCCTAGAATAGAGTTTTTTAATAAGAAAACTAATCAGAAGATACAAATGAAAGAGGCTCTTAACTGCTGCTCAAAAAGTGTAATATATCTTTTAGAATGTCCCTGTGGCCTCCAATACATTGGGCGTACAAAAAGGGCTTTTAACATAAGAGTTTCGGAACATGTTAGAAACATAAAAAAATCTTATGAAAAACATTCAGTTTCATTGCATTTTAAGCTTCGACATGGGAGTTCCCCATTAGGTCTGAAATTTATGGCCATTAAGAAAGTATATAAAACTGATATGGATGATAACATTGTTAACAAACTGGGACAAGAAGAGATGCGTACTATTTATGAAATGGGCACTATGGCACCAAATGGGTTAAACAATGACTTTGAGGTGGTTCATTTTTTGTGAGTTGTTGTGCACCTCTTGGGGTCGTAATATGACTTACAAAGATATCTTTATCCCCCCCCTTTTTTTTTTTTTTTTTTTATAATCATCTATGCTGAGAGAGGTTAATTGTTAGCACGGAGAATATTAAAAGAAGTTTAAAGGAACTTATAAATTCAGAGTGTAAACATACTCTTCTTAAGTATACACTTAGCACTTAAAGGGAAGGGAAGGAGAGAAGAAAGGGAAGAGAAAAGGAAAAAAAAAAAAAAGGAAGGAGAGAAAGGAAAAAAGAAAGTCATTTATATAAATTAATGACATTTTCACATAGATGAGGTCCACATTATCCATTAATATATCGATTCTGTCGTTATTTTTAATAAATATTAAATTGATGTTATAATTATTATATACAATATTTATGAGCATTTTAAGTGGCGGGTACACATTAATTATGAATACAGCACTTTAATACCATTCCTTCTAATGAGATCTATAAATCCATTAACATCTGGATAAAACATATCTTCAATATGGCACTTTTAATGGTGGTCTTTTTTAGATGAGGTTTACATTATACATTAAGGATATATTACACTAACTCACACTAATTGATGTCACAACAATCACTTAAAATGAGTAATATTACAACAAATTCCAGCTTCAACAGTTTTTATTCGTAGGTAATTTATAATTGACATACAATAAGCACTTAAAATATTAAATATATATCTAAAACAGTATAAATAAGGCACTTTAATAAAATTGTATTAAATTAAAATCCACGATAATATTAGAAATATATTGCACTTAATAAAGCACTTAATTAATATGGAAAATACACAGATAATTGTAGATTTTAGCTCTTCAAGTAATCTTGTTGTTTCATTAGATAGGTAAATATAATGGTATGACCATAGGAACCACTCTTTATTATAAGAGAATACACAAATACCACTATAATTGAATCAAAGCACTAAAAGCACAAGACACTTTTTTAGTAAAGGAGGCTATTTGAAGGGATGATGAATGTATGGTCACCTTTTGGATAGTGCAGATTATAAAAAGACCCCTTTTTTTAGGAGGGTATAAACAGCGTCTATTATATATAATATTTGTGAAGAAGCTATCACTTTTTACAAAATCCACCATACCCATTAATTGGGCATACTAAGAAATAATTGGGAGACCCTGCGGGGTGCACATATTAATTTTATAGTGTTAGCCCCTTTTAATATGAGTTTAATGTATTCAATATTCTGTTTTTGTGATGTTCATGGCGAAAATGGGAGGTCTTTAGAAAGCCCCAACTGTTGAATTCAGTGAAAAGAAGAATTTTACACCTCCCTGGCCGAGAATCGCCGACCGGAAGTAAGAAAGCAACGCATGGAACGCGGTGGAACGCGGAAGTGAAAACGGCGCATTGGAACGCAGTGGAACGCGGAAGTAAACCGCGCATGCGCAAAATGGCGGCGCCCACTATCGAATCCGAAGAAACCGGAAGGATTAATCAATGAAGCAGACAGGACATATGGGAATAATTAAGAACATTTATGGACACTATAAAAGGGTCTACAGGCCCATATTAACCATTCCAGCTGATGAAGCCGCTATTTGATGCGGCGAAACGCGTTCTGGAGGCTATTTTAATTATATTTTAAATAAATCTTACTTTTTCATCTCCAATCCTGATTCCTGCTTCGTTGATTCCTGCAAACATCGGTGGTTTTTCATCTGGGTTTTTCTCCCACCAAAAAAAAACCTATGGGCTATATCCATGAGCTATGTGAGCTCCACAAAATGTGAGTACAAATTCCAACTGTACATAACACTGTGATCTTAATTTGTGGATCTGGATTTCTCTTCCTGTTCTCCTTTCCATTGTCTAAACTTCGGACAAAGAAAAAAGGAAAAACCTTGCTGTAAGGTGGGGTCACCTAAGAAATTGAAGACAATTACCCACATGTCTGGACCCACTTAGAGCCAGTGCACGGCTCTACACTTGTAAGTGGGGTGTTCACCACATACATTTATAATATATTGTACAAAACGTGTTGCACTATTATTGTCTCTCTTCTATTGTATATATATATATACGAGAATCTGGGACCCCAGAGAGCAGTGTCTGCGCCGATCCAGGCTATTGATTTCATTATTGTGTGTAATGGTATAGGGGAAACCACTATATCCTGAGATTGGCTATCTGGGCACCCTGGTGGTGGATGCATGTTGTGTGGCGCTGCACCATTTGTTGTTTGAATTAGCACTGGGTCTAGGTACCTCTTCCCCTGCCAGAAGGGCTCCAAAACCAGCCAGTCAATAGTATACATTCTACATAATTCTTCCTTATTTAATTTAATACTATATTGATGCGTCTCGTACAAAACCTTAAAATTTACGCATCATGTACTTCACAGGCGTTCCTTCCACCTTTGCCTTCTTAGGGCGTGATACTCCTCTACCCATTATACCTCTTTTCAACAATATTTTCTCCACTTTTAAACAATTTTTCAAAACAGTTTTATGATTGACAGTCTGGTATTTCAATCGACAGTCCAATCGTGACGTATTCGCTTCCCCTTTCGATGACCGGTTGAGTCGCCTCAGATGCGGAAATGCACCGTAAAGGTCGACTCTCAGATTTGCTTCCTTGCTAGACAAGTAGGCGCACGTTCACTCACAGCACTCTCAGCAATGTGTCACAGCACATACTATACCAGATACATTCAGCATAAATCAAAATAATTACAATATTCCGATTTATCGAAGATCTTATCTCTCTATCTACTGTAGCTATGCATATCCCGTACCTAGCAACACATCTGCTTCTCCTATTGCTCCTGGGCTCTCAGCCCACCCAAGCACCCTTAATCTGCAGCTACCAATGGCCTGGGAGCCCCAAGCTTCTCCTACCGGCCCCTTAATCTAACTGGGATATGCAATACCAATTTATCGGGGCTCTCAGCCCACCCTCAAATCTTTCCTCCTCTTTCTCCTCGTGCAGTTCTCAGAATCACAATATCAACACTGCACCACGTGGCAATACAGCACCTCAATTTAATTACAAACAAACCAAATTGATATCCAGCCCGCCGGGTCCAGTCACGCGCCAACCAGTAGCCATTGAGGTGCAACTAACTAGTTCCTGTGCTTTTGGTGGCAGGTCTGGTATACCAATGAGACCGTGTATGGGGGTCCCCTTACCCAACTATGGTTGGGCGTCTTACTCTCTACCGGTTTACAAAACAATAAGGTACCTTTTCCAATCGCTGCATCGTATGCTGTTTCCTCGGACTCGGTGGCATCTCAGCTTCCCGGGTCGGGAGTCCGTTTGGGATGAGTCGAGGTCTACATCACAGGAAATCCCACTTGGCGCCTTGCAGATGTCAGCTCACCCTCAACAGACGCCAAACCTTCGGGATCACTCGCACCTGCAGTCAACCGCTATGCTGTCCAGCAGTCGTTGCGAAACCGGAAGCGACTGGATCCCGGACGAGCCCCCAAAAATGTTACTGGAATCTACCTGGCTCACTCGGGAGAAAGTCGGGCCGGTGCAGATAATGACTGGCTGGACATGAGTCTCTTCAGGAAAGGCAAACTTTATTGTGACGTCACCAACGCTCAGACAGGATTGAATTTGCAAAGACTGAGCCCTGAGTACATTCCAACATAGCATTTTATACAGTGAATAGATAATCAGGTACATCCCAATTAGCCCAACCCACGGTGACACTCTCCCACCCCACGTGGGTCTGTACCTTCCCCTTGCCACGTGGTGCAGTGTTGATAATGTGATTCTGAGAACTGCACGTGGATACGGAGACAAAGACGGCATACTGGAGTTCTAGCTGTTAATATGGGAAGAGGTAGGGGAGGCCAGGACGGTGACAGGGGAAGAGGGCAGAGGCAGGGGTACCCCCTGGAGCGGATTGGGGCACAATCAGTGTGCATTCTGTAAGGGTGAAGGTCACTGGCGCAGGGACTGTCCCGTATTACTCGAGAAAAATGGGGGGCAGAGTGGCCAGACAGATTTGGGAACGTCAGATGGTCAAGTGACAAACGGGAGGTACGAGAGAAATGATGCTGCTGATCCCGGGTTTGTTGGTCTGGCAGGAACCTCTTTTGAAGGGTGAGTAATACGGAGTTTAACCCTTTCACTGCTGAAGATGTGTGGGGCACGTCCTCATTGATGCACGTTACATGCTGAGGATGTGCCCCTCAGACGCTGAATTCAAGCTCCTCCCGGCGTAAATGACATCATCGCGCCAAGCGCGATGACGTCATTTCCAGGCGACCCCCCCCCCCAGCAATGCCGGGAGATAGCCTGGAAGGGAGGGGGGATCCGTTCGGATCCCTCTCCCTCCCGATCGGAAAGGAGCAGTGGCAAAAGCCAGGCACGCTTAAAAGGGGAGAGTCTCCCCTTTTAAGCGGTGCCTGGCTTTAACCCCTCAAGTGCCGGGTTGCACTTCAGCGCCTTGCGGCGCTGAAGTGCCGCCTGGGTCCGGTGGGGGCCGCCATCTCCCCTCGCTGCCTGATGTCATCACGCATAGCGTGATGACATCAGTTAGCCGGGGAACCCCCTAGCTGCCAGGGGATTTCCCATGGAAATCCCCTGGTGGAGATAGGGGGTTCTTGTGAACCCCGATATCTCCAGAACCGTGGCAGCTAGGGGGTCATGGGGGGTGTCAATTGAAAGGCCTGAGCATGGCCTTTCGAGTGATACCCAACATGACTAGGTACAAAGTAAAAAAAATAATAAAACAAATTATAATAAAAATAATAAATAAATTTAAAAAAAATAAAAAAATAAAAAACATGTTTTTTTTGTGTGTTGTTTTTATTAATGCAGCAATATTGTTCACATTTCAATTGTAATGTGAACAATGATGCTGCACTAATGATTTTTTTTCTATGGGGTGCATTTGCTAAAAATCACGTAATTCCCCCCACAAAATGTAACAAGTCCCCATTTCAAATTTTTGTACAAGCGCACCCCATAGAAAACATAACCGCAAACGCTCATGTGATAAAATGTAAAAAAAAAACACTTTACACACTGCAGATGATTAAAAATTCAATTTTTATTGTATTTTTTGTTATAATATACAGACAGGACATGACGTATACATATAAAAATGATATATTATGAATCTGCGGAGTCTGCCGGAAAGAACAATATATTATTTATTTATAAAGGATTTTACCAGGAAGGATACATTGAGATTTCTCTCGTTTTCAAGTATGTCCTGGGTTCAAGAACATTGAAGTGTTACAGTTACAGAAATACAAAGTAATACAATGTAAGATATTAACAACACAAATATACAGATTAACAGAAAATAAATATGTAGGAAATAGTCATTATGTTACATGTTTACAGGTGCATTCTGTATTGAGGTATGTTAGTAAGGAGCTCTTGAGTGACTTAAGACTGGTGGAAGATTTGATGGTGTCTGTGAGGTTATTCCATAATTGCGGTGCTCTGTAGGAAAATGAGGATCGAGCCACTGTCTTTTTGTATTGTGGTATTGCAAGTAAGGTGCTGGTCCTGGATCGGAGGTTATAGGATGAGGGAGCTGCTGGGGGAAGCAGTCTATTCAGATAGGGTGGCAGCTTCCCAGAAAAGCTCTTAAACACCAGGCTGGAAAGGTGAAGGGTGCGTCTAGATTCCAGCGATGGCCAGTTTAGCTCTTTTAACGTGTCACAATGGTGGGTCATGTAGTTACATTGTAATGCAAAGTGGCAGAATGAGTTATACAATGTAGTAAGTTTCTGAAGATGTGTTTGCGGGGCGGCTGCATACACTACATCTCCGTAATCAATAGCCGGCATAAGCATTTGTTGTACAATCTGCTTTCTTACCGCAGGGCTCAGGCAGGATTTGTTTCTGTACAGGGCGCCTAGTTTGAGGTAAAGTTTAGATGAGAGTTTTTCGATGTGAGGGCCAAAGGATAGATTAGGGTCCAACCACATACCTAGATATTTGAGAGAAGTGACTGTGGTCAGCGGGCCATTTTATTTTGTCCCAACACATAAGTGGGGATTTTGCAATTTGTGTAGTTTAGGTTTTGTTCCAAAGAGCATCGTTACAGTTTTGTCATTATTTAAAAAAAGTTTGTTGTGCTTGATCCACTTTTCTACCTCTGTGAATTGTTCTTGCAGCACGGCTTCCACCTGCCGGAGATTTGGTTTGCTGGTATAGATTACAGTGTCGTCTGCATACATATGTATAGTTGAGGCTTTGCAGACGTTGGGCAGATCATTTATGAATATTGTGAATAGCAGGGGGCTGAGTATTGACCCTTGGGGAACTTCGCACGTGACTGGGAGCGGGAGGGAGGAGCTGCCAGAAATTGACACATATTGTGATCAGTCGGATACATATGATTGAAACCAGGTTAACGTGCGATCACCAATGGCAGAGTTTTTAAGTTTTTCTAACAAGATGCCATAGTCTACTGTGTCAAAGGCCTTGACAAAATCAAGGAAAATGGCTCCAGTTAGGTTTCCTTGTTCCATCCCAGCCTGGATATCATTACAGACTTTTAAAAGGGCGGTTGTAGTTGAGTGATTTGGACGAAAGCCGGATTGATCTGGGGTTAAGTAGTTCCAATATTGATAATAATCACGTAATTGTGTGTAGACGCATTTTTCCAAAATTTTTGACATTACAGGGAGCAACGATATCGGACGGTAGTTGAATACCAAAGTACGGGGGGCGTGGTCTGACGCTGAACAGAGCGGACGTGTCCAGGAATAGCTCCCGCAAATCAACCTTTAATAACGGTTTTATATAGGATTTTCCCTACATCTGCGGAGCCGTATGCCTGCCTCTGCCATCCACGACCACGGAGGAGGCGCCTAGTACAATTTGAAGCCCTCGGTTGCTGCGGGAGTGCCATCGGAGCCTGCAGTGTGAGTGAAGCCTGGGCCGAATATCACCATCACCGCACAGACCCCCACTTCTGGAGACACAGCTGCTGGCCTCTCTGAACCGGGTCGAAACACGCTTGCCAACTTCAGCCGTCCGGGGAGTGCGGGGGTCTCGCGGCAACCCACCCCGACCCTCAGCGACACTTATATCTCCGCCGGACACCCGCGGGCCTGCAGCACGAGGGAAGCCTGGGTCGCGTTTGGAGAGCTGCCGCGCGGGCATCCACTTCCGGGAACACAACGGCCGGCCTCATCGGTGTGGAAAGCGACGTCCCCATCATCGGCACCTGCACCACAAGGAGATCCCTCTTTGCCGACCGGGACATCTAGTTGACGGCACCTCACGTGGCACCCTAAGGTAGTCTCCCGCCGGCGCCGGGAGAGCCCTCGCTCACCCCCTCCCCTATACCCTTTCTTCCCTTTCCCCCCTTTTTTTTGTGGGGTTTTTTGTCCCGCTATCCGCCGGGAACCCCCGGGGGGACTGAGTGGAGACCATAACTCTCACCAACAAGGCCCACGAGTGTAGAACTCGCTCGTTCCTGGAGGCCTCGACCGGGGAGGAAACGGACACCGGGCCGCACGTCCTACCACCTGGTGCCCTGGAATTACAGCTCCTACTGGCCCCACTGTCCACCACCTAACGATCAGAATCTTTTTTCTGGGTGACCCGCTGGGGCCTACCTGCCCCCCTCTCTCGGACAAAGACAGAACATTCTCAATTTTTATCTCTTGTGTGGTACACTTTTATAAAAAAAAATTTCCGGTGGACCTGGAGGGGTCCACTACACCTGCATTTTATTCCTCACAGTATAAACAATTTTTTTCGGTGGACCTCGAGGGGTGCACTACAGCTTTACTGCATCTCGCTAAATTTTTCCGGTGGGCCTTGAAGGGCCCACTACCTTTATAACTTAAGCTTCAAAAAGAAGGAAGAAAAAGGGGGGGAGAAAAAAAAAAAGAAGAGAAAACATTGGGTTTTTTTTTTTTTTTTTTTTTTTTTGTTTTTCTTTCTCTAGAGGGCCCTAGGAGTCCCACAACACCCACATATTATTTCTCATAATTTTTCCGGTGGGCCTCGAGGGGCTCACTACACCCAAATTTTTGCACTTCAAAATTTTTCTGGTGGGACACAGAGACCCCACCACACCTATATTTTTGTATCACAAAATTTTTTAGGGGGAACACCTGTTGACCGTTATGGCTACCTAAAGACCCCCGCCTACCTCCAATTTCACCCCAGCACAGAGCGCTTGAATAGGGACCATGGGCCGTGGAAAGAAGAGCTCCCAAACACCGGAGACTCCCGGGCCCGGCGGAGACCCCTCCACGCCTGGGATCCGGCAGTTCTTCGCCCCCTCGACGGAGCAGCCAGAGGCCCCGCCCTCTCCCACCATGGCACCGGGCTCACCATGTGGCTCCGTATCGTCCTTAATCCCCGCGCCAGACACGTGGGATACACCAACGGATGTCCTACAGCTTTTGCGCTCACTCCCGACAAGGGCGGACCTGACGGTGGCGACCACCGCCCTCCGTCAATCGCTAGCGGCGGATATTCAGTTGCTGCGCGACGACATTGGGGGTCTCCAGGGACGCTTGGATCGGGTAGAGACTGGACAGCGGGACCAATCCACGTTTAACACGGAGATCTCAACGCGTGTAGATGCACAACACCACTTATTGATCACATTGACACGCCACGTGGAAGATCTTGAAAACCGCGGACGCAGACAAAACATCAGAATTCGGGGCCTCCCGGAAGGTGAAACGTCTCCCGCGGAGCTGGGTAGGACCCTGCTACGTCTCTTTAACTCCATCTTGGGCCGAGACCACACCTCACATATTGATATTGAACGCTGCCACAGAGCATTACGTCCAAAAGGGCCGGCGGATGCCCCGCCGAGGGATATCATCTGCTTCTTTCTTCGCTTTGGCATCAAGGAAGAGATTATGCGCCGAGCACGTGAACGACCGCACATCAAATTTGAAGGGGTTACTGTTGCCTTGTTCCATGATGTCTCACCTATCACACTACACACCCGTAGAGCACTACGGCCACTCACGATGGTACTGCAAAAGGAAAACATACAGTACCGCTGGCTACATCCCTTTGGGATTCAGGTACGCACCCCACAGGGTCCGGTCACGGCCCGAAACGAAGCTGAGCTGGAGAGCTTCTTGCGGGCCTTGCACCTCCCACCCTCCACTTTGACATCGTGGCCAGATCCAACGGCCGCATACACGCCTGACCCTCTCCCACAACGCAACCTTAAATCGGGAAGACCGCGAAGGGCTTCGTTCCGATCGCCAAACTGTACTCCCCCCGGCTCTCAAGATGGCTGATTTCAGAGGCCATAGACGCCTCACTCTAGATTCGCTCTCTCCCTTTTTTTTGTCCACCGCACATGGAGGTAGCGGGAACTTTGACTTGACACTTCTTTTTTGTCTTCTAACTCCAAGTTAGGGCGACGCTCATTCCACGTACCCCAACGAGCTGCAACCTACCCTGGTGTGGGTGGTACGTGTGGTCTCTCCCGACACCTTGCTAGGTGCCCCGGGTTTCTATACCACACAAGTTGCACTAGCTCTTTTGACTTTTTTCTGATTGTTTCATATATTACTGTTGTTTTTGGTTTTACCGGTTGGTATACTTACTTACGCATTCATAGTTAACTTTAACTTTAGCAGATGGCGTTTATCCCAGACACCCTTAAGGTGCTGACTTTAAATGCAGGTGGCTTAAACATACCCACGAAGCGACATATAGCCCTACGGGAACTTTTTAAATTGCGGGTCTCGGTGGCCCTGCTACAAGAGACGCACTTTGCCTCTGACGGGGCACCGAGCTTTCGGAACCAACACTTTCCCACGGGCTATTTTGGGAATTGTAAAGACGGCAAAGTCCGTGGTACCGCCATCCTGTTTTCCAGGCATGTCCCCTTCACGCTCCTGGAAGACAAATATGACGAAGGAGGTAGATATACCCTGGTTAAAGGTACCATAGGCACTCAGACATACACCTTCGCGTCTGTCTACCTACCAAACAAGGGTCAACATCATGCACTTCGGGACATACTCCGCGTAATCATGTCATTTACAGAGGGGATACTTCTAGTAGGAGGTGACCTTAACCTGGCGCTTGACCCCCGAGTAGATACTTCCCGAGGCACTTCCAGTGTGGCGCCCTCAGTACACCGACAGGCCCGACTTCACCTACACGACAACAGACTGATTGACTGTTGGCGAGCTTTGCACCCAACAGTTAAGGATTATACGTATTACAGCAGCATACATGATCGATATTCCCGAATCGATTATCTCTTTCTGCCAGCCAACTTTGCGCACCTCATGCAGTCGATCACCATAGCTGCCACGGCCTGGTCAGACCACTGCCCGGTCCTCATGACTTTAGCTACCTCACTTTACCGGCCCAAATCTGCACATTGGCGACTAAATGAAACACTCCTGAATGACCCTGCCATATTAGAGGAATTAAGCAATACGCTCAGACATTATTTCATAGAAAACACCACCCCTGATTCCTCGCCCCCGATAATCTGGGAAGCACATAAGTCGGTAGCCCGGGGCTACCTGATCTCGCAGGGTGCGCGCCTTAAGCGGGAACGGACCCAACGTGAAACTGACCTAAACGCCCTTATCCGTGACCTTGAACTGACGCACAAGACTACACTCTCTGATCAGACTTATGCGGAACTTACGAGACACAAGGCAGAATTACACTCCCTACTTAATATCAATGCTTTAAGCTCCATGAAACGCATCAAACAGCTTTTTTATGACCAGGGGAACAAGTGCGGTAGGCTCCTGGCCCATGCCCTGCGCAAACGCAATCGTGCCATGTACATCCCTAAGCTGCGCACACCAACAAACGCGGTCCTTACACACCCGCGGGACCTGATGGACCTTTTACTCGCTCACTTCACAGACGCATACAATATCCCTGGCCCCCTGCTTCTCAGATACAACCCGCTATTGACACTTACTTACGGACCCACCTTGACAAATCCCTTCCCCTTGAGACTAGAAGACGGTTGGAGCAGCCGATTACGGATTCAGAATTATCCGATGCCATTAAACAGACACCGACGGGGAAAGCTCCCGGCCCTGACGGATTGCCCCTCCTGTATTATAAAACCCTACGGGAAATACTTGACCCACAATGGCTTGCGACCTTTAACTCCCTATCGGAAGGGGACCCACTGACCGCCCAAACCCTGATGGCAACAGTAACCCTTATCCCTAAACCGGGAAAGGACACGGAGCTCTGTGGCAATTATAGGCCCATATCACTACTAAACCAGGATGTGAAATTATTTGCTAAAATACTTGCTACTCGCCTCAACCCGTACATTCCACAGCTTATCCACAACGATCAGTCAGGCTTCATCCCGGGGAGGGAGGGCAGGGCAAACACTGTGCGGGCAGTTGACCTAATTCACTTAGTATCTAAAACTAAAAATGAACCCATGTTGCTCTTGTCCACCGATGCGGAGAAAGCATTTGACCGCGTTGGTTGGCGCTTTCTCTTCAGCACACTAGGCCATATAGGTCTGGGCCGCAACATGTTGGCTGGATAGGAGCACTGTACACTAACCCCTCTGCCAGACTTAATGTGAACGGGGCCCTCTCACCCCCCTTCCGCATCAACAACGGCACGAGACAAGGCTGCCCCCTTTCTCCGCTCCTGTTTGCTCTCACCCTTGAGCCATTCCTCCAAGCGATCCGCTCGCACCCACAACTACAGGGAGTGATGGCGGCGGGAGTGGAGCACCGTGTGGCGGCGTACGCCGACGACATGCTGTTCTTCGTCCGTAAACCGGCGGAATCATTGCAGCACTTAACACATCTTTTCCAGGAATATGGCTTCATTAGCAACCTCCGTATTAATATGGAAAAATCGGAAATTCTACCCATCCATGTCCCTGATGACCAACAGGTAACCCTTAAGCGCTTGTTCCCCTTCAGATGGTGCACAACTGGCCTTAAATACTTGGGGATCACCCTCACTGCGGCCTGCAAGGACTTGTACAACACGAACTATAGACCTTTGCTGGCCGCTCTGCTGGCAGATTTGCAAAACTGGTCCTTCCCACATATATCATGGTTCGGCCGTGTAAATGTTGTTAAGATGAACATCTTGCCCAGAATACTATATCTCTTCCAGACACTCCCTATCCTCTTACCGACCGCCTTCTTTGCGCAGCTCCACACAATGATCTCCACTTATGTATGGAATTCTAAGAAACCGCGCATCAGCTTGACCTTGCTGATGGCTCCAAAACAATTTGGAGGCGTGGCACTCCCACACTTCAGGCACTACTACGTGGCCTCACATTTACAGCGCATAGTAGAGTGGTCCACTAGCTCGCTAACTAGACCCTGGGTCACAATCGAACAGGAAGCAGCGCGGTGTCCCCTGCCTTGCCTCCCCTGGTTACCAATATCTACACAAAAGACCATGGTAGAACCGCATCCCCTAATACACGCCACCCTGACAGCCTGGCGCTCCTTGAAGCGCACAGCCGGCATTGCCCCGTTCCCTTCGCCTCTTATGCCCCTACAGTGGTTGCCAGCTTTCTCACGGTCCCTATCCCCGACGACCACGGACGGCCAACCAACCCCCCCGCGACCTAACCATTACCTGAACGAAACGGGTCCAATCCCCTGTGACCAATTACCCATACCAAATGCAGACTCTTTCCTAACACGGTTCCACCACCACCGACTCATTCAATCGCTGCGATCCATTGCTCCACTCCCAGACTACAACAGACCGTTAACACACTATGAGACGCTGATAGAAAGGGGCAGGTACCCATCGCACTGCCTCTCCTTACTGTATGATATGCTCCAGGACGTGTCCTCACAGAACTGCCCTGCACGCGCTAGCTGGGAACGTGAATTGAATTTTGCTTTTGAGGACTATCAATGGCGCGTAATATGCCAACTAGCACATTCTAGCTCCACAGTAGTGAGAGTCCAGGAAGCCAACTATAAAGTGCTCATGCGGTGGCACAAGACACCCCAAGTACTGAGCCATTACAATGGTGAGGAGGTTGGCAAATGCTGGAGGTGTGGCGCACCCGATGCGTCATCACTCCATATATGGTGGGACTGCCCGACTCTTACTGAGTTCTGGCGCTCCGTCCATAGCTGTCTCTGCGACGTCACGGAACCACCACCCCCGTATACCCCAGAATACTGCCTACTTAATCACTCCGAGGCCCCACCCGAGGTATTTCGGAAATCAATCTCTATCAGACTTCTACACGCCGCGCGCCTGGTTATACCTATGTTCTGGCGTAAACCCACTGCACCTCCCCTCTCTGTCTGGCTGCATGAAGTGGAAAGTATTCGTTCGGCAGAGGAAAGGGTCGCACTGTCCCTGGGTAGGGCCCCTGAGCACTATCGCTCCTGGTACTATTGGCTGCACACGTGTCTGCCACGGTTGGGCAGGATCACCGCCCAGCCCCACTAGGTCTCCCTCACAGGGGGGATGCCCTCCGTTAGGTCCCCGCCTCCCGCCGGGACGCTGAAAGGTCCGAGCCATACCCACGCGGACACTTGCCTGTCACTCACGCCACGGGTACTGCATTGTAATTACTGTATTAGCCGTAACGTATGCTGTGTTTCAAGCTTCCTGCTTTCATTACTGATTTATTTTGTATTGCTGATTACTTCTGTATAACTCTTTCAACTTATCAATAAAGCATAATATGTTAAAAAAAAAAAAAGAATACCAAAGTACTGTCACCATTTTTATGGATAGGTACCACCCTTGCAGTCTTCCAGAGTTTGGGTATGTATCCAGTCGCCAGTGATTCATTGATTAGGGTTGCGACAGGATTTGCAATTGCCGGTGCACTGATTTTCAGCAGCATTGCTGGTATTTGATCAGGTCCAGACTGGTATTTCATTTTTTGCTTACGGAGAAGTTTAGTAACGACACTGACAGGCACTGGTCTAAAACTGAATTCCTGTCTGATACAGGGACTTTGCACAGTTGGAGGGGCCTGACCTGCATGAGGCCTTTCTGATTGCATGTCATTTCCTAGCTTGGCAATCAAAGTGGTGGCACATCCAAAAAAAATATATAATATGTCTGGGTCATTTATTAAAATGTGGCTTCAAATCGCGTTTAAACATGATGAGCGAAAGCGGTAAAAATGAGCTCAGCACACAGCGGTGAAATGCCTCAGCAGTGAAGGGGTTAAAGGGAGTCCAGGAGAAATGGGATTATTTAAATGAAGCATTATTGAAGGCCACCGGCAATTGCATTCGGCTTGTTAGCAAAAACAAAAAAGGGAAGAAACCACTGTGGTACTCTGCAGAAGTGGCCAAAATAGTGAAGAACAAAAAGACAGCATTCAATAATTATAAAAAAACTCTGAGTGAAGAAGATAGGCAAACCTATAAGATTAGGCAGAAAGAGGCAAAGCAATTTATAAGAGCTTCCAAAGCACACGTAGAAGAGAAAATAGCTCAGTCAGTAAAAAAGGGGGACAAAACATTTTTTAGATACATAAACGAGAAAAGAAAAGTAAAACAAGGATTAGTTAGATTAAAAACAAAGGAAGGAAGGTATGTAGAAGAGGATAAACGTCTCGCTGACTGCCTCAATGATTATTTTTGTTCAGTCTTTGCAGAAGAAAAGGAAAGGGACCTCAGTTAGGAGGAAACACTAACGAAACATTTACATATCAGTTTACAGAGGAGGAGGCTCTACAGCAGCTGTCTAAAGTAAAGACAAAAAAGTCAATGGGGCCTGATGGGATCCACCCTAAATTATTAAAAGAGCTCAGTGATGTAATAGCAAAACCGTTAACATATTTATTTAACCAATCCTTCCCAGAAGACTGGAAATTAGCAAATGTTGTGCCCATTTACAAGAAGGGTCGTAGGGAGGAATCGCGGAACTATAGGCCAGTTAGTCTTACGTCAGTAGTGGGGAAATTAATGGAAACCATGTTAAATGAAAGGATCGTTGAACATCTAAAAACACATAGATTACAGGATCAGAAAAAACATGGGTTTACCTCAGGGAGATCATGCCAAACTAATCTTATTGATTTTTTTTGATTGGGTAACAAAAATAATAGACACAGGTGGTGCAGTAGACATTGCTCATTTAGATTTCAGTAAGGCTTTTGATACTTTTCCGCATAGAAGGCTTATCAATAAATTGCAATCTTTGAGCTTGGATTCCAATATTGTTGAATGGATTAGGCAGTGGCTGAGTGACAGGCAACAGAGGGTTGTGGTAAATGGAGTTTATTCGGCGCAAGGTCTTGTTACCAGTGGGGTACCTCAGGGGTCGGTACTTGGACCCATTCTCTTTAATATTTTTATTAGTGATATTGCAGAAGGTATTAATGGAAAAGTATGTCTTTTTGCTGATGACACAAAGATTTGCAACAGGGTTGACGTTCCTGGAGGGATCAGCCAAATGACAAATGATTTAGGTAAACTAAAAAAATGGTCGGAGCTGTGGCAATTGAGTTTTAATGTGGATAAGTGCAAGATAATGCACCTGGGATGTAAAAACCCAAGGGCTGAATATAGAATATTTGATACAGTCCTAACCTCAACATCTGAGGAAAGGGATTTAGGGGTTATTATTTCAGAGGATCTAAGGGTAAGTAGTCAATGTAATAGAGCAGCAGGAAATGCTAGCAGAATGCTTGGTTGTGTAGGGAGAGGTATTAGCAGTAGGAAAAGGGAAGTGCTCATGCCACTGTACAGAGCACTGGTGAGACCTCACTTGGAGTACTGTGTGCAGTACTGGAGACCGTATCTCCAGAAGGATATAGACATCTTAGAGAGAGTTCAGAGAAGGGCTACTAAAATGGTGTACGGCTTGAAGGAGAAAAGTTACCAGGAAAGGCTTAATGATCTTAACATGTACAGCTTGGAAAAAAGACGAGAAGGGAATCCACAAGGTAGAGGAAGGGAGTATATTTAAAAGGAAACAAAGTAGCAAAACAAGAGGACATAGTCTTAGATTAGAGGGGCAAAGGTTTAAAAGTAACATCAGGAAGCATTATTTTACTGAGAGGGTGGTGGATACATGGAACAGCCTTCCAGTTGAAGTGGTAGAGGCCAAAACAGTGATTGAATTTAAGCAGGCATGGGATAGGCATAAGGCTATCCTAAACAAAAGATAAATCCAGGTAAAGTATCCATGTAATTGGGCAGACTAGATGGGCCGAAAGGTTCTTATCTGCCGACATTTTTCTATGTTTCTATGAGGTGCATATTGACACAGACCTGGTCCCATCCGACTCGGTAATCACGAGCCCACGGTCATTGTAAGGGTGGGAGACAAAGATGAAATTTTTATGGTTGACACTGGAGCTGAATATTCTGTTGTAACGCAGCAAATTGCACCACTGATGGGGAATGAGGCTGATATAATGGGTGCAATGGGTGTATCTGCTAAGTATCCATTTCTCGCCTCATGAAAATGTAGTCTGGGACGACATAACGTTGAACACCAATTTCTATATATGCCTGAATGTCCGATCCAACTCCTGGGGCGGGACATCCTCTGCAACTTGCAAGCCCAAATTACGTTTCTTCCCGGGGTCACACTAGATTAGACCTGCCTGAGAGTGGCGGCTCTGTTCGGCAGCATAACCCGGCCAGCCTGGAGACCCAACCAATAAAAATTGCAGTGATTACGCCTAGAGAAGAAGAATGGCGCACAGCACCAACCGTGCCGGGCGCACCAGACCTGTACGCACTACTGCTGGGCAGTCCAGGAGTGTGGGTGGAGAGCAACCCGCCTGGCTTAGCAGTGAATATTCCCCCAGTATATGTTCATCTGAAACCTGGCGCAACGCCTGTGGCTCTAAGACAGTATCACATTCCCCAGAGAGCCAAACAAAATATCCAGACACACAAAGACTGAAAGATCACGGGATATTGAAATTTTGTGTGTCACCATGGAATACACCATTATTGCCAGTAGAGAAAGAAGGGACTCAGGAGTACCGTCCAGTCCAAGATCTAAGGGCGTTTAACGAATAGTGATGAGCCGAACACCCCTGTGTAAAATGATATGTTTGCATTTTAACTCGAACAATTTCAAAAGTTTGAACTCGAACACGAACCAAACTCAATGCAAGTCAATGGGACTCAAACGTTCGATTTGTAGAGTGCCCTCCAAGAGGGCATATATGCAAGATATTTGCCGTAAAAGGTGTATGGGGATCCGAGTAGTACCCTGGGGGACAGGAAACGAGGACAACAAGTTTTTTAAAAAACGTTTTTAAAGGAACAATGAGTTTTCCATGAAATAAGGGTTGAAAATAAAAATGAAAAATTCCTTCAAGTATGGTGCCTAGGAGGTCCCCATAACCTGCCTGTGAAGTGGTGGATTTGTAGGATGTATAGAAACATTTAAAAACAAAAAGATAACATTTCAAATGATGGTAAACGATTTTCCTTTAATCTATTCATAGACAACTGCTTGGGGCGGCAGCCTGTATGAAAAGACATTTTAGGACACACAGAACAAGTTTAGTGATTTTTTTTGGCTAAATTATGGTGAAACTTATGCAGGCTTTGGATGAAAGTAACAATAGGTGCTTTAAAATTGGGCCTTTAGTGTCGGCAACAGTGCCGTCACACCGTAACCCGTCTGTGGTATTGTGGAACAGTGCAGGGTTGGACCTTGCGGTGCAATATTAAATTGATATGAATCTGGTACAGGCGTCAGTGCACCCAAATATTGTGCCTTTGGTGGCAGCAAGTGCCTTCACACCGTAACCCTTTTGTGGTATTGTGGAAGAGTGCAGGGTTGGACCATGCGGTGCTATATTAAAAAGATATGAATCTGGTAAAGGTGTCAGTGCACCCAAATATTGTGCCTTTGGTGGCAAGTGCCTTCACGCCGTAACCCCTTTCTGGTATTGTGGAAGAGTGCAGTGGTGGAGGTTTTGTGAATGCAGAAGAGATCCCCGATCCATTCAGTTACGTCAGCATCAGGGGATTGATAGCTGCTGATCCAGGACTGATTCATTTTTATAAATGTCAGCCGGTCTACAGAGTCGGTGGACAGACGCACTCTTTTGTCTGTGACAAAACCTCCCGCGGCACTGAACATCCTTTCTGAAAGCACGTTGGATGAAGGGCAACCCAGTAGCTGCATAGCATATTGGCTAAGTTCTGGTCAGTGATCCAATCTCAATACCCAGTAAGCCAGTGGATCATCTGCTGGAAAGGTATCCAGGTCTGCCCTTGCCCTAGGTAGTCCTGCACCATACGGTGAAGACACTGACAATGGGTGCCTACATTTGACGTCTCTGGGCGTCTTGGACTAAAAAAATTAGAAAAGGTATCAGTCAAGCGGCCCCTTTAACCGCTCTTCCTCTGATCAACCGCAGCCTCAGAAGCACCTGTGTCATCACTTGGTAACCTACCAGTGCCTGTAAAGGTGTTACACAAGTGTCACTTTAGAGCGTCATCAAGTTTTTTCATCCTGTCCTCCCTCTGTGCGGGCAGGATGAGCTCTGCAACTTTACCCTTGTATTGTGGATCAAGAAGGCTTGCCAACCAGTAATGATCCCTCTCCTTGATAGCACGAATCCTGGGGTCCTTTACCAGGCTTTGCAGATAAGGAAGCCCATGCAGCATAGGTTGGAGGTGGCATTAGCTTCCGAGTCTTCCTGGTCAATGAGGAGGATGACCTCATCGTGCACTTCCTCCTCCCAGCCACGTACTAGTCATTGGGTTTCTGGGCACACAAAACCCTCCCTTGAGGAATCCCCACCTTCAATAACCCCACTACTTAAATATTCCTCCTCCTCCTCATCCTCCTCCTGTCTGATCTGAGGACCCACAGGAATGCTGTCTGCGTAAAGACTGGGGCCTTGAGAGCTAAGGAAGGCCTCCTCTTTCTCCTGCTGTTCTGCCTCTAGTGCCACATCTATAATTCCCCACAGAGTGCTCTCCAGCAGGAACACTAAAGGAATTGTGTCACTGATGCATGCACTGTCCCTGCTCACCATCCTCGTTGCTGTCACGTTCCCACGTTCCAACCCTGTCTCCCTGCCCTCTGTATTCCTTATGTCTGTGTTTCCATGTGTTTCCCTGTGCTGCTTTCCCTGACATGCAGCTCAGGGGTTAAGTTCATGGCTCGTTGAGCTTCTGCTGGTGATTATGGGCTGATTACTCCCCTATATAAAACCATGGGCCCATATCACCATGCTCTTGCATCCTGGTTCACTTCAGCCACAGATTTGTTCCTGAGAGCTCCCTGTTTTCCATCCTAGTTCTATTTCAGTGTTTCCCCCTTGTCTGAGTTTTATGTTCTGATTGACTTCCTGGTATTGACCCTCTGGCCTGGCTGATGGATTTTCTCTGGTGCTATATCCCCGCTTTGGCTCAAGGTATACGTTTTGGTTTTGACCTCTGGCTTATTTATTGACCACTCTTCTGGATATCCCTAGCTGTCCTGTGCTTATCGTATTATATGTTGTGTGTCCCTGTAGACCACGGCTTTAGTATATTGAAGTCCTGCCCTGCAAGTGGTTGAGTATATCTCCTTTAGGTGTCTGTGTTTTTCCCAGGACTCTGCACGGCTACAAGGTAACCTTTTTCCATTAGTGCAGATTTGGCCACTCTAAGGACCGATCTATCAGTATAGGGCTCCTTCGGTATTAGCCGTGCAGAGGTCCCCAGGGTCTACTGTGGTTTATTTCCTTATCCTGATTGTTGTGTCACGCATCTCTGCGTATAGCGGCTTTTCCTCTTACCTGGGCCCTACTTGGCGCATGCCAGGTACCGCCATAGTGGCTGACCGTGACAGTTGCCTCCTCAAATGGCGACAGTACAGTGCATGCATCCTTGATCAACAGCCACTGCAGGGGGGGAACCCAAGTTGACCTGAACCTGTCCTTGTGCCAAACTCACACAGGTACTCATTGATGGCCCTCTGCTGATTGTGCACCAGATTTAGGATGTGTGCTAGGCATGGTACATGCGTCAACTTACCCAGGCATAGGGCGGAGAGAAGGTTGCTGCCATTATCACAGACGACCATTCCCAGCTGAAGCTGGCGTGGTGTTAACCATCTCTGCCCCTGCAGAGCTGACAGAATTTCTGGCCCGGTGTGGCTCCTGTCCCCTAAACAAACCAGCTCAAGTACAGTATGGCATCTTTTTGCTTGAGCCGTTGCGCAGCCCCTGTCACGTGTCGGTTTAACTGCCACTTCGCCAGAGACAGAGAAGGAGGAGGAGGAAGAGGGAGAGGTGGTGGTGGTGGAGCAGACAGACCTCATACAAGCAGATTTCTGGAGGCGTGGTGGATAAACAAGTTCCAGCACAAAGCCCCGTCTTGGATTCCTCCCAGCTGCAATCAGAGTTACCCAGTGTGCCGTGAAGGAAATGTAATGGCCTGTCCATGCTTGCTGGACCACGTGTCTAAAGTCACGAGCACCTTGCTGCTGACTGCCTTTCCCAATAACTACATAACATTTTCTTCAACGTGCTGGTATAGTGCTGGAATGGCCTTCCGTGAAAAGAAATGGCGTTTTGGAACCTGCCACTGCGGTACAGCACATTCAGCAAATTCACGGAAGGAAGCAGAGTCCACCAGCTGGAAAGGCATCAGCTGTAATGCGAGTAATTTTGCTAAGCTGGCATTTAGATGCTGTGCTTGGGGATGGTTGGGACTATATTTTTTCTTACGCTGCAGCAGCTGGGACAATGTAATCTGACTGCGTAAATCTTCAGCTGATGGGATGCTGTCACATTGTGAGGAAGGACCTGGTACATCCATTATTGTAGCATCATCCCTGTCAGTGGAGGTTGGAGTCAATGACATGGCAGGACATATAGTGGAGGTAGAGACAGGTGAGGAGGAGGACCTACGCAAAGTGTTGCACCAACGGGATGCGTGGCAGGTGTTCATATGTCGCCTCAAGCACGTGGCACCCTAGTGTCCGGTGTCTTTCCCACGCTTGATCCTCATCTGACATAGATTACAAATAGCAACGGTGCGGTCTGCTGCACATTTCTTAAAGAACTCCCAGACAGCAGAGTTCCTGGATGTGTGCTTTGAGACAACAGCGCTCTGCACCTGAGCAGCTCTGACATCTGATCCCTTGGACTGGCTAGTGCTACGGTTGGTCATAGAGGACGTTGTGCCTCCTCCTCCCTTGACTCCTCTGTTTGATCAGGCACCCAGGTGGAGTCAGTGACCTCATCATCATTGTCATCATCCCCCTATCTCCTCGTCACTGGAGCCAACTTGGCAGCATGCTGCAGCTGCTGGGGCAACATGAGTGCCAGTTATTTGTGTGTCATCACTGGTAAGGATGAGCTGTTCGGTTCGATCGGTTCAGAGTTCAATTCGAACATCGCCTGTTCGCATGTTCGCGAACTACGAACATTTCCACGTGTTCGCCGCATGTTCACCCACAATGCACCACAATGAACTTTTCCACTGGCCTGAAGCTTGTAATTGGCTACAGCCTTGCACCTGACCACAGGTCAGGTGCAAGACAGGTTCTAGACTATGCCAATCACTGCTCAATCATGGGCTCACAGAGCTAAATACCGTAGCACACTATATAAGGCTTCATAAAGCGCTTCAACACATGTTTGAGAGGAGATTGTTCTTGTGTTAGTGTGTGTTCTCACTGCCAGTCTGCCACCAGCTACTGGGGGTCTCATTTCTACAAAATATCTGAGAATTGTTATCTGTGTGTTCTCACTCCCAGCAACTATTTTGGGGGTCAGTAATTTCGATAAAATATCTGGGAATTGTGGAAATCTGTGTGTTCTCACTGGCTGCCACCCAGTATTTTGGGGGTCCGTAATTTCTACAAAATATTTGGGAATTGTTATAATCCGTGTGTTCTCAATGCCACCCAGTATTTTGGGGGTCAGTAATTTCCACAAAATATCTCGGAATTGTAGTAATCTGTGTCTTGCGACTCACTGCCACCCATCAGGGAGTCTCACTGACTTATAGGAGGTTTCTGGGAATTGTAATCTGTGTCTTGTCATTGGCTGCCAGCTATCAGGGTGTCTCACTGAGTTATACCAGAGTTCTGGAAATCTTTAACCTTTATACCAGAGTTGAATCATAGTTCTGCAGCAGATCTCCAATTTTTATAACAGAGTTGAATCAGAGTTCTGTATATATTTAATCTATATATCACTCACCATGTCAGAAAGACCAAAAAGGACAGGCAGGCGCTCCAAGGCACAGATAAGAGGGCAAGCAGCCTCTGTGTCGGGAGGCTGTGCCTCTGGTCGTCGTGGACATGGTGCATCCTCTGCAGGGGCACGCTTGTCCTTTCTAACTGGTGCTGGCCGTCTTAAGCAGCAGCAGCAACATACAGAGGATTTGGTGGATTGGCTAACCAGGCCATCCTCATCCTCCGAGTCCTCTGCCAGCCAGGCTTGTATTGGTTTACAGTCTACCTCAGCTGCCAAAGCATCTAATGCATCCTCCATGTCCACAGCTACTCCTGCCGTAGCCTCACTATCACACACGGAGGAGTCAGCTGAATTGTTTGACTACAATGACAGTGACATGCTGCTTGAGGATGCGCAGCAAGTACAGTGCTCTGATTCAATCTCTGAGGTTGAGGAAGGGAATATAATCAACCTAGAGGTAGGGGGTGCCAGTGATGACACACAAATAACTGGCACTCATGTTGCCCCAGCATCTGCAGCATACTGCCAAGTTGGCTCCAGTGACGAGGAGCTAGGGGGTGATGACAATGATGATGAGGTCACTGACTCCACCTGGGTGCCTGATCGAACAGAGGAGTCAAGTGAGGAGGAGGCACAACAAACACGAGGCACAACGTCCTCTATGACCAACCGTAGCACTAGCCAGTCCAAGGCATCAGATGTCAGAGCTGCTCAGGTGCAGAGCGCTGTTGTCTCAAAGCACACATCCAGGAACTCTGCTGTCTGGGAGTTCTTTAAGAAATGTGCAGCAGACCGCACCGTTGCTATTTGTAATCTATGTCAGATGAGGCTCAAGCGTGGGAAAGACACCGGACGCTTGGGTACCACGTGCTTGAGGCGACATATGACCACCTGCCACACATCCCATTGGCGCAAAACTTTGCGTAGGTCCTCATCTGTCTCTACCCCCTCTATATGTCCTGCCATGTCATTGACTCCAACCTCCACTGAGAGGAATGATGCTACAATAATGGATGTACCAGGTCCTTCCTCACAATGTGACAGCATCCCATCAGCTGAAGATTTACGCAGTCAGATTACGTTGCCCCAGCTGCTGCAGTGTAAGAAAAAATATAGTCACAACCATCCCCAAGCACAACGTTTAAATGCCAGCTTAGCAAAATTACTTGCATTGCAGCTGCTGCCTTTCCAGCTGGTGGACTCTGATCCCTTCCGTGAATTTGCTGAATGTGCTGTACCACAGTTGCATGTTCCAAAACGCCATTACTTTTCACGGAAGGCCATTCCAGCACTATACCAGCACGTGGAAGACAATGTTATGGAGTCATTGGGAAAGGCAGTCAGCAGCAAGGTACATGTGACTTTAGACATGTGGTCCAGCAAGCATGGACAGGGCCGTTACATTTCCTTCACGGCACACTGGGTAACTCTGATTGCAGCTGGGAGGGATCCAAGATGGGGCTCTGTGCTGGAGCTTGTTCATCCACCACGCCTCCAGAAAGCTGCTTGTATGAGGTCTGTCTGCTCCACCACCACCTCTCCCTCTTCCTCCTCCTCCTTCTCCTTCTCTGTCTCTGGCGAAGTGGCAGTTAAACCGAGTTTAAGTGGCAGAGGCTACGCAATGGCTCAAGCAAAAAGATGCCATACTGTGCTTGAGCTGGTTTGTTTAGGCGACAGGAGCCACACCAGGCCAGAAATTCTGTCAGCTCTGCAGGGGCAAGTGCAGAGATGGTTATCACCACGCCAGCTTGAGCTGGGAATGGTCGTCTGTGATAATGGCAGCAACCTTCTTTCTGCCCTATGCCTGGGTAAGTTGACGCATGTACCATGCCTAGCACACATCCTAAATCTGGTGGTACAGCATTTCCTAACCAGGTACCCAGGGCTGGCAGAGCTTCTCAGCCAGGCCAGAAAAGTGTGCAGCCACTTCAGACAGTCATTCCCAGCAAGTGTTCGCCTGGCAGAAATTCAAAGAGAATTTCACCTTCCCACAAACTGTCTGATCTGTGACATGCCCACCAGGTGGAACTCGACGTTAGCAATGCTGCAGCATCTGCACAAGCAGCAAAGGGCCATCAACGAGTACCTGTGTGAGTATGGCACAAGGACAGGTTCAGCTCAACTTGGATTTCTCCCCCGCAGTGGCTGATGATCAAGGATGCATGCACTGTACTGTCACCATTTGAAGAGGCAACAAGGATAGTGAGCAGGGAAAGTGCATGCATCAGTGACACAATTCCTTTAGTGTTCCTGCTGGAGCACACTCTGCGTGGCATTATAGATGTGGCTCTAGAGGCAGAGCAGCGGGAGGAAGAGGAGGCCTTCCTTAGCTCTCAAGGCCACAGTCTTTCTGCAGACATCATTCCAGCAGGTCCTCCTCAGATCAGACAGGAGGAGGATGAGGAGGCAGAATATTTAAGTAGTGGGGACATTGAAGGTGGGGATTCCTCAAGGGAGGGTTTTGTGTGCCCAGAAACCCAAGGACTGGTACGTGGCTGGGAGGAGGAAGTGCACGATGGGGGTCATCTTCATTGATCAGGAAGACTCGGAAACTAATGCCACCTCCAACCTATGCTGCATGGGCTCCCTTATCCTTCAAAGCCTGGTAAAGGACCCCAGGATTCGCGCTATCAAGGAGAGGGATCATTACTGGTTGGCAAGCTTTCTTGATCCATGCGATAAGGGTAAAGTTGCAGAGCTCACCCTGCCCGCACAGAGGGAGGACAGGATGAAAAAACTTGATGACGCTCTAAATCGACACTTGTGTAACACCTTTCCAGGCACTGGTAGGTTACCAAGTGATGACACAGGTGCTTCTGAGGCTGCGGATGATCAGAGGAATAGAGGTGAAGGCCGGAGCTGCTTGACTGATGCCTTTTCCAATTTTTTTAGTCCATGACGCCCAGGGACGTCAAATGTAGGCACCCATTACCAGCATCTTCACCGTATGGTGCAGGACTACCTAGGGGCAAGGGCAGACCTGGATACCTTTCCAGCAGATGATCCACTGGCTTACTGGGTATTGAGATTGGATCACTGACCAGAACTTAGCCAATATGCTATGCAGCTACTAGGTTGCCCTTCATCCAGCATGCTTTCTGAAAGGACGTTCAGTGCCGCTGGAGGTTTTGTCACAGACAAAAGAGTGCGTCTGTCCACCGACTCTGTAGACCGGCTGACGTTTATAAAAATGAATCAGTCCTGGATCAGCAGCTATCAATCCCCTGATGCTGATGTAACGGAATAGATCGGGGATGTCTTCTGTATTCACAAAACCTCCACCACTGAACTCTTCCGCAATACCACAAAGGGGTTACGGTGTGAAGGCACTTGCTGCCACGAAAGGCACAATATTTGGGTGCACTGACGCCTTTACCAGATTCATATCTTTTTAATATAGGACCGCATGGTCTACCCCTGCACTCTTCCACAATACCACAGAGGGGTTACTGTATGAAGGCACTTGCTGGCCTGGCACCAAAGGCACAATATTTGGGTGCACTGATGCCTGTACCAGATTTATATAATTTAAATTTTTCGGAATGCAGGGTCCAACCCTGCACTGTTTCACAATACCACAGACGGGTTACGGTGTGATGGCACTGTTGCCGACACTAAAGGCCCACTTTTAAAGCACCTATTGTTACTTTCATCCAAAGCCTGCATAAGTTTCACCATAATTTAGCCAAAAAATCACTAAACCTTTTCTGCGCGTCCTAAAATGTCTTTTCATACAGACTGCCGCCCCAAGCAGTTGTTTATAAATAGATTAAAGAAAAAGCATTTACCGTCATTGTTTTGTTTTTAAATGTTTCTATACATCCTACAAATCCGCCACTTCACCGGAAGGTTATGGGGACCTCCTAGGCACGATATATGAAGGAATTTTTTGTTTTTAATTTTAACCCTTATTTCATGGAAAACTCACTGTCCCTTTTAACCCTTTCGCTGCTGAGCCATTTCACACCTCTGTGCTGAGGTCATTTTTACCAGTTTCGCTCATCATGTTTAACCGCGTTTTGAAGCCTTATTTTAATATATGACCCAGACATATTATATATCGTTCTTTCCGGCAGACTCGGCAGATTCATAATATGTCTTCATTATATGTATACGTCATGTCCTGTCTGTATATTATTTATACAGTGTGTAAAGTGTTTTGTTTTCACATTTTAACATGCGATCATTTGCGGTTATATTTTCTATGGGGTGCGCTTGTTGAAAAAAATAGAAATGGGGTCTCGTTACATTTTTTTGGGGGAAAATTTAGCTATTTTTAACAAACGCACCGCATACAAAAATCGTTAATGCAGCATCATTGTTCACATTATAATTGAAATGGGAACAATATTACTGCATTAACAAAACAAAACCAAAAAAATTTTCATTTTTTTTTTTATAATTCTTTTTTTAAATATTTTTTTATTATTATTATTATTTATTTTTTTTAAACTTTTTACATGGTCAAGTTTGATATCGTTGGAAAGGCCATGCTCTGGCCGATCCAACAATATCAAACATTAACTCCTAGCTGCCACGGATCGGGAGATAGGGGGTTCATTGGAACCTCCTATCTCCACCATTGCTGGCAGCTAGGGGTTAACTCCAGGACTGGCGTCATCTCTAGGAGAGGATCACGATTTGGCGCTTTTCAGCGCCGAATCGTGATCCGGCTGCTCAGGGGTTAATTACAGCCACTGTTTGGAAGGTCAGGCTGTGCCCTTCCAAACGGTGCCTGGATTAACCCTGTGCCCCCCAGCGATTGGGAGGGAGAGAGGTCCGAAGGACCTCCCCCCTCCCTTTCAGGCGCTTCCTCCGCACACGCGGGGGGGCGCCTGAATTAGATGTCATCTTGCAGCCGCGATGACATCTAATTGCTCCGCCGAGGTCCTGGAGTGCTGGGCTGACATCAAAGATGTCAGCACACACCGGGGGGGCGCAGCAATCCGCCAGAATCCGGCGGATTGCTGCCTTCTGTGCATGGACGCGCTCAGCGCATCCATAGCACAGAACAACCATTTAGCTGGACACGCTGAGCGCGTCCATAGCAGCCAAGTGGTTGAAAACGTTTTTTAACTTTTTGTCCTTGTTTCCTGTCCCCCAGGGCACTACCCGGACCCCCATACACCTTTTATGGCACATATATTATATATATGCCCTCTTGGAGGGCACTCTAAAAACTGAACTTTTGACTCCCATTGACTTGCATTGAGTTTGGTTCGTGTTCAAATAGTTGCTGGCAGTGAGAACACACAGATTACCACAATTCCCAGATATTTTGTATAAATTACTGACCCCCAAAATAGTTGCTGGCAGTGAGAACACACAGATTACCACAATTCCCAGATATTTTGTATAAATTACTGACCCCCACAATAGTTGGTGGCAGTGAGAACACACAGATTACAACAATTACCAGATATTTAGTATAAATGAGACCCCAAAATAGTTGCTGGCAGATTAGAACAATTCCCAGATATTTTGTTGAAGTGAGAACCCCCCCAATAGCTGGTGGCAGACTGGCAGTGAGAACACACGCTAACAGAACAATCTCCTTTCAAAAAACACGTGCTGGGGCTGCAAGGGACGCCTTATATAGTGTGCTGCGGGACTTAGCTCTGTGAGCCCATGATTGGGCAAAATTTGCCCAATCAGGACTCTGAGCCGTAATTGGCATAGTCTTGCACCTGTCTTGCACCTAAACTGTGGTCAGGTGCAGGCTTTAATCAATTACAAGCTTCAGGCCAGTGGAAAAAGTGCATTGTGGTCCATTGTGGCCGAACATGCGGCGAACACGCGGAAATGTTTGTAGTTCGCAAACATGCGAACAGGCGTTGTTCGAATCGAACTCCGAACCGATCAAACCAAAGAGCTCATCCCTATTAACGTAGCCACGGTGACCCTACACCCCGTTGTCCCCAATCCATACAATTTATTGGCATTAATTCCCAGAGATACAAAATACTATACGGTGCTTGATTTAAAAGACGCTTTCTTTTGCATCCGCCTTGCTCCCGCAAGCCAACCTCTTTTTGTATTTCAGTGGGAGGACTCGAAGTCAGGAGCGCGTCATCAGCTGACATGGACACGCCTTCCTCAAGGTTTCAAGAACTTGCCCACGATTTTTGGTTGCGCGCTCAGTCCTTCAACGCTCAGCCAGACAAAGTTGTCTTATTGCAATATGTTGATGATTTATTGCTTGCTTCTCCCACAGAAAAAGACTGTTTATCAGTCACCAAGCCACTTCTATATCTGCTATGCCAAGCAGGATACAAGGTTCCTAGAAAGAAGGCTCAAATATGTAAACAAAGCGTGAAATATTTAGGTTTTCAATTAACAGGTACCAAACGTGCACTGGGAGCTGAACGGAAAGAAGTGGTCTGCCGAATCCCTCAGCCAAAGACACACAGGCAGACCCGTGAATTCCTAGGTGCTGCTGGGTTCTGCCGTCTGTGGATCCCCAACTTTGCCGAAATTGCCAAGCCCCTCCATCAGGCTACCAAGGGGGGAGAGCATGATCCATTCCTCTGGGAAGAAGAGCAAACGGCAGTCTTTCTGAAGCTAAAGACCCTTCTAATGGAAGCTCGAGCGCTGGGATTGCCAGATCATAGCAAACTCTTCCAGCTCTATGTGCATGAACACAGCCAGACTGCAACGGGAGTTATGATTCAGAATCTGGGGTCATGGCCAAGGCCTGTGTCCTATCTCTCCAAACAGATTGACCCTGCGGCCTACCCCCTTGTCTAAGAGCCGTGGCCGCTACAGCAATGCTGATTTCAGAAGCTGACAAGTTGACCCTGGGACAAGTTCTTCATGTCAAAGTGCCGCATGCAGTCAAAGCTCTGCTGGATGTCAAAGGCAGTTACTGGTTCAGCAATAGCTGGATGACGAAATATCAAGCAATGATGCGTGCGAATCCACGGGTTCATTTGGACCTCATCGCTACCTTGAATCCTGCTACATTACTACCTGACTCTGAAGAAGATCCAAATCATGAATGTCTTCAGGTCATGGAAGAAATATTTAGCAGCAGACCAGATTTGAAAGATGTACCCCTAGACAAATACGACCTACAACTCTTTACTGATGGTAGCAGCTACATGTATGAAGGAAAGAAAGTGTCCGGCTGTGCAGTTGAACTTGTCACCATGAATGGAATTCTAGAATCAGACTCTTTACCAGGCCACACGTCAGTGCAACTAGCAGAGATGCTAGCTTTGACAAGAGCTCTGGAATTATCCGAAGGCAAGAGAGTGAATATCTATATTGACTTCAAATATGCCTTAATGACTGTCCATGCACATGGTGCACTCTACAAGGAAAGAGGCCTTCTCTCTTCATCAGGAAAGCAAGTCACATACTCTGCAGAGATCTCAGCTCTTTTGGACGCTGTCTGGAAGCCCAGTGCTGTCAGTATCATGCACTGCCGAGGTCATCAGAAAGGTCATGACGAAATAGCCAAAGGTAATAGATTAGCAGACCAAGCTGCAAAGGCAGCAGCAAGACCTACAATGGATGAAGATCTACCTGAACGTCAAGACGTCAAGTCTCCAAAATCCTTCTCTGCAAGCAAGACGAAGGTGACTACAGCTCTATGCCAAATTATGATTTCTGTATGAACTGGAAAAAGTATAATCCCAATGGTGAATTTATTCAAATAATTCTACACAAATGGGATGAAAACTTTGATTTGCTCAAACAACCATGACTACATTCAGTGGCTGTTCCCCACTAACGAACGAGGCCAAAATTTCTACTCAAAGCCACTGACTCCTCAAGAAAAGAATCTTATGTGTAACACCTCAGAAATTCAGCAACGACTCATCTGGGCATACAAGATGATGCTGAAGTTCTTCGGCATAAAATTAGTGGGGGAGGATGGAGAAGACTCGGAAGAAATTGAAGTTGAACAGGCAGAAAATTTCGCCGAACGTTTTGACAATCTGACAATCAACACTCATAATAATTTGAGAATTAGTCGTGTCCTGTTGAGCCTGGGAGAATTGGGAGCTGAGAAATACCAAGCCCCACTGGTGAAGTTTCTCCTCAATGAGATCCTTATTGAACATCGACTGCCAAACATGAAGAAGAGTGCAATGCATTTCTTTGTGCCAGCTGTGAAAGATGCACAGGAAAAACAAGATCTACTGTACTTCGCCTGGCTACATTACTAGTGATGTGCCGAACACCCCTGTATTCGGTTCGCATTCGAACTCGAACAATTTCAAAAGTTCGAGTTCGAACTCTAACACGAACCGAACTCCATGCAAGTCAATGGTACTCGCAAGTTTGAATTTTAGAGTGCCCTCCAAGAGGGCATATATGCAAGATATTTGCCATAAAAGGTGTATGGGGGTCCGGGTAGTGCCCTGGGGGACAGGAAACCAGGACAAAAAGTTTTTAAAAAAAGTTTTTAAAGTAACAGTGAGTTTTCCATGAAATAAAGATTAACAATAAAAGAACAATTCCTTCAAATATCGTGCCTAGGAGGAAACCATAACCTGCCCGTGAAGTGACTGATTTGTAGGATGTATAGAAACATTTAAAAACAAAAAAATGACATTTCAAATTACGGTAAATGGTTTTCCTTTTAATCTATTCATAAACAACTGCTTGGGGCGGCAGTCTGTATGAAAAGAGGAGACATTTTAGGACACGCAGAACATGTAATTTTTTCGCTAAATTATGGTGAAACTTATGCAGGCTTTGGATGAAAGTAACAATAAGTGCTTTAAAATTGGGCCTTTAGTGTCGGCAACAGTGCCGTCACACCGTAACCCCTCTGTGGTATTGTGGAAGAGTGCAGGGTTGGACCCTGCGGTCAAATATTAAAATGATATGAATCTGGTATAGGTGTCAGTGGCGGCAGTGCACCCAAATATTGTGCCTTTGGTGGCAGCAAGTGCCTTCACACTGTAAGTAACCCCTCTGTGGAATTGTGGAAGAGTGCAGTGGTGGAGGTTTTGGTAATGCAGAAGAGATCCCCTGTGTTTTGGAAATTAATCTACTATCAATTCCCTAGTGTAGTTTGATCCGCTGCACTTACAAGCAGCTCTGCCATCCCTGATATACGTACCTGCACGCGCGCAGAAAAGAGACACAAACACCATCACGTTGTTTCTACCTGGAGTTCATCTGACCAAATCCAAGTCCCAAATCTCAAGAGCAAGCCCCAAGTCTCAAGTGAGCTCAGTCCCAAATCTCAAGTGAGCTCCTGGCCTCTGGTCAGATTAATTTATTACACAATAGGACAACGCCCAGTGGCCACTGATTGGACAAACAGAAAACCTGTTTGTACAGTAAATACATTTACATATCAAAAGGACAGAGGTGTGGACTAGAATGATGGACCGGCCCCCTGTACACACCTTATCCCTACAGTATAATGTACACCGCTGGCTTGGATTTGAAACCACACATTCAAATCCAACACAGGGAGACAGATGACAAAATTATTACGCACATCCTAGAATATAATGTCCACATAATAAAATTTCCACGACAGTCCCTCCTCTTTGTCATTTGCTCCCCAGTGTCCCTTGATGAATCTCGATCTTCCTTGGAAAGAAACAGTTCCTCTTGTAAAGTTCTGAATGCAAAAAGCCAAACACATGATAGAAAACAACAGACAGTCCATCTTGACACGCCGAATCTTAAAGCAAGTGTTAAAACAAATCTTGACACGCCGATTTTTGCAAATCTTAAAAACAAATCTTGACACGTGGATCTTGACACGTGGATCTCCTTTAGGGGAGGTGACTCAGAGGGAGGACATGAGGTGGTGGGTTGCGTCGATCGTTGGTCGGTCTGAAATCCTCTGTATCCGGTCCATGGGTTGGTCCTCTGGGCATCTCATCTGTTCGGGCTTCGGTAACTCAGTCGATTAGACATCAGGAACATCTCACTCCGGCATATAGAAGGAATAGAGACAGAAACACCATAAGTATTTATACTCCCATTACCTTTAGCCAGGATCCAATGGAAAACAAGAAATCCCCCGAAGCTTCCCAAAGCTTTAAAAAATATTCCAACCCTCTTCTGCCCTGCTCCCATCAGTATGGACCTGACCCTTGTAAATCCCCCCCTTTGGACGCTCTACTGTCGTTGTTTCTTGGTGATCTCCCTCACTACAACACCGCACAAGAATTTAAACAAGCGAACGACAGGAGCCAGAGTTACTATTACAAATGTCTCCTTGTGGCCCTTGCTAGTCTTAGGTACATTTCCCTCGCTAAAACCTAAACTAAACAAATAAAGAAAATGATACTCTTCACTCTTTGACGTAGTTGAGAAACTTCTTGCAGTGACCGGCGTGGATCCAGTTGCCTTGTCCCTCGAACTTCAGGGAAGTTGGCGTCGTCTGCAGCACCTGGAATGGCCCACGATATCTCGCCTCTAGTCCCGTCCTCGGATGTTTCTTTAGCATGATCCAATCACCTGGTTGACTAGAATGAACACTGGTTATTGAGTTTGGGTCTGGGAGAGACTCCCGGACCTGGTGGACTTTTTGGAGCTCATCAAGGAAAAGCAATCATGATGGTCCTCAAAGTGTTTCCCTACTAGGTTGGAACATTGATTTAGAGGTTGAAAAGGTTAGAATAGTTAGTAAAAGTTGGAAAATTCTCTTTTTTCACACCTTTATCTCCCCCCTTCTCTTCCTCCTTCATAACAGGAAGAAGAGACGCTGTGTTCAAAAATGGTGCATCGTCTCAGAGTCAGTTTAGTGGGTGTTAGAGCCACTTAATGTCTTTACTCTCTGGGTGATTAATGTCGGGTACCCTGAGAGATACAATGTCCTAAAAAGATAACCTTTTCCTTGCAAAACTGTACTTTCTCCTTGTTAGCCTTATTACCTGTGGGCACCAGATGGTTAAGAAATGATCCAGTATGCCGATAACAAACCTCCCGTGTGGGACATCAAAGTACCAAGTCATCCACATACCACCCCTGGATCGATTGGGGCCCACTAATCTAACACGATTTTCAGCTTGCAACTGTCTTCCGAGGGACTAGTCACTGACCCCTGATGAAGACGTGTCCATGTTAGGCATTAACCTTGGAATGTAAAAACACAAAAAAACTGGAGAGAGCAGAGTTAGTTACATTGGTGACAACAGAAACATCAGAGGAAACTACAACAGATCCAGTGTTAGTGGATCCAGCCTGCCTTAGCAGAGTTAGCCCAGAAAGAGCCTCTTCTGCTTCCATCATTGGATTACCAATCGCGGCTATCCCCTCTGGCCAGGTGTACATAATGCGGTTCTTCCGGATTGAAACCGCCTTCTGTATATCCTGTCAGTTTACCTTAAAAGACTTCTGAAGCTACATCTGAGCTACACCTAAGGTCTTTGCCGTCCAGAGTCTGGGTTTAAACTCAGTTATGAATTTCTCCCATCTCCAGGCGTCAAATATCCCCTCCAGAGGGATACCCCAAGCGGTACCCTTGGACCATCTATGCCATTCTTTAAATGGGGTTTCATGCCCTTCGCCCCAAACCTAGGATTTTCGTGTGCTGCGCAGCCGTCTGACTGTGGGAAGCCTCGCTTTCCTTCCCTTGCATGGACGGCACATTGCCCATGGCGATTCGAATCGGCTTATCGTCTTACCCCTGCGTCCAGGGAAACCCTGCACCAATTTAAGAGAGCACCGTCTGGTGTCGTTCTTTTACGGTGAATTGTCAGACTATATCCACTATAGTCTCCTAACTAGAGACCCTAACCGAGGCGACGTGTAACTATGGCTTGTTGTCCCAACAGGTTGGGTACAGAACTATGCCCCAAACGATTAGTCAACAACCACAGATTACCCCCCTTCCCGAATTATGTCTCTACCCCTCACAGTGTATGCCTACACCAGCGTATACGCTGTTCGCCCGTACACTGCGTCGCCAGACTAAACCGCACAGCTCAATGACTATCCTTTCTCTACAGAACAATGTGGCTTCTCTCAGTATACATTTGTTAAATGGGGATAGCCTTCTGCTGTCTATTTCCTAGCTGTACGATGTCTCATTACAACACATGAATCACTGTCACCAAATGAAAAAACTTCTCAAAAAAACCTAACAGTCTGAACTTAAAACCGAAATGACCTACTTGCTGCGCAAAGCAACTCTAAACCAATAAAAGCGTGTTATTCTCGCTTGCACAATCCGCTTTGACGTAGTAAATATAAAAAGAAAGTTTTAAAACCAAATCCTTTCTTTTTCTACCGCAAAACCAACCGTAATGCGATACTATGCAAAACGCAGCAAAGTTCTAAAACGCAAAACAGTAACATGAAAAAAAACACAACAGAAGTACACTCTCTACCAAACCTTCAGTTACAGGACGTCTTGCTATATACATTGAGATTCAGTAAAAAGTAACTTTTAACTTAAAACCAAACCTCAATGCAAACACCAAGAACAAAACAAAAAAAGCCTTAGCAATTGTATAGGACTGAATTAACACATCAATGCCTGAAACAGTCCAGTCCCCGGCCACCTTTATATTACCATAGAAACAGGTTTTTAACATTACAATAAGGTCCCCAAACAGGTTTCCAGCGAAATGAAAAAGTCACATTTGAATTAAGTTTTAAAAGTTCCATTTTTTCTTTTTTTTTTCCTGCAACATACAAACAGTAAAATTAGTTTACAAAGACCTCAATAACATCTCTTCATTTCCCCTTTTCTGGAACCCAAAATTAGGAACTCTGCTGAATTCCCAGAAACGATCTCTTTCCTCTCTAAGCTTCACATTTTCACATTTCAGCCGTTCATATTGGGATTTTAAATCTGTTTCCTGGATCCATGACCTTGGCTGTCCCTGGCTTCTATGCCTTTGCAAAGATCCATGTCTGGGACCATTACCCCACCTTGCTGAATAAACCGCTTTACTTCTAGGTGTGGTTCTGGGATACTTAGAATCTCTGTGTCTGTTGCCATTAGTTACCACACAATGCCTGGCAATATGTGAAAATCCGCCGCATGCAAAGCAACGAATCGCTTGTCTCCCTGCACGAAACCTTCTCTGGGCACATGGTGATCGGCCTTGCTGCCCAACACTAGGCATCATAGCATGACTAGATCCCACACCACTATCTGAATGGAATACCTTTACCACAGAAGTATCCTCCACCATTGCACCAACATTCCCAACTCCAGGGTCAGACAAATTGTCCATCTCCATCCCTGAGTCGGTTTCAGTATCTGACCCAAAGTCCTCAGACTTCTCCATACTTACAGCACAATGTTCAGCTTCTGTCCTCCTGCAGGGACCAGACAATTCCCTTACAGCCTCCTGTGCATGCGTCGAGCTTTGAGACAAACATTCATTCTCCTTGCACAGCTCAGTATTAGACCTCACAGTACATTTATACTCAGTGCTAGCTTCAGCTGCCTGCTGGACAACAAGAGCTCTCAATTTATCCATTTCTACTTTTAAATCTTCCATCTCTCCTTCCAAACTCAGCTTCAGCCTACAAGACTCCTTAAATTTATCAGCTATCCAACCAGCAGCAAAAATCAGAGCATACTTTCCTTTCCGTTTGCGGAACTTTCCGCTACCTATCAGGTTTGCGACACAGTTCTTGGCCTCCCACCAAGGGTCAATAGATCCCTGCATAGCTTGAACAATAGCCGCCATGTGTTCTATCTTAGCCACTTCCTTAAAAATGCTTTCCATTGTACAGAAAATACAAACACTACAATGCTTACTACAAAAAAGACACTGCTATCAATTTCTATGAGTTGTCCCAATACTTTTGGCATAGAACTACAAAGCACCACCCTCCTACACTGTAGTACCTGTAATTAACTATTACCAAACAATTCTACAATTCAGTGTAACAGCCACAGATATACAAAACATTAAGCAGAATCATTAACCATCACACAATGATTCCCCTATCAGGCTGGTCACTGGGCTATAACATAACCGAACACTCAACCGATATCCAGCACAAAACTTACAACGAAATCAAGCCGTACATAGAAAAGTTACAAAAGAGACAAATAACTTCAGGACAAAAACTAACATTTGAGGGAAAAACAAACTAATCGCTTTCCATAGACACCAAACCTAAAAGTGAATCAGCTCCATCTAAAACTGAATTCCTTGTTAAAAAACCTGCAGCACCAAACTAACCAAGATGGCTGCCAAAGCACATTTTTTCTTTTTCACACAAAGGAAATCAAAGATGGCTGCCAGGCCGCATGGCTTTTTCACACAAAGGAAATCAAAGATGGCTGCCAGGCCGCTTGGGTTTTTTCACACAAAGGAAAACAAAATGGTGTCTCCAAAATCCAGCAATAGAGAAACCAAATTAATCAAAATAGTTTCTCTATTCCCTGTGCCCCACCCCCGAAACCAGAGTAAAAACCTCCTCTGATTTAAAGGCTAACAGTATAAAAAATCCTCTAAATGCCGTTTCTCCTGTACAACCATTAAAACAAAATTCTGCCTTTACAAACCAAAATCACCTCTTACAAACATAAAAGTTACACAAATAGAAGTTACAACAAAACGATATCCTGTACTGTGTACTGGTCAGCACACACGTCACAATCTCACCATACAGTCTCTGTACAATCAGCTCAGATTCACCAAAAACTACCAGAAAATTACTTCTCGTTCTTTTATCAAGCAGACATTTCCTCAACGCAAAAGACAAAATTACACCTTACTTTCTCTCCTTTTTTCTTCTGTGCAGAGGAAAAATCTGTTGATTCCTTGTTTAGCTGACTCGCCATCTGTTTTGGAAATTAATCTACTATCAATTCCCTAGTGTAGTTTGATCCGCTGCACTTACAAGCAGCTCTGCCATCCCTGATATACGTACCTGCACGCGCGCAGAAAAGAGACACAAACACCATCACGTTGTTTCTACCTGGAGTTCATCTGACCAAATCCAAGTCCCAAATCTCAAGAGCAAGCCCCAAGTCTCAAGTGAGCTCAGTCCCAAATCTCAAGTGAGCTCCTGGCCTCTGGTCAGATTAATTTATTACACAATAGAACAACGCCCAGTGGCCACTGATTGGACAAACAGAAAACCTGTTTGTACAGTAAATACATTTACATATCAAAAGGACAGAGGTGTGGACTAGAATGATGGACCGGCCCCCTGTACACACCTTATCCCTACAGTATAATGTACACCGCTGGCTTGGATTTGAAACCACACATTCAAATCCAACACAGGGAGACAGATGACAAAATTATTACGCTCATCCTAGAATATAATGTCCACATAATAAAATTTCCACGACACCTGTCATCCGGTGGTTGCATGCTCCTCAAGGGGATCCTTGGGAGGTCCCTGCAGGCTGCCCTCTACAGTGCCTGATTAGAGGGCCGTGTCTGCCTGATGTTTTAGTAACAAGAATGTTTTATCCCATAGGCTTCAATGTTAAAAATATTCCCGTTTTAATTCAATATCTAAACCGTTGCTTATAATATTCGGCAGTGAAGAGTCTCTTTATTTCTAGATTTTTTTAGTATTTTTTAAGCATTTTTATACTTTTTTCAAAATTATTTTAATAGCTAATGTAACAACGACTAGACAGAATGCAAAACACCTCTTGCTACGACTAGTAAGGATGATGATTGAGGTCCGCAAGGGAACACTTCATTTGTCCCCATTTATACTGACGGGAGGATACCAGGTGTGTTGTGGGAGTGTATGCTACACATGGGTACCACCTACACTCACTGGGATGTGCTACATAGCTAGGCTGATTCCTGTCCAGAGGATACAGGGCGATGACACAAAACCTGACACTACACTACATCATAGATACCCCTTGGTTTTCGAGAAACAGAAGCGGGAGTTATTTTCCAAGGGGGATCAGGCATGGGCATGGTTTCCAGCATGGACTGGCTGGGGAATTGAGTTGATGAAAAGATTGAATAACTATTCTGTGTTGATGGATGAGATCTTGAATATAACGAGTAAGGATATCCAATTGTTGAACCTTGAGTTGCGTGAAATTCGAAAATTGCAAATGATACATGATATGGCATTGGAACAGATAAGTGCGGCATTGAATGGCCTGTGTGAGATGACTATGCATTACGAATGTTGCACTTTTATTAGAAACTCATCAGATGAAGTCCCTGACTATTACCAGGTAATCCAGGATCACCAGGAGAAAGTTTTTCAGCTACAGAACAAGGCTAGACAGATTGTGGCGGAAGGCTGGAATCCTTTTAGAGGGTTTGGGTCGTTCGGAGATTGGTTTGGATCCATGCTGGGATTTATCTCACGGATTGGATCCATGATAATGATGATGATAGTGATCTTGGTAGTAGGGATGTTGCTATATCGCATTGGATTGTGCCTATAGCCAACATGTAAGAAGGTCCTGTCACCTACACAGAAAATACCATTAATGATAACTCCTGATTTGTTCCCAATGAAGGCAGTGCCCCTGAAGTACAAGGTATTCAATGATGAGATTGGTGAAGTGTAGTGGCTAAGGGTCTCAGGGAGGAGAACCAGAGACACTAGCCAAGGGGGGAATGTAAGGGAATCAGGCCAGAAATAGGCCACCATGATGTTCCAGGCGGCCATCTTGCTCAGGACTTTGGTTCACGTAAATGTATATAGCGAATATTGATTGAATTAGACAAGTTTGCATAGATTCTTTGGAATTCCTTAGACTAACAGGCAGAGCAATTAAACTAACAAGATCCAGAAGAAATGTCAGGATGGAGATTAGTTACATCAAGGTCAGAAAGCTAGAGGCAACTGAACAATGATGGATGTGAAGCCATCTGGGTGCTTATCAGTAATACACCATAAACAAGTTCCAGGGAGGTAGGCACAGACAGGATCTGGCCGAGTGTTAAATTATCCAATTGTCATAATACTGTAAAAGCTGCAAATTTACTGCCAATTTGTGGAATGTCTTTGTATTCTGAAAGGGGAAGGTACAGACCCAGGTGGGGTGGGATAGTGTCACCGTGGGGTGGGCTAATTGGGATGTACCTGATTACATTCAAACAATGCATTTTATACATTGAATAGATAATCAGGGCTCAGTCTTTGCAATTCAATCCTGTCTGAGCATCTGAGACATCACAATAAAGTTCGCCTTTCCTGAAGAGACTCGTGTCCAGTCAGTCATTGTCCACGCCGGCCCGGTCCTCTCCCAAGTGAGCCAGGTGGATTCCAGTAACAGGACCTCTTCAGTTGAGTTTCGGATGAAGGTACAACATTCATAATGCATTGTCATTTCACATAACCCATTCAATGCTGCACTAATCTGTTCTAAAGCCATATCATGTATCATTTGCAATTTACAGATTTCTCGCAGTTCAAGATTCAACAGTTGGATATCTTTGCTAGTAAGGTTCAAAATTTCATCCATCAATACAGAGTAATTGTTCATCCTTTTCATCAACTCTATTCCCCAGCCAGTCCATGCCGGGAACCATGCCCATACTTGGTCCTTTTTCGAAAACAGTTCTCGCTTATGTTTGTCAAAGACCAAGGGATACCTAGGGTTTGATGTGGTGTCAAGCAATGTGTCATCCCCCTGTACCCTCTGGATAGGAATCAATTTGGCTATATAACACATCCCAGTGAGAGGAGGTTGTACCCAAGTGTAACATGCATTCCCACAGCACACATGGTATCCCCCTGTAAGCAAGAATGGGGACATGTAGTGGACTCCGACCATCATCTTTATCAACTAGTGTAAAAGGTACTTTGCATTTTGTCAGGTGGTTGTGACATTTGCTATTATTAATTTCTGTCCCACCCCGGTCCCTAACAAGGTAGTGTTTACTGTTACTTAGAATAAACACAATGTTTTGTGATCATAGAAGTTTATTTTTATTCCTCTCACTCCAAAGTTCTCCACACAGCATTCAAAACAACAGACACCACAGCACTTCCTGCCAGCCGTAATAACCCTAGCAGAGAGGCGTAGTACCGTAATGAACATAGTAAAAGGGAATTAACATGTTAACAATCTCCCTATATTTTAAATAAAAAAAACAATTAAAAGATAAAGACCTTCTAACATTGAACAGTGAAAAATAAAGACATTATAGAAGTATATAAAGCAAAAAGCCATAATACATGCTCAGTCCTTAAATGAGTGCTTTGAATGGTCCCATAGTCCTTTACTCAGTACTTTCAGCATCATAAGAGAAGATGCACCCTTTTTGGTAAGACAGTCAGCAAGTTGAGTTTTTGAATCTGAACATAGTATCTCCTTTATTTCTTTTATCTCTAGAAGTTCTCTTATGCTGCTTAGTTCCAGACGAAGCCGTTTTTCAGTGACTTGTTTTGTGGATTTGAGGGCATCAAACAGAGAGTGATTGTCAGTCACACAAACTAATGGCGGAGCATTTAGCTTGGCAATTTCCCACAGTGAGTTCAGAAAAGAGTGTGGCAAGAAAAATCGCATTATTGATACCATCAGATAGGGCCAAGGTTTCCCCTGCCAGAGTACTTCTTACCACACGCCTAATTTTCTTAGAATGCCAGTAGAGAGGTGAAAACTTCTCTTCTTCATCTAGAAGACCAATCAATGTACCTCCTTGTGAACCTCCATCAGGAAGATTTCCAAAAGAAGCATCACTGAAAACAATAAAGTTCAGGTTGTCATTTCTTCCTAAGTGTTGAAACTTTAAAGTAACCTTCTCGGATTTAAGTTTACTAAGGACCTTATTTGTCTCATGAATAGACTGAACTGTGGCATATTTTACGTTTGTAGCTAAGCTACTAGCATCAAACATAATGTCAGGACGGGTTAGTTTTGCAACCCACAGGATCTGTCCTATCTTTCACCGAAGTTGTCCTCTTTCAGTCTCGTTGAGAGGGGCATCTCTTTGTACAGCACGTGTTGCATGTAAGGGAATATACTGCAGGTTATCAATGTAGCTGTGCTGATGTACATGAACCACAGCTTTTAATAGTAACAAAGTTCATACCAACATAGCAGAAATTTCCATGTTCCTCACGTCCAACATTGAATGCAGACTTTAATATTGGGATGACAGTTGTCAGAAAGTATTGTGAACCAGCCCAAAGGAAATCGTCAACATGACACGCAAGTAATCCAATGACCTTACACTGGTCATCCATCCAGTAAAATACCACTGGGTCAACTTGAGACATTTTCCCACCGATCTTCAGCATTATTTCTTTCACTTTATTGTACCAGTATAATGATGCATCTGCAAGGCCATAAATACACTTGTTTAATTTCCACAAGACATTTTCTTTTCCTGCCTCAAGAGGAGGCTTGACATAAATTTCCCTAGACAACTGCATACCCTGTAAAAAAGCAGATTTGATATCCATAGAATTTAATTGCCACTGGTTTTGACAAATTACAGTCAGTAATAGCCTAAGAGATTTAGCAGCGCAGGTTGGTGAGTCTTTTTGTAATTCTTGAACACAAAAACTCTTCAAACCCTCTGGCTACAAGTCGTGCTTTGGGCACAATACCCTTGTGGGTTTCTTTGAGACTACAGACCCATCTGGTAGAAATGCATTTTTGACCGGCATCAGGAACTTCCTCAAACACATTGTTTTCATACCAACGTCTAATTTCATCTTGTTTGGCTGTATGAAATGAAATGTCTTTAGTTATGTATACATCGGTTTCCTGATCAGGCAAATCCACGGTAAGATTCTCAACTTCTGATAAATCTACTGCCTCCTTCTGACCTTCACTATCATCATGCTCAATATTTTGCAGATTAAACTAGGTTTTGTATTTTCCAGAAACTTTACCAGCTCTGCTTAGAACCTTAGCTTTCTGTGGACCACCATCACCACCATCTCGTTTAATAAATGCAATAATCTGTCCTGGTGTTATTTTTACACCTGTTCCAGTTTGTGTTACACTAGGATGAATCTTTGGTTCTGTGTCAGAAGTGTTTGTTAACACTTCTTCAGTATTAACCTCTGTTTCATTGTCGTGGTCTGATTCCGTTTCGTTTTCTTTCTGGCTATCGATTTGCACAGTATTATCATCCTGATGTCCTTGTGTATTAATTTTAGAAAGCCTGGATTGGTGTACTCTAACCAGAATTCCGCCATGTCTCACAAATACAACAGCTCCACCTTGACCAATAATGACTCCTGGTCCCTTCCATTCAGGGGAGTCTACTCATTTGTAATATACCTTGTCACCTGTCACATACATATCATCTGTAGGTCTGAGCTGTTTACGCAGGGCTCTTCTGATTCTCCTTGAGCATTCTGCTTCAGTAAATGCTTTTCTGGAGGCATGCAAGGCAGAAATATGTTCTCCTACTTTAGCACTTTTGGTAGTACCTTCTAGAGCAGGTCGTTTATCAGTCAGTACAGAAGGAAGATTAGGATTCTGTCCAAATACAAGTTGATATGGGCTGTATCCATGAACATTCAGCATACTGTTCTTAGCCATGAGTGCCCAGTCAAGGGCAGTGTGCCAACCACATCCTTTCTCTCTTTTGACCTTTGAATGATTTCAGTAAGCATTTGGTTGTGTCTTTCTAGTAGTCCATTGCTCCAGGGACTATACCCTGCTGTTGTTTTAGACTCAATATTGAAGTTTTCAGCCATATCTCTGATCTCCTCATTATTGAACTCTCCACCATTGTCACTGTATAACTTTTGAGGGGCACCATGAACACTAATCCAAGTGTGGATAAAGGAATTGACAATTTCAGACGACTTTTTGTTTAACAATATTTCCCGCACTAAAATGCATGAAGTGGTCAATTATATGAAGATACCAGACACCTGGTTCCAGTTCATGCAAATTAACATGTTAATTCCCTTTTACTATGTTCATTACGGTACTAGGCCTCTCTGCTAGGGTTATTACGGCTGACAGGAAGTGCTGTGGTGTCTGTTGTTTTGAATGCAGTGTGGAGAACTCTGGAGTGAGAGGAATAAGAATAAACTTCTATGATCACAAAACGTCGTGTTTATTCTGAGTAACATTGGCAGAGGATGGTTTCCAATTATAAAGTTCCTCCAAAATTTGATGAAGCCAGGCCATATGAAAGCTGGAAAAATGAAGTTAGTATCTGGATGCGGGTCACAGACCTTGACAAGAAGAAGCAGGCCCTTGCTGTTGCTTTGGGGCTTGAAGGGAGAGCTTGTGAAATGGCAATGGAAATTTCTGCGGAGGACTTGGACAGCGAAACTGGTATGGATACGTTAATGATGAGGCTGGATAGTGTGTTTCTGAGAGAGGAAAAAGATCGGGCCTATGAAGCCTATTCTAGCTTTGACAGTATAACAAAGGATAGCTCTGTTTCTATGGCCGACTATATAATTGATTATGAACAGCGATATAATCGGATGAAAAAGTATGATATGGTGCTGCCTGATGCTATACTGGCTTTTAAACTCCTAGACACGGCTTGTCTCGATGAAAAAAACAGACAGCTAGCATTACCAGCTTGCACTGAGTTGAAGTTTACCTCCATGAAAGCGGCTTTAAAAAGGATTTTTGGTGGGAAAATAACAGCTTCATCATATGGAATACAAGTGAACCAAGACAATATGGCATTTTTTACAGAACACCAATCACATGGTAGAGAGAGAAGGAATGCTGAGCTGCGATATGGGCGATTAAAACAGCCATTACCAGGCACCAATCCACTGGATAAATACGGCAGGCGTTCCACATGCGCTATTTGTCAAAGTACTTTCCACTGGGCTAAAGACTGTCCTCATAAAAAATATGATCAAGTAAAACTAACTGAAGATGCAAACGTTGAGGAATGTAACATTACTTTAATTACTAAAGCTTCTATGTCTGACTCAGAGATAGTCATGACTGAATCCTTAGGATCAGCGATCATTGACACTGCATGCACCCACACTGTGTGTGGTGAGAAATGGTTAGACGATTATATCGATGCCCTCACTGCAGATCAAGTGAACAAGTTACTGCTGATGGAAAGTCCCAGTTGCAGACAATTTCGGTTCGGAGATGGGAATATGGTGTATTCCACAAGGAGTTTAAAACTACCGGCTAAAATAGGCCTGACAAAATGCAAACTTGAAACTGAAGTTGTAAAAGCTGACATTCCTCTCTTGCTGAGTAAAGCATCCCTAAAAAAGGCTGGGACCGTTCTGGACATGAAAAAGGACACTGCTGTAATGTTCCAACAATCTATTCCTCTTGAGTTTACTAGTTCTGGGCATTACTGTGTTAATATCAGAGACACAGAAAATCTAAGAGACTTTGCAGACGAAGAAATCTTAACTGTCACAGCACAAATGTCTTCAAAAGAAAAATCTAAAGTTCTTCTGAAACTCCACAAACAATTTGGACACGCGTCGGCAGAACGGCTACAGAGACTTTATCAACTTGTGTAAAAGGTACTTTGCATTTTGTCAGGTGGTTGTGACATTTGCTATTATTAATTTCTGTCCCATGGACAGGTTTACTGGTCTAACCACAAGTCTCCCCACCCCTGTCCCTGCCAAGGAAGTGTTTACTGTTAAATTAAAACGGCTGGACTGGCATGGGCTATTCTCAATATTTAAATCATCTTCTCCTATTTGAAAACACTAATCAGGAGGGTAAATAGGTCCAGTTATCGGGTAAACTGGTAATACTCCAGCCTGCCTCATTTGAGTGTCATTCAAAGGCTGGATTGTGATGTTCCCAAAAGAAAAGGTGCTCAAGTTCATGGGTATTGCGTAAAATGGAATATAGATTGTTTCTGGGTGCAATCTGCTCCACACCCAGCATAAGGTCTGTTCAGAATTTTGGGCATAAGCGTACTTGAATTTTATTAGCAGATGATCTCTAGGTGAGGACACGGGTCCCAAATCACGCTTCCTCCTCCCATTGGTCTGGTTCCATAATTGGAGACTTGTCTCGTTCAATAGATGGGATATGTTTAGTCCCACAGTCTCTTGGCATTTTCTGCCATCAAGTAGAACAGAAATGTACATTGCTATGAATTATATTAGCATCAAAATGACTCCCACTGTAAAAGTAGCCTGAAAACCTCATTTAATAACTGTTTCCATCTCCTCCCTCCTCTCAACTACAATGAAAGATAGGGGTATCCCTGGACGGGGCAATGGAAGGGGTGTTTCTTTGCAGGTCTCCCTTGGGGTTTATCAGCTTTCCATTGTTGGCAGGTGGTCAGGCTTTATTATGGCCGTCAATACACCTACTTGCTAGTGTCAGGTATATTACACACAAAGGAATTTTAAAATGGATGCCTGTAGCCATTTTGTTTTTAAAGACAGTTTTTCTTTCAAAATTTCTCTAGGTTTAGAAATGAACGAGATTTTTTTTTACAGAGTTCATTCCTGGGTGAAGTCTTTTATATTTTTTTAAGAACTGCCAGACATGAAGGAACCTAGAATGAATGTTTTTGTGAGATAATGCTAAGACGTGTCATAATTAAATTTATTGGTCTGTCTTAAGTTTCTAAAACAAAAGATATTTTGTCTTTTGGGTATAGGAAAAAGAGTTAAAATTTCTCTAATATAGATTTATATTCACAAAATATATGTTTATAATCAAGGTATATTTTATTATATTTACAGTTGGAAATATACTCCAAAATATAGTATATAATTGGTAAATAATAAAAATTACTAAAGAATAGATTTAACCAGAAAAGAATTTAGCTGATAGGACTCTAAGTAATTTCAAGAGGGAGTAGAGCTATAAATCAGATGACAGACAGTCTAGTTGGGAGAAGAGAAGGTCTTTGTTAAGTCAGTCTGACCTTTTTGACCCGAGATAAGATGTTAAAAAGAAATGGTGGAATTAATTTAAGAAGTGCAATACTGCCCTCTAGAGGATAGTAAAAATAATCATTCATATTACCATTAATTAACCGTGACGTCAAATTGGCTATAATAAGCGGCAGAGGTTTTTGTAAGTCAGTCGGAGATTCCAGCATTCAGACTCACATCGCAATGCATTCAGACGTCCATTACACATGACACTCTGAGAAGTCGGAGATTCCAGCAGACAGAGACTCACACTGCAATGCATTAGACATGACACTCTGAGAGTCCAAGATTCCAACACTCAGACTCACACTACGATGCAGGCAGATCCCAAGACATGAGGCAATCAAGATTCTCACAAAATTTCTGACTCTCACCAAATCTCTAACTCACATGCATTGATTATCTGATCGATAATCTTCACACATTCCAAAAATTACTACACCAGGAATTCCAAGGCAGACTTATCAAAATCCAGATTGGACAGGTAATGTATGAAATTAAATAAAGGAATTAATGTAATTATATGTTTGTAGATATTCTTGCAACGTAGACTGAGATTCTCAGATACCGTTAAATCCAAATTCTAAGTAATTTCTATTCTGCAGATAGAAATATGAAGAAGTGCATATAAGGATTTATTCCTAAAGAAATGTTGTAAGATTGATACCAATATATATATTGAATTTGGAAATTACTGTGATTAAAATTAATAAGCAAGGAATTAAATAACTACAAAATAAAAAGCAAAAGATTAGAAGTTTATTTCTCAAGATTAGGGGAGGATTCACTAAATAAGTTTTTATTACTTATTATTAAATTAGCTCATCTTTTGTTGATCCATGTAGCATAGATATATATATATATCTATAAGAGCTGGCTGGTTAAACATTGTTTGCTGGGAAATGCATGTTGTATTAAGCAAAAATATTTATTAACCATTTGTGTATTAGTTACTAACTGATAAGGTAAATGATATTAATCATATATGCAGTTACTAACCGGAAATACATATATTGTGAAGCTAGTTTTTATATGCTGATGGATTGTGGTTTATAAATTGTTGTTTATGATATGAGATTTGAAACTTTTTTGTATACGTAATAAATATATATATATTTTTATCTGATTATTGATTATTGTATTTTTTAAAGCAAAACACAGACAATTAAAAGAATTCAGGATAATTTATAAGAAATATAGACGATTGATATTTGTGTCTCGTATAAGTTTCTTATGAAATAATAATCCCTGATATATTGGAGGCAACTGCCGAGGTAGGTCCAGTAAGTCCAATATAGACACATTGGAGGCTTGACTGATAAATCCAATATATATAAACGTGTTGTATTCACGTGCAGAGATTATATCCGACAAATTGGAGGCAACTGCTGAGATTGTAGTTTTTGTTTGGAATATAATTGTCAGTATTGTCTGATTAGACAGAGATAAAATATATATATATATTTTGACTCCTTGTTGCATTTTGACTTGTGGTTTACGGTTGTCTACTAAACAGTGTAAAAATGTCAGAGTCAGAATCTGAGACTCAGGAAGATGTAGAGATACATACTAATCAAATAATATTGATAGATGTTATGTCTTATCTAAAGGACAAGTTAAACGTCACAGACGATTTATTTGATTGGATAAAAGAATTGCAATCAAATATATCGAATTATGTTGATTCAATCTGGTCAGATCAATCAAATTTTCTTGAGTGTTTGCAAAAGATAAGTGCAGCCACAAATAAAAAAGACAAAGAAATTTTTGTTTTAAAAATTGTGCCTGAATGCATATACTTGATCGCAGAAATGAACAAGAGATTGAATGATGACAAAGAAACCAGAGACAGATTAGAAAATAAAAATTGTGACTTGCATGATACGTAAATAAATTAAAAGATGAGTCAGAACGAATGATATTGGAATTGAAAGTGTGTGCAAGAGAAAAAGATCAATTGCAAGATGAGATTGCTCAATTATCCAAATTAAATAAGGAGCTAAACAAACAATTGGCGAGAATGAAACGCGAACATGAGAAATTCGCTGATGAGTTACGTCAGGTTGAAACTGATGTTCCAAGGGTTAAAAATTATTCGTTAGAGAAGTTCCCTTTGAAAGCTTTGAGCTATAACTCACTGATTAGACCTGGTGACGGCTCTGTTTATCTGAAAAGCCAGAGTGAGCAGAGTGGAAGCAAAAATGAAACTAAATCTCATGATGAAAAAAGAGCAAAACCTCTTACACAGGAGTATTTCAAATCACATCAGTCTAGCCAGCCACAGTCTATTAAGAAATCTCATAAAGTTCAGGATTTAACGAAAATTATTAATTTCTTGAAAACCTCAGTAGGTATCTTTGATATTAAAGCATCGTCACAAATAATAGGTCATTTAAATATGTTTGAAGAAGCTGTGGGAATATTAGGAATTAATTCAGATGCTCAGAAAATTGAGTTGATCCCATGGGTCTTTGAAAGCAAACATAGGTATTTTTTTCAGTCTTTGAAAGAATCTGGTATACGGAACTGGAGTAAAATAGTTTCCGAGGTCAAATCTGAATTTGGGCCTCACCGTACCAATCTAGCTGTGAAAAGAGCAATTTTAACTCTAAAATGCAGACCTAATCAAAGCCCCCGTGAATTTCTTTCAGTCCTTAAAAATGCGTACAGCTTGGCTGAAAGAAACCCAGATTTTGAAAACCCTGAATTTAACCAATTATTTTATGACGCATTGCCAAATAAAATAAAGGTTATTTTGGCAAGAGATTATGACCCGAGAAATGGTTTGGATTGGGTACTAAAAGAAAGTATGACCCTATTTACTGTCCTTGAATATAGTGAAGAAACTCAGGGGAAAAGAGTGAAAAACTCACTTGAGGAAATAGCAGAAGCTCACGTTAAAAGGGGTGATATTAAATTTGAGTCCCACAAAAAGAGTTATGCAGAAATATTGCGTGACTCCATACCTCAAAGGGAAAAATCCAAGCCAGATCAGGAAAGAGGGTTTGCCAGAGAAAATTCAGGAAGTAAATTTCAATCCAGGAAGCAATGGGTACCTAGAAGTCAGTGGGTTAAATCAAGGGAAAATGTACCTAGACAGGAAGCAACCAGAGGTAAGACTGAATTTGAGGAGTCTGATAATGCGCAAGCTTCGTCCCCAAGGACGAATAGAAAGCGGAGATATAATGTACGCCAGCGTATTGGTCAAATGCAGGAAAATTTCCGTGTGCTGACAGAAAAATTGGATCAGATCACTCAGTTAATGACTGGAAATAACCCTGGTCAGGTTGTAAGCAATGCAACACCTGCAGCCCCACCCAACCAGTGACTAGATGATGTTTCTGATGAAGTAACCAGCATCCATGACAATTTACCAGAAAGTGATGATGAAATGATTAATACAAATGTTTGTATGGTTGATGATTTAAACCCTTCCCTGCAAAGAGAAGGAAAATGTATTTTATCTCCCCAGACTAAGTGCGAGCAAGTTGAGAAGACTGGATCCGAAATGGAAAGCACAGCTGCCAAAAGCACGTTTGAGAGAGCAAAATCAGTTGGTAAAATCTGTACAAAACCTAATTTCATATCTCACTCTAAATTTCTCTGTAAATTGCATAGCATTGAAGACCGATATTATGTGAATGTAGAATTACAAGATAATTTACCACATATTCCGTCCTTGCTAGACACTGGAAGCCAAGTTACGTTAATATCAGCACATTATTTTGAACAGGTCCAAGAACTGTCTTCCAGGAAGCCTAGATTAGATAAATCTAATGCTAATCTAGTGAGTGTGAGTGGCACATCTCTGAAAGTTCTGGGCACGGCTAAATTGGATTTTAAATTGGGGAATAAAGTAATTCGGCATCCAACGCTTGTTGTGGATCTGCCCCAAAATCGCCTAATTATTGGAATGGACCTTCTCAAAAGGTTAAATCCAATCATTGATTTTATCAATGAGGTTATTTGGTCCCAAGTAAATGTTCCAATCAGCTATGATAGATCCCAATCCCATCACACTCAGCGTAACTGCCATGTGATTGAGGAAAGGTTGGATTCTATTGAAGTCCACTTCAGAAATAGCCAGACACCTGATATCTCTTTCTTAAGGCCAAAGCCCCTGACTCCAGAAGAGCGGGAGGATAACACCATATGTGTTCCCCCCGAGAGAATTCGAGTTCGATTGTACGGGTTGGGAACGACGGGGTGTAGTGTAACTGTTGCCTCACTAACTGCTCTTAAATCCTGTACTGGCCGATATTCTTGGGTTCCCTCTTTCTGTACTGGCAATAATGGTGTATTCCATGGTGACACACAAAATTTCAATATGCTGTGATCTTTTAGTCTTTGCAAGTGTGTCTGGATATTCTGCTTAGCTTTTTGTGAAATATGATATTGTCTCAGAGTAACAGGCACTGCGCAAGGTTTTAAATCAACATAAACCGTAGGGCTATTCACTGCTAAGCCGGGCAGGTTATTCTCCGCCCACACTTCAGGACTGCCCAGTAGTAGTACGTACGGGTCTGGAGTTACTGGCGCTGTTGGTGCCGTGCGCCACTCTTCCTCTCTTGGCATAATCACTGCAATGTTTCCGGGCTGTTCTGCTGGTTCGGTCAGATCGTGCTGCAGAGTAGAGCTGCCACTCTCGGGCAGGTCTAACATAGCGTGACCCCCTAGGAGAAACGTAATTTGGGCTTGCAATTTGCACAAAATGTCCAGCCCCAGGAGTTGGATAGAACATTCGGGCATATAAAGAAATTGATGTTCAACATTGTGTCCCCCTAAGCTGCATTTACGTGCAGCGAGAAAAGGATATTTTGCAGACACACCCATTGCACTCATTATGGAAACTTCTTCTCCCGCTGGGGGTGCAATTGGTTGTGTCACAACAGAATATTCTGCCCCAGTATCAACCATGAAAACTTCATCATTATTCCCTCACTGTGACCGTAGGCTCGCAATTACCGAGTGGGATCAGCCCAGGTCTGTGTCGATATGCATTCTGTCCTTCAAAGGACGTCCCCGCCATACCCAAAAACCCGGTGCCATTATTCTCATTTCTCTCGTACCTACCATCAGTTACTTGTCCGTGAGCCATCCCTCCACCCAAATTTTCACATTGTCCCCCATTTTTCTCAATTAATTTGGGGCAATTGTTACGCCAGTGACCTTCAGCTTTACAGAACGCGCACTGGTTCCGACCCAGATCGGTTCTAGCACCACCTCTTCCCCTTGTTCCCCTTCCTCATCCTCGACCGTGATCACCGCCCTGGGCTCCCCTATTTACTCCTCCCGCTCCCCCTCTGTCGCCCATAGTCACGGCTACCATACCAGCATTTGCTCTGTTTTCGTGACTCTTTTCGCTTCTCTTCTAGATCTCTATTGTGGTACTTTATTAGCAATCTCTACTAATTGGCTAAGGCACATTCCATAGAATCCTTCCTGTCTTTGTAACTTGTTGCGTATGTCTCTCTGTGCTTGGCTTACAAAAGATGAGTTTACCAGGCGGCGATTCTCCACTGCCTCTGGGTCTATAGGGCTATATAACCTATACGCTTCCATTAGCCTCTCTAAATACGCACTTGGAGATTCTTTTAGATCTTGCATTACCTCAGCTATTTTCCCCATATTTACAGGTTTCTTCCCACCCGCTCTTATCCAATCAAAACAGCCACTAGATAACTCTGGAGATGGGCCATGCCCGCTTCAGTGTACGGCCATTGGGGATCAACTTTGGGATAATGCTCCTCAGCCCAGGCTTCTGGGTTTACTTGGCTTTCTTCTACCGCTTGGTTTAACAAATATTTTCTGGCATTATTATTAATTTGCGCTCTCTCTTCAGTTGTGAACATTGTCAGCAATAGCTGCTGACAATTTGCCCAAGTGGGATTATGCGTAGCCATGATAGATTCTATTAAACTTGTCATGACAGCGGGCTTTTCAGAGAAAGGAGGGGTTTGGGTTTTCCAATTGAACAGATCAGTGGTGGTGAACGGGATATATGTATACACTATTGGTCCAGGGCCATCATCTGTCAATGGGCCGGATACCGCTTGTAATGGGAGTTGCAGTTTGCCGGGGTTGTGTTGGTATACCACTCGGGTTTTAACAATATTATTGTCAGCACGGGTGATGGCTTTGGGATCTGCTACAGTCACCTCCAGGGGACCCTGTCTTGGAGTCTCTAATCTATATATTGCCCCATCAGACGTCTCAATTATGTCATCAGAAATAATGATCTGTGCTCCCGCCACTCCAGTCGCCACGGCATCACCCTCAACTGGAGCCGAGGGTGCAGGCGGGGAAATAGCAGCAGCCTGCACCCCTATCTCCGGTCGAACACCCATGGCATCCAACGCCTGCCGAGCCGCTGCATAGCATGATGGATAGGGCGGCGGGAGGAGATCAGTATCCTCTGGATGTCCCACTAATACTGGAGGGTTCCCACCTTTATCCAGGGACTCCTCATTCTTCGTCTGCGCTGCCAGCATAACGAAATGACTTTTGTCCCTAACACAGTACCTCCAAATATCTATATACGGGTACTGATCTGAGAAGCCGGCCCTCCCTGTAACTTGGGTATGTACTTTTTGAATCAGTATTGGATCCATAGATCCCTGCTCAGGCCATTCGGGAACCAATATAGGCCAGACTAAGGTACATAAGACCTGTAACTTTTTTTTATTCAGCTTGACCCCATACTGATGCATTTCATATAGAACCTTAAAATTGCGCACCATATATTCTAGAGGTGTCTCTCCCTCCTTGGCTTTCTTTGGGCGGGATGTTTCACTACCCATTATAACTCTTTTCAACAATAATTTCTTTACGATTCAATACAATCCCAAAACAGTTTATACTTGACAGTCTGGTATTTCATTCAACAATTCACTTGTGACGTATTCGCTTCCTCTGTCGGTGGCCGGCTGAGTCGCCCCAGACGTGGAAACGCACCTTGAGAGTCCACTCTCAGATTTGCTTCCCTGTTAGACAGGTAGGCGCACAACACTCACAGCACATACTATACCAGATACATTCAGCACAAAACAGTACAATTCTAACTTTCACAAGTCTTCTGTCTATCTAGTGCCATGTATCCCGCTACTAATCAACACATCTGCCCATGCAATTGCCCAGGGCTATCAGCCCACCAAAGCACCCCTATTCTGCAGCTACCAATGATCCTGGGCTAACAGCCCACCAAAACCCCTTTATTTTAAACGGGACACGTAGCAATCACTGCCTAGGGCTCTCAGCCCACCTCCAATATTTCTCCTCCTCTCTACTCACGTGTAGCTTACAAAAACATAAACACTGCCCCACGTAGAGCGGATTCTATATGGTAACAGTACCTCAATCCAATACCAAACTATCAAATTGTCATCTGGTCCGCCGAATGCAGCCCCGTGTCAACTAGCAGCCATTGAGGTGCAGCTAGCTAGTCCCCGTGCTCACAGCGACAGAGCCGGAATGCCAATGGAACCGTGTACGGGGGTCCCCTTACCCAACTATGGCCAGGTGTATCAAACAAACAATACCGGTTTTACCTTATCCAAACACTGCGCCAGAGACTGTTTCCTCAGACTCGTAGGCGTCCCAGTTTCCCGAGCCAGGAGTCCATTAGGGACGAGTTGAGCTCCACTTAACGGGAAATCCCGTTTGGCGCCTGCAGATGTCAGCTCACCTTCAATGGACGCCCAACCTCCGGGACCACTTGCGCTTGCAGTCAACTGCCACTGCCCGGTAGCCACTGCCAATCCGCTGCCGACCGACCACGGACGAGCCCCTAAGAAATGTTACCGGAATCCACTCCGTTCAGTCAGGAGAAAGGTCAGCCCGGTGCGGTCAATGACTATCCGGACACAAGTCAATTGCAGGAAAGGCGTACTTTATTTGACGTCAAGTCTCAGCCAGGATTGAATCACATAGACTGAGTGACGTAAACACATAGTTTCAAAGTTTTATACATGAATAGATAAACAGGTACATCCCAACAACCCACACATGGGCGATTTGCCCTCCCAGGGCAAATGTACCATCCCCTTAATCCAAATACTTAGACATTCCACATATTGGCAGTAAATTGACATCTTTCATATACAGTTATGAGAATTGGATTATTTAACATCTAGCCAGATCCTGTCACCGTCTGCCTCCACAGGACTTGTTTACTGTATAAACTGATAAGAGTGCAGATGGTCTAATGAGGGCTTTTGTTCTTGGCTCTAGCTCTCTGACCTTGATGTAGCTAAATCAGTATTCTGACACTCCAGCTTGTGTTAGCCCAGATCTTTGCTTATTTAATTACTCTGCTTGTTAGTTTTAGGAATTCCAGAAATCTATGCAAACTCGTCTAATTCAAGTAATATTCACTATGTACATTTACGTGAACCAAAGTCTTGCTCAAGATGGCCATTATGAACCATCATGGCAGATTATTTCTGGCCTGATTCTATTACAGTGTAGCAATTAAATAGAGAATACGGCCTGGATAAACAAAAAGTACCAAGAAACTGTTTCAGATACTTCAAGGCCAGCGGAGTCACAGGGGAGAACAAAGACATCCCTTAGGCCATCTGGGCTCTTATCAGGTTTAGGAGTAAACAGGCGCTCTGGGGAGTGAAAGTGCCAGGATCTAGCTAGATTTTAAATCATCTAGCTGTCCTAATTGTATAAGAAAACTGCAAATTGTGGAATGTCTTTGTGTCCGAATTGAGGGGATGGCACATTTGCCCTGGGGAGGATGAAATCGCCCCTGGGAGGGCACTTGGGATGTACCTTTTTACTAATCGATGTATAAGAATTGTATCTCTGTCTTACGCTCGTCACTCAAACTTTGCGATTCAGTCCAGTTTGAGTCTGACGTCAATAAAGAACGCTTTTCCTGCCATTGACTCGTTTCCAGCCTGTCATTGTCCGCACCGTGCCGACCTTTCTCCCAACAGACCTGAGTGGATTCTGGTAAACTCCGGTGCTTGAAGAGGCACCCCATGCTAAGCTCGCTGCACCTGAGCCCAAGCCTGCTCCAAAGAGATCTCAGATACCCAAGCCTGTTCCTAGGCACCCAGTTCACAAGTCTATGCCCAGAAAACCTCCTACACCTAAGCATGCACCCAGAAGACTCAAGCCTGTGTACCCAGGGGTAGGGAGTCTCTGGAGGACTATGCAGGAGAGGAGGAAGAACCCGAACTGACCATGGAGTACAAGACCCCCATACCTGAGGAGTCTGACCCTCCTGTCTCTATGGACTATCACAGTACACCTGTGGAAACAGAACCTCCATTGCCTATGGAGATTATGTGCGTGCCTGCGGGGGGGGGGAAACAAGTTGACTTGAACATTTCCTTGTGCGATACTCACACAGGTACTCATTGATGGCCCTCTGCTGCTTGTGCAAACGCTGCAGCATTGCCAATGTCGAGTTCCACCTGGTGGGCATGTCACCGATCAGACGGTTTGTGGGAAGGTAGAATTCTCTTTGAATGTCTGCCAGGCAAACACTTGCTGGGAATGACCGTCTGAAGTGGCTGCAGACTTTTCTGGCCTGGCTGAGAAACTCTGTCAGCCCTGGGTACCTGGTTAGGAAACGCTGTACCACCAGATTTAGGACGTGTGCTAGGCATGGTACATGCATCAATTTACCCTTGTGTGAGGCGGAGAGGAGGTTGCTGCCATTATCACAGATGATCATTTCCAGCTGAAGCTGGCGTGGTTTTAACCATCTCTGCACCTGGCCCTGCAGAGCTGACAGAATTTCTGGCCCGGTGTGGCTCCTGTCCCCTAAACAAACCAGCTCAAGCACAGCATGGCTTTTTGCTTGAGCCATTGCGTAGACCCTGTCAGGTGTCGGTTTAACTGCCACTTTTCCAGAGACACAGAAGGAGGAGGAGGAACAGGGAGAGGTGGTGGTGGAGCAGACAGACCTCATATAAGCAACTTTCTGGAGGCGTGGTGGATGAACAAGCTCCAGCACAGAGCCCCGTCTTGGATCCCTCCCAACTGCAATCAGAGTTACCTAGTGTGCCATGAAGGTAATGTAACGACCCTGTCCATGCTTGCTAGACCACGTGTCTAAAGTGACATGCACCTTGCTGCTGACTGCCTTTCCCAATGACTCGATAACATTGTCTTCCACGTGCTGGTATAGTGCTGGAATGGCCTTGCGTGAAAAGTAATGGTGTTTAGGAACCTGCCACTGTGGTACAGCACATTCAGCAAATTCATGGAAAGGAGCAGAGTCCACCAGCTGGAAAGGCAGCAGCTGCAATGCGAGTAATTTTGCTAAGCTGACATTTAGACGCTGTGCTTGGGGATGGTTGGAACTATATTTTTTCTTACGCTGCAGCAGCTGCGGCAACGTTATCTGACTGCATAAATCTTCAGCTGATGGGGATACTGTCACATTGTGAAGGAGCTGGTACATCCATTACTGTAGCATCATCCCTGTCAGTGGAGGTTGTAGGCAATGACATGGCAGGACATACAGTGGGGTAGAGACAGATGAGGAGGAGGAGGAGGACCTACGCAAAGTTTTGCGCCAACGGGATGTGTGGCAGGTGGTCATATGTCGCCTCAAGCACGTGGTACCCAAGCGTCCGGTGTCTTTTCCACGCTTCAGCCTCATCTGACATAGATTACAAATAGCAACGGTGCGGTCTGCTGCACATTTCTTAAAGAACTCCCAGACAGCAGAGTTCCTGCATGTGTGCTTTGAGACAACAGCGCTCTGCACCTGAGCAGCTCTGACATCTGATGCCTTGGACTGGCTAGTGCTACGGTCGGTCATAGAGGATGTTGTGCCTCGCGTTTGCTGTGCCTCCTCCTCCTCCTCACTTGATTCCTCTGTTCGATCAGGGACCCAGGTGGAGTCAGTGACCTCATCATCATTGTCATCATCATCACCCCCTATCTCCTCGTCACTGGAGCCAACTCGGCAGCATGCTGCAGCTGCTGGGGCAACATGAGCGCCAGTTATTTGTGTGTCATCACTGGCACCCCCTTCCTCTAGGTTGATTATACTCCCTTCCTCAACCTCAGAGATTGAATCAGAGCACTGTACTTGCTGCGCATCCTCAAGCAGCATGTCACTGTCATTGTAGTCAAACAATTCAGCTGACTCCTCCGTGTGTGATAGCGAGGCTACGGCAGGAGTAGCTGTGGACATGGAGGCTGCATTAGATGCTTTGGCAGCTGAGGTGGACTGTAAAGCACTATAAGCCTGGCTGGCAGAGGACTCGGAGGATGAGGATGGCCTTGTTAGCCAATCCACCAAATCCTCTGTATGTTGCTGCTGCTTAAGAAGACGGCCAGCACCAGTTAGAAAGGACAAGCGTGCCCCTGCGGAGGATGCACCACGTCCACTACGACCAGAGGCACAGCCTCCCGACACAGGGGCTGCTTGCCCTCTTATCTGTGTCTGGGAGCGTCTGCCTGTTCTTTTTGTTCTTTCAGACATGGTGAGTGATACATAGATTAAATATATACAGAACTCTGATTCAACTCTGGGATAAAGATTAAAGATTTACAGAACTCTGGTATAACTCCGTGAGACACCCTGATAGCTGGCAGTCAGTGACAAAACACAGATTACAATTCGCAGAAACCTCCTAAAATGCAGTGTGACCCCCCTGATGGGTGGCAGTGAGAAGACACAGATTACAAATCTCAGAAACCTCTTATAAATCAGTGAAACCCCTTGATGGGTGGCAGTGAAACCTCCTATAAATCAGTGAGACCCCTTGATGGGTGGCAGTGAAACCTCCTATAAATCAGTGAGACCCCTTGATGGGTGGCAGTGAGAAGCCACAGATTACAAATCTCAGAAACCTCTTATAAATCAGTGAGACCCCTTGATGGGTGGCAGTGAAACCTCCTATAAATCAGTGAGACCCCTTGATGGGTGGCAGTGAAACCTCCTATAAATCAGCGAGACACCTTGATGGGTGGCAGTGAGAAGCCACAGATTACAAATCTCTGAAACCTCCTATAAATCAGTGAGACCCCTTGATGGGTGGCAGTGAAACCTCCTATAAATCAATGAGACCCCTTGATGGGTGGCAGTGAGAAGCCACAGATTACAAATCTCAGAAACCTCTTATAATTCAGTGAGACCCCTTGATGGGTGGCAGTGAAACCTCCTATAAATAAGTGAGACCCCTTGATGGGTGGCAGTGAAACCTCCTATAAATAAGTGAGACCCCTTGATGGGTGGCAGTGAAACCTCCTATAAATCAGTGAGACCCCTTGATGGGTGGCAGTGAGAAGCCACAGATTACAAATCTCAGAAACCTCTTATAAATCAGTGAGACCCCTTGATGTGTGGCAGTGAAACCTCCTATAAATCAGTGAGACCCCTTGATGGGTGGCAGTGAGAAGCCACAGATTACAGATCTCAGAAACCTCTTATAAATCAGTGAGACCCCTTGATGGGTGGCAGTGAAACTTCCTATAAATCAGTGAGACCCCTTGATGGGTGGCAGTGAGAAGCCACAGATTAAAAATCTCAGAAACCTCTTATAAATCAGTGAGACCCCTTGATGGGTGGCAGTGAGAAGCCACAGATTACAAATCTCAGAAACCTCTTATAAATCAGTGAGACCCCTTGATGGGTGGCAGTGAAACCTCCTATAAATCAGTGAGACCCCTTGATGGGTGGCAGTGAAACCTCCTATAAATCAGTGAGACCCCTTGATGGGTGGCAGTGAAACCTCCTATAAATCAGTGAGACCCCTTGATGGGTGGCAGTGAGAAGCCACAGATTACAAATCTCAGAAACCTCTTATAAATCAGTGAGACCCCTTGATGGGTGGCAGTGAAACCTCCTATAAATAAGTGAGACCCCTTGATGGGTGGCAGTGAAACCTCCTATAAATAAATGAGACCCCTTGATGGGTGGCAGTGAAACCTCCTAAAAATCAGTGAGACCCCTTGATGGGTGGCAGTGAGAAGCCACAGATTACAAATCTCTGAAACCTCTTATAAATCAGTGAGACCTGGGTCTTCCACACCTAAAGAGACCAGGGGGCCTGGGTCTTCCACACCTAAAATACTGCGTGGCAGTGACAAGACACAGATCACCTCAATTCCCAAATATTTTGTAGAAATTAATGAGCCCCAAAATACTTGCTGGCAGTGACAAGACACAGAAGATCACCTCAATTCCCACATGTTTTGTAGCAATTAGTGAGCCACAAAATACTTGCTGGCACTGACAAGACACAGAAGATCACCTCAATTCCCAAATGTTTTGAAGAAATTTGTGACCCCCAAAATAGTTGCTGGCACAGTGACAAGACACAGAAGATCACCTCAATTCCCAAATGTTTTGAAGAAATTTGTGACCCGCCAAATAGTTGCTGGCACAGTGACAAGACACAGAAGATCACCTCAATTCCCAAATGTTTTGAAGAAATTTGTGACCCCCAAAATACTTGCTGGCACAGTGACAAGACACAGAAGATCACATCAATTCCCAAATGTTTTGTAGCAATTAGTGAGCCCCAAAATACTTGCTGGCAGTGACAAGACACAGATCACCTCAATTCCAAAATGTTTTGTAGCAATTAGTGAGCCCCAAAATACTTGCTGGCAGTGACAAGACACAGAAGATCACCTTAATTCCCAAATGTTTTGAAGAAATTTGTGACCCCCAAAATAGTTGCTGGCACAGTGACAAGACACAGAAGATCACCTCAATTCCCAAATGTTTTGAAGAAATTTGTGACCCGCCAAATAGTTGCTGGCACAGTGACAAGACACAGAAGATCACCTCAATTCCCAAATGTTTTGAAGAAATTTGTGACCCCCAAAATACTTGCTGGCACAGTGACAAGACACAGAAGATCACATCAATTCCCAAATGTTTTGTAGCAATTAGTGAGCCCCAAAATACTTGCTGGCAGTGACAAGACACAGATCACCTCAATTCCAAAATGTTTTGTAGCAATTAGTGAGCCCCAAAATACTTGCTGGCAGTGACAAGACACAGAAGATCACCTTAATTCCCAAATGTTTTGAAGAAATTTGTGACCCCCAAAATACTTGCTGGCACAGTGACAAGACACACAGCACCTAAATTCCCAGATATTTGGTAGAAATGAGACCCCCAGACCCCCCCAGTAGCATGGCAGACCGGCAGTAACAACACAGAACAACAATCTTTTCTCAAATGCGTGCTGAAGCGATGTGTGAAAACCTTATATAGTGTGCTGCGGGACTTAGCTCTGTGAGCCCATGATTGGGCAAAATTTGCCCAATTAGGACTCTGAGCCGTGATTGGCATACTGTTGAACCTGTCTTGCACCAGACCTGTGGTCAGGTGCAAGGCTGTAGCCAATTACGAGCTTCAGGTGGAAAAGTGCATTGTGGTCCATTGTGGTGCATTGTGGGCAAACATGTGGCGAACACCCGGAAATGTTCGTAGTTCGCGAACAAACAAACAGGCTATGTTTTATGCGAACTCTGAACCGATCGAACCGAACAGCTCATCCCTAGTCATAATAAAGTTCCAGGTGTGGAAGACCCAGGCCCCCTCCCGACTTGGGGTGTAAAAGGACCTCATACGATATCCGTGGTCTGTTATCCCTCCAAATAAATTTCAGAAAAATGGTTTTCAAGGAGCTAAAAAAGGAGGGTGATAGGACTATAGGCAGAGTCTGAAATAGATATAAAAATTTTGGGAGAACTGTCATTTTTAAAATATTAATACGTCCAAACCAGGAAAACTGGTTTGTGCGAGTCCCTAAGGTCTCGACATACACGGTTGAGCAGAGGGATATAATTTTGGTCGAACAGGGTCGTCAAGTCTGACGGGAGCTGTTTGCCTAGATATTGAATAGTTTTAGAGGGCCAGGAGAACGGGGCCAAGTGTTGCAAAGTCGCCTTAGTGAGAGAGGTGATGCCCACTGTCACGACCACTACGCTCGCTGCTGCGAAAGACGCCGGGTTAAGCCACCCACTATCTGTCTCCGCACACTTCTCTCTCGCACCAGGTACGTAGAGCACGATACAATGATCCCAGGATTGCAACGCAGTACAAGTCTTCGCTTGAAGCGGGTAATGACTACGTCTCCCACAATCCCTGGAAACACTTTCCTATTCTATTAGTTACGCTGCCACCAGTCCTCATGGACACTACGCTCGTCGCAGCGAGAGACACAGGGCTAAGCAACCGCACTGTCTGCCTACCCTAGACCCGGACAGTGACGGCATAGACAACAATACCTGCCGTCCCCCGTGACCGCCACTCACAATTTCGTATCTACCCGAGCTTACAACAATCAGCAATACTCCAATCTCTTAGTTAACGTGGATCTCATCAGCCAGAAGCAGAACTTAAATGGGTTATATTTATTTATGATATAGAAACAAAGATATATATATTACAGTGCATTTGTTACAGGAAAAATTATAGATAGAATAAATCAATTAATTACACACTACACAGCAAATAAAAGGATTAAACACAGAGCATTACTTACTAACCATAAGTTAACGTCAGCAATAGGGAGGTTCTATTAGGAGCTGGCAATATTCCCTCAATCCTCGATTGACCTCCAAGGAAATAGCGCCGAGCCATGCTTGATTCAGAATAAATATAGGGCTGCCTTTTTTCTAAGTCCAGCCTCCTAGCTGGCAGAGCCTTTGCCTACAATCCCCAGAATTCCCCTCTCCGGAGCATGCTCAGTACGCTTCGTCGTTAATCTTTAATTGCCCAAAGTTGTCCATCTTCCCCCAGACCCCCCTTAGGGATCAAGGGATGTGCTTCCTTTCTTTGAAGATAGGGCCTAAATCTTGGTGCCGAGCTGGCTCCCAAGGTGCGACTAACAGGCTACACGACATGTCAGTTCACAAAAGACATTCCATTTTACAACCACGTGTTATATCCTCCCTCCAAGGGAGAAAGCTAACCATTTTAATTACATTTTAGCACTCACTCCCAACAGCTGTGGACACAGAGACACGCTCCCCAAATGGTCAGACACAAATATGAATATGACTCTATATGGAGGAGATATGTATAAACAGGCACATAGACACATATACACAGGCAGACCCTTATATAGATTGAAATACAGATCTAATCTGCCCCATCTCCCATCTGTTACATCTCCCATCCAAAAGGAGACGCGGAAAGGGAGGGGCTAACATGCCTCACGTGCGTCTTAACATGTGTTTGCCCACTGGCATTGAGCAAACCACCTGGAGTGGGGGACACATAGGTGTCCATGCACCTGGCCCACCAACGCTTGCATTCCCTCTCGCAACCACATCACACAGTTCCCCATGGAGACCTTTGGCGACTCCACCATTCTACCCCACCTCTCCCAAACCTGGGGGAGGGGGTCACTCACACTGCACTCAAAGGACGGCACAGACTTGGAGCAGCCCCTGTGCTTCTGCAGCCCCTCCTGGCACACCTTTTGGGGGTGCAGCACATGTGGCTCACTCTCACCTGACACCTCAGTCTTGTAGGCAGCCAAACACTAACCAACAGTCGCCTGCTCGGGAGCCATTTTTCCAACGGAGACAGGCATCACAACTGGCTCTGGGCAGATGGCTGGGAGGTCACAGGGGCCACACCAGGACCCGCTGCCTCCCTGTCTCTCACTGTCCCCACCCCTTCAGAATTTGGGGAACCATACAGATGGGGCACAGGATTCTCCACGCTCATCTCGCCCCCCTATTGCACACAGTTTCCCCACTGTATCACACAGTTTATCAAGCACTCCTTGCTTCGTAACCGATGAGCATAGAACCGTATGCCACCCTCCTCCACCGGAAGGTTGCTCAGTACCAGTTTCCTATGGTACTGGGCATCTGGTTGGCTTTTCCTGAGGGCAACACGCGTCCACCCCAGGCCCTTCCTCCGGACCACACAGCATACGCTCAGGGCCACCCACAGCCTCAGACACATGCGACACAGACTGGCATACCACATTATCCTGCCAATCCAGGATGTTCGCCTCTCCATTTCTTTCACCTGGCACTGCCACCCTGGATGGTTCAGGCACTGGGTAACCCTCTTTCACCCTAGGCATATCCTTCTGACCACACAGTATGCCCTCTGCGCCACACACAGTCTCAGACACCCATGGCACAGGCTGGCACACCGCGGTATCCTGCTCATCCCAGGCATTCCGATGCCCACACTTTCCCTCCAGCACCACCGACCCAGTTGGTTCGGCCCTAAAGGAACCTGCCTTGGTCCTTTGTTCTCCCTCCCAACCGCGTGGCGTCACAGACACACCTGAGTCTGGTCTAGGCAGGCACACCACAGTATCCTGCCACCCCTCCCAGGCATTCTGATCCACACTATTCCCACGGGGCACTAGAGTCCTGGTTGGTTTAGGCGCAAGCAGACCCGCAGTCATCCCTTGCCCTCGCTCCCAACCATATTTATTTATTTATAAAGGATTTTACCAGGAAGGATACATTGAGATTTCTCTCGTTTTCAAGTATGTCCTGGGTTCAAGAACATTGAAGTGTTACAGTTACAGAAATACAAAGTAATACAATGCAAAATATTAAAAAAATTGCGTCACAGACACACCTGAGTCTGGTCTAGGCAGGCACACCACAGTATCCTGCCACCCTTCCCAGGCATTCTGATCCACACCATCACACGGCAGAGACGGGCCTTGTGCCCTACTCCCCCGCAGACTGCCAGCGGGTACCCACTTCCACCATGGGCACCGCGGCCTCCCCATGCATGGTGTCCGGGGAACCAGCTGACTCAGGTGCAGGCAGGCATTCACTCACCCCCTGTCTTTCTTCCCAGTCACACTGCCCCCTCATGCTACCACACAACACCTCGGGCACACCTGGCACAGGCGCAGACTGACTCACTGCCATCCCCTGCCCTCCCATCTGGGAATCCTGTTGTGCATCCCCACACACAACCCTCCCCACTGTAGAGCCACTAGTGGGCCTGGGTAAATCCCCAGCATCCCTTTCCAGTACATACTGTGACACCAATTTACCCAAATCTGTGCCCAGCAACACATCTGTAGGAATATTTTCAGACACTCCCACCTCTCGCAGACCTCTCCCAGCTCCCCAGTCCAGATAAACCCATGCCATTGGTACCGCAGGACGTACCCCACCAAAACCCTTTACTGCTAGAGTCCTGCCAGGAATAAAGTCTGCAGGGCTGACTAACCCTGGACGCACCAAAGTTACTTCAGCCGCCATATCTCTTAAAACCACAGATACCTGAGTCCCGACAATGACTGCTTGCTGGTTCACATTGGCAATGCCCTCTGATCTGGTCACGAACAGGACAGAGGGTGATGCTGAGGGGTGTCCTCCCCCAGCTGTGGATGCAGGCTTCTTCCTCTGCGGGCACGCTGCCAGGAGATGGTTGACACTGTTACAAATAAAACCGTGACAGCTCACACTTCTTCCAGGCGAAGAAGGGCTCGTTCCCCCCTCCCCAGCAGAGACTGGCAAAGAGGGGGGCGCTGCCGCCTTGATGTCGGGGGGTCGTGATGAGTTGGGCTTGCATCCCGATGATCCTTTGGGGGAACCTCTGCTCCGGTCCACAGACGCTCTGTTGGCTGCATGGAAATCGGCCAGCTCACCAGCTTCCAGGGCCGTCTCGGGTTTGCGATCCAGAAGCCATTCCTGGATCTCAGGTGGGCACAGCTGCACGAACTGCTCTTTGATTAACAGGTCTTCCAGGGCATCCAAGGTGTCAATCTTCAGCCCCCTGACCCATTGTCGAAATAGGGTGGTCAGGTGGCTCACGACTGCAGAGTAGCTCTCTGTGGCCTGCTTCTGCAAGGACCTGAACTTTTTGCGATATACATCTGGCGTGAGGTTATAACGTCTCCGCAATGCAGCTTTAATCGCCTCATAGTCCTGGTCGCTCTCAGCTGGTAACTCTGCAAAGGCTTCGAGCGCTGGACCTTTTAGTCCAGGAGTGAGGTACCTGGCCCATTGCTCCTTGGGCAGCTGGTACTGTCGACAAGTCTTTTCAAAACTTCGCAGGAACACATCCAGGTCCCCATCTTTGTCGAGGGTGGGAAAGTTCTCGGCATGAGGTCTGGGCGTAGGGAGCTCTGCAGCGCCTGCAGGGGCAGGAGATAATTGCGTTCTGCCTCACTGTGCCAGAGCGAGCTGATGTGCCCGTTCGGCTTGCCGCTCCGCCGCTTCTCGCTCACCCGCAGCCCTGCGCCCCGCAGCGTGCCGCTCTGCTGCTGCTTGCTCAGCTTGGCGCGCTGCCGCTTCTTGTTCAGCTTGGCACGATGCCGCTTCTCGCTCAGCTTGGCGCTCTGCCGCTTCTCGCTCAGCTTGGCGCTCTGCCGCTTCTCTCTATTTCTCGGCTCTGCGCTCCTCTCGCTCTTGGTACTGCAGGATGAGCTGGAGCCGCATCTGAGAGTCCGCAGAGTCCACGTTTTAAAACAGTCTGCAAGTAAACATCCAGGGCAGTATCACCCTTGGGCGAAGCACTTGACACTGTCCTTTCCACAGGACTTGCGCTTCCTTCGGCTGGGTCAAGCGTGGTATCCTGCTCTGCTGCGTCCTGGACTGCTTGCCTCGCCTCATAATCCTCGAGGGCTTGCAAAAGTTCATCCTTCTTCTTATCCTTCGTCAAAATATTTTTGTCTTTACATAATTGTTCCAATGTTTTCTTTGACGGTTGTTGCGACATTCTCACTCCAGCCAAATAAAAGATAGAAAAGAAAAACAGAGAAGGGGGAAAGGAACACTGTGTATTGTGTAAATTCTAATAGATGCACGGAGTTCTGCTCTGGAAATTGGAAAACCAATTTCTTTAGTATCTGGATCTGTTGCTTCACAGATCCAAATACTAACCTGATATCCCGCCGCTTGCCAGCAGTTGTCACGACCACTACGCGTGCTGCTGCGAAAGACGCCGGGTTAAGCCACCCACTATCTGTCTCTGCACACTTCTCTCTCGCACCAGGTACGTAGAGCGAGATACAATGATCCCAGGATTGCAACGCAGTACAAGTCTTCTCTTGAAGCGGGTAATGACTATGTCTCCCACAATCCCTGGAAACACTTTCCTATTCTATTAGTTACACTGCCACCAGTCCTCATGTCCTCATGGACACTACGCGTGTCGCAGCGAGAGACGCAGGGCTAAGCAACCGCACTGTCTGCCTACCCTAGACCCGGAGAGTGACGGCATAAACAACAATATCTGACGTCCCCAGCGACCGAAACTCACAATTTCGTATCTACCCGAGTTTACAACAATCAGCAATACTCCAATCTCTTAGTTAGCGTGGATCTCATCAGCCAGAAGCAGAACTTAAATAGGTTATATTTATTTATGATATAGAAACAAAGATATATATATCACAGTGCATTTGTTACAAGAAAAATTATAGATAGAATAAATCAATTAATTACACACTACACAGCAAATAAAAGAAAAGGATTAAACACAGAGCATTACTTACAAACCATAAGCTAGCGTCAGCGATAGGGAGGTTCTATTAGGAGCTGGCAATATTCCCTCAATCCTCGATTGACCTCCAAGGAAATAGCGCCGAGCCATGCTTGATTCAGAATAAATATAGGGCTGCCTTTTTTCTAAGTCCAGCCTCCTAGCTGGCAGAGCCTTTGCCTACAATCCCCAGAATTCCCCTCTCCGGAGCATGCTCAGTACGCTTCATCGTTAATCTTTAATTGCCCAAAGGTGTCCATTTTCCCCCAGACCCCCTTAGGGATCAAGGGATGTGCTTCCTTTCTTTGAAGATAGGGTCTAAATCTTGGTGCCGGGCTGGCTCCCAAGGTGCGACTAACAGGCTACACGACATGTCAGTTCACAAAAGGCATTCCATTTTACAGCCACGTGTTATATCCTCCCCCAAGGGAGAAAGCTAACCATTTTAATTACATTTTAGCACTCACTCCCACAACTGTGGACACAGAGACACGCTCCCCAAATGGTCAGACACAAATATGAATATGACTCTATATGGAGGAGATATGTATAAACAGGCACATAGACACATATACACAGGCAGACCTTTATATAGATAGAAATACAGATCTAATCTGCCCCATCTCCCATCTCTAATTTGCTACACCCACCCCCATCATTTCGCACTTATCTTTATTAATTTTAAAGTTCGACACTTCAGCATATTTCTCAACCTCTTGTAAAAAAGCCGCAGTGGAGCTGACTGGGTTTAGTAAGGTAAGGAGTATGTCGTCTGCAAATGCAGAAATTTTGAAATGGTGGAATGGTAAGGCTATGCCCTGTATATTATTATTATTATTCTTTATTATTCTTTATTTATAAAGCGCCAGCATATTCCGCAGCGCTGTACAATAAGCACAGTATAGACAGGGTTACAATACATTGAACAACATTTGACAAACAGTACAGGAGGAGATGAGGGCCCTATTCCCGTAGGAACTCACAATCTGGGAGGGTTGGGGTTGGAAACAGGAGGAGGACTGTAAGGTGAGAGTGATTGATGGTTGTGTCAGTGAGTTGGGTGGTAGGCTTCCCTAAATAGGAATGTTTTCAGGGAGCGTTTGAAGGAAGAGAAGTTAGGGGAAAGTCTGACAGTACGAGGGAGAGCGTTCCAGAGAGTGGAGGCTGCGCGTGAGAAATCCTGCAGTCTATCATGGGAAGAGGTGATGCGGGGAGAAGCTAGGCGCAGGTCACTGTTTGACCTTAGGGAGCGGGCTGGGGTGTATTTGGTGATTAGTGAGGACAGGTAGTGGGGAGCTGAGTTAGTGAGGGTTTTGTAGGTAAGGATAAGGATTTTGAACTTAATTCTGCAGTGGATGGGGAGCCAGTGAAGGGACTCGCAGAGGGGAGCGGCAGAGACAGAGCGGTGGGTGAGGTGAATTAGCCTGGCGGAGGCGTTCAGGATGGATTGTAGGGGGGAGAGGCGGGACAGAGGGAGGCCAGATAAGAGATTATTGCAATAGTCGAGTCGGGAGATTACCAGGGCGTGTATGAGTTGTTTTGTGGTGACAGCGGTAAGAAATGGCCGAATTCTGGAAATATTACGCAGTTGGTATCGGCAGGAGGAGGAAAGAGACTTGATGTGGGGGATGAAGGAAAGAGCAGAGTCAAGTGTAACTCCAAGGCAGCGAACTTGGTTTGATGGGGAGATGGTGATACCCTCCACCGTGATAGAGAAGTCAGGAGGTGGGGAGGCATTGGAGGGAGGAATAAGTAGGAGTTCAGTCTTTGACATGTTGATCTTTAGGTGGTGGGAGGCCATCCAGGAGGAGATGCCAGATAAACAGTCACTGACTTTTGAGAGGACAGGGGGAGAGAGATCAGGGGTAGAGAGGTAGATCTGAGTGTCATCAGCGTAGAGGTGGTAATTAAAGCCAAAGCTGTTGATGATTTTGCCCAGGGAGGAGGTGTAGATGGAAAAAAGCAGAGGACCAAGGACAGAGCCTTGAGGTACACCAACAGATAGAGGCAATGAGGAGGAGTTACCAGCAAAGGACACACAGAAGGACCTGTTGGATAAATAGGAGTCAACCCAAGCAAGTGCAGTGTCACCGAGACCCAGAGAGTTGAGGGTCTGTAGAAGGAGGGGGTGGTCAACAGTGTCAAAAGCAGCCGAGAGGTCAAGCAGGATGAGAATAGAATAGTGGCCGTGTCTTTTAGCAGTTAGGAGGTCGTTGGTGACTTTGGTGAGGGCAGTTTCAGTTGAGTGTAGGGGACAGAAGCCAGATTGCAGGGGGTCAAGTAGGGAATTGGAGGACAGGAAGAGGGACAGGCGGTTGAAGACTAGTTTTTCTAAGAGCTTTGATGTGAAGGGAAGCAGGGATACAGGGCGGTAGTTGGATGGAGAGTTGGGATCTAGGGATGGTTTCTTTAGTAAAGGGGTAACTAGCGCGTGTTTGAAGGCAGATGGAAAGGAGCCAGTGGAGAGAGATAGGTTGAAGTTGTGTATGAGAGCAGGGGAGAGGGAGGAGGAGAGGGGAGGAATTACATGTGAGGGAATGGGGTCGAGCGGGCACATGGTGAGATATGAGGAGGACAATAAGGAATTGACTTCCTCCTCAGTGGCTGGGAGGAAGCGGCAGAGGGTGGCAGAGGGGACCTGTGGGAGTGGAGGTGGCAGATAACTATCTTGTGTTGGGATGTTGCTTCTGATAGTTAGAGTTTTACTGAGGAAGTAGTCTGCCAGGTCTTGAGCGCTGAAGGCAGCTGTGGGGGGAGGTGCAGGTGGGTAGAGGAGGGTGTTGAAGGTGGACCAGAGCCGTTTAGGGTTGGAGGACAGCGTAGATATAAGAGATGAGAAGAAGGATTGTTTGGCCAAGTGGAGGGCAGAGGTGTATGACCGGAGAATAAACTTGAAGTGAACAAAATCAGCTTCAGAGCGGGATTTCCTCCAGGCACGCTCTGCGGTGCGGGAGCATCTTTTGCAGGTAGCGAGTCTGGAGGGTGTGCCAGGGCTGAAGCTGGCGGCGTGGGGCCTTACAGAGTCGAAGAGGAGCAAGAGTGTCTAGAGCAGAGATAAGCGTAGTGTTGTAGTGATTAGTGGCAGCATCAGGGCAGGTGAAGGATGAGGTATGAGGAAGCTGGTGAAGTAGGTTGGAGAATTGATGGGGGTCCACAGCATGTAGATTTCTGCGAGTGTGTGTGCGGGGTGGGGGAGCAGGGTGTTTAGGAAGTCCAGATAGGTTGAAAGAGAGAAGGTGGTGGTCAGAGATGGGGAAAGAGCGACAGTTGAACTCAGAAATGGAGCAGAGGTTGGAAAAGACAAGGTCAATAGCGTGACCATCGCGGTGGGTAGGGAGGAGGGAGGATTGTGTGAGTCCAAGGGAGGACGTGAGTGAAAGAAGTTTGGAGGCAGCAGGGGCGGAAGGATCGTCAATGAGAATGTTGAAGTCCCTGAGAATTAGGCATATTATCATTATTCCTAATCCGTTAAAGGAACGGTTCTAAGGCCATTATGAATAAAAGTGGGGATAGGGGGCATCCCTGGCGTGTACCGTTATTGATCTCTATCGGTGTAGAAAGCACTCCGTTAACTCTGAGGACCGCCATCGGATTATTATATAGTGCTGAAATCCAGGATAGCCAGCTGGGACCTAGACCAAATTTCTCCAGGACAATGGAAATGTCCAGTCCACTCTGATGAACGCCTTTTTGGCATCGACAGAGAGAAGGACCATCGGTAAGTGCGTTGTGTGCGCTCTATGGATCAAGTTAATAGCACGGTAGGTATTATCGCGTGCTCCTCTCTGAGGCACAAAACCTACTTGATCAGGATGGATCAAAGAGGGCAGAAAAGGACACAATCGCATGGCCAACATCTTTGCCATCAGTTTAACATCGTTGTTAATTAGTGAAATCGGGCGATAATTTTGACATAGCATGGGATCTTTCCCAGGTTTCGGAATGAGGACTATCGTTGCTTCAAGTGCCGATCTCGGGAAACCGTTCTTATCTTCTAGAGCGTTCAAGGAATTGAGTAAATGTGGACCCAAAAGGGGTAAAAATGTTTTATAGTAAGCTATGGAAAACCCGTCTGGGCCCGGGCTCTTTCCAGTGGGGGTTGCCTTCAGGGCCGCCGTTAGTTCCCTTAAATTAAAGGGGACATCCATTGCCTCCGCTTCCACCTCCGTTAGCTTTGCTTGCAAGGATTTATCTAAATACTCAGTTAAGATTTGAGACGAAGGCATAGCAGGGCGTAGGGAGTATAGTGACGGATAGTATTTTACAAATTGATCTGTGATCTCTGTATTGAAGGATAAAAGTCGACCCGTGGAAGATTTCAGTTTAGGGATATAAGTTGCTTGATATTTTTGGCGCAGGACCCTGGCCAACAGTTTGCCACACCTATTTCCATGTATATAAAATTAATGCTTTGTAAGCAGTAGTGAGCGACTGGCCTGTTGGTGTAAGAGCTGCCGAAGGTCAGCTCTCAATGCCACAAGTGTCGTGTAGTGTTCTACTGATTCAGTAGTCTTGTGCAGTTCCTCGGCTGCCTGGATTTCAGCAAGTAGGGCCGGGGATTTAGCTGTCTTTTCTCGTTTACGTCTTGCACCAATTTGAATTAGGGTCCCTCTAATAAAACACATTTATGGGCCTCCCACAGGACCGGAGCAGTCACATCGTCTGTAGCATTGTCTACAAAGTATTGTTTGATAGCCTCAGAAATGCGTTCCCTCTCCATTTTGTCAGCTAGCACCGTGTCGTTTATACACCATTGGAAGGAGTTACGGGGCAGGGTTGGTAGAGAGAGGATTAAGGACACAGGGGCATGGTCGGACCACAAAATGTTTCCTATACTGACCGATTTGATGAGACCTAGGTCCAGGTGACGCAGCAAGAACAGATCTAGGCGGGAGTACACTCGAGCTGCAGCTAAGTAATAAGTAAAATCTCAGCCGAGTGGGTGCATTGCCCTCCAACAATCTACCAAGCGGGCATTATGCAATATCTGATGGAACCGTCGTCGTTTAGACGAGGAAATTGGAGCTGGTGAGGGAGACGCCTAGTCTGGGGCATCAGGGAAGACATTAAAATGTCCTCCGCATATCAACGTACCCTCTGCCTGTCTTTAGACCCTGTCTAAAAAAGCACATTGTTTAACGTTAGGAAGGTAGCAATTGGCCAGAGTGACTTGCATAGACCCCAAGAGGCCTTTTACAAATAGGAAATGACCACCCGGGTCAGAGCATTGCGCTTGGCACGTGAAAGGCACATGTGCCGCTATTAGGGAGGCCACACCTCGAGATTTAGATTTCGAGAAGTTACTATAAAAACAGTGAGGGTAATAACGAGAATATAGACGAACGGACGTATCACTGCGAATATGCGTTTCCTGCAAAAACACCACTTCCCCTTTCATGCACTGCAAGTCGTGTAACGCCATACGGCATTTAGCCGGGTGATTAAGGCCTCTTACATTAAGGGTAATAACTTGCAAATCAGAGGCATGGCCGGAACACAGAGAGAGCTGGATGTGTGAGCGCTGAGCTCCCAGGCCCGAGTGCACAGATTGTCATTTCGGGGCAGAAATAACAGCAATGGCACAGCGGAAAAAGACACTTACTACCCCATGACTCTCGGGGACTGCGGGGACCCAACGCCGATCCTCAATTTTACCGTTCTTGGGAGATACATCTCAGCCGCGGACCTCCGGTAAGGGATTAAAAATGGGGCCCGGCGACTCAGATCAGGAGGCCTCCCCGCCACGATTCAGCAATAAAAGGGAGCGATATGGACCACGAACTGCGGGCAGTTACAGAGTTTGCCGACCAAACGGATTTGGCTGCTCAGTTTACTCAAATGGAGCGCAATTTAATACTAAATTTGATGAACTGGGGTCTGATTTGAAGCAGTTGGGAGGCCGCGTAGTGGACTTGGAAGAGGACAGAGATGCGTTATTTTCTCATGTGGAATGTTTAAATGGTCAAATGCTAACGCAAGCTAAACAGCTGGCCACGCTGCATAGACACCTGGATGATGTTGATAATAGAGGCAGACAAAACAATCTCCGCATAAAGGGTTACCCGGAAGCAGACTTTGGCAAGGAGGATGTTAAAGAGCTACTCCGTGGTCTGTTTAATGATATCCTGGGTCGATCTGGAGAGGAAATATTAGTTCTGGATAGAGCTCACCGTGCACTGCGGCCGAGGAGATCACAAAATTACACACCTCGTGATATTATCTGTCACTTGCAAGATTTTACACTGAAAGAGGAAATTCTCAGAGCAGCACGCAAAACTTCGGAAATTAAAGTGGACGGTCAAGTGATACTTTTCTTCCAAGATGTTTCCTGGACCACTTTACAGGCATGGAGGGCTCTGAAACCGTTAACTGAAGCGCTCCAGGAACGTGATATTCGTTACTGATGGGGATTCCCACTATCTTTACAGGTGACGCATAACAACCAAGTTCATTCTGTTGCATGTCCTGAGGACATTCCGGACTTTGTGCGTGTTTTTGGACTACGAGAAGTCGACATCCCAGACTGGTATGGTTCGCCGTCGCCATCTGACACTCTACCCTTCCCACAGCGACCCCGCTGGACTCAACAGGTGAAAAAAAAACGTAAAGGCAAGCCCTCTGCAGCGGCCCCTTCTGAGCCTGATCCAGAACCATGAGGGAAGCCCTTGCTTTTGCTGCCATTGTCATTTGAAAGTTTATACGGGTTTTTGATATTTTCTGCCCCCTTGCAAATTTTTTTTTGATTGAATGCGCTTGGGTCCGGCAACCGAGACAGTCGGATGAGACTCTTGCTCGGCACCCAGAATTTTTGGAAAATTCTGAGACTTTCTCGGCCGCCTCCTGAGTGGTGTTTTTTTTTTATGTCCTCTGATGGGTTTTCCCACTATCAGAGGTCTACACTACCTCAATTTTTTTCTAGTTTTGTGTTGTTATTGTTGTTTGTTTTTAGATATTTTTTTTTTTGGTGATCACTCGTACTATTTGCTATGCTACTAGGGGGTATGGGCAGGGTCCCGGGCTCTGATGCCCTCCTCTCTCACTATTTTAAATGGCTAATTTAAATTTGATTTCTATGAATGTCCGAGGTCTTAATATGCCTGCCAAACGCTCGAAGGCTCTTGCAGAATTCCAGAGGTTGAAAGGTGATATTATTTTTGTTCAGGAAACACATTTTAGAGAGGGTTCCGCACCAGGGTTTTGCAATGCTTGCTATCCGACGGGTTATTTTAGCAATTTTGGGGAGACAAAATCTAGGGGGGTTGCCATTCTATTTGCGCGACATGTGCCTTTTAGGCTAGGGTCAGACTAACGCAGTATTAACGTGCGTTTAGCAGCACTAAATCACGGCTGTGCTAGCAGCAAATGACGTCCAATGCCGGGCAGCATACGAAGAACGGCCGCACAAAAGTGCGGCTGCGCAACGCAAGTGGCAAACAAATGCATTTTTGCAAGAACGTGATACCGCTAGTACGGACATACAGAGTGCGCTGCGTCCGCTAGCGGCATGTGTGCGTGATCAGGAGACGTCAGATGCTGCTAATGTCCGGCCAACATAACGTCCAGACACAAAAAGGGTTTTATTGATGATCCGTACAAAATCACGGACGAAAATGCGCATCGTATGACCGCTATCGCGTATTCTGTGAAAAAATACGTCCATTCGTTCGAACGCACTTTCTCACGGACAACTCGAAAAATGGGTTAGTCTGACCCTAGCCTTACTGTGCAAGATGTGGTAACGGACCCGCAAGGTCGATTTTTGATGGTTAAAGGGATGTTGGGCAATACTAAGTTAACTTTTGTAAATGTTTACCTGCTGAACCGCTTGCAAACCAAATGTCTCCGAAAAGTGTTACGACGTTTGTCCGAGTTTCAGGAAGGTTTTGTGTTCTTAGAGGGTGATTGCAATGTTTCGTTAGATATGCCGGCAGATTGTGTCCAGCGTGGGGGATCATCTGTTCCCTCTCTACGGGTCCAATTTCGTAAACTCTTGTCAGCGGACCGTCTGATAGATTGTTGGCGTCTCAGTAATCCAGCAGTAAAGGACTACACATTTTATTCACATGCCTTTAAGAAGTATTCTAGAATAGACTTTTTTTGTGGAACATAGGGCTTTGGAAATGGTACGCAGTTGCAAAATAGGACACATAACATGGTCGGACCATGCACCCCTTCTGTTATCTTTAGCCCTAATTTAGTGCGAACGGAGAATGCCTGGCGTTTGAATGAGTCATTGCTATCTGATCCCATGACGTGAGCGGAGGTGACTGCCTCCTTAGAGAATTACTTCCTTGAAAATGACACGGATGATGTAACACCCGCAACGGTTTGGGAGGCTCACAAGTGTGTGTTGAGAGGTGCTTTTATCCAGTTGGGCTCCAGGCGCAAGAAGGAAAGGACCGCCAGAACAGAGGAATTGCTGAGGGAGATCACGGCCTTAGAACTGACGCATAAATCTGACCTAGATCCTGAATCATTCCGACGATTAGTTCTCTTAAGAGCTGACTTAGCTAAATTAACGAATGCACAGGTGGCGCGGGCCCTTACACTGACGAAATATGCTTACTACACCCAAGGGAATAAATGTGGCAGGCTACTTGCACGTGCTCTGAAGAAACGATATCAAGCTACTTTTATCCCGAAACTGCATACTAGCACGGGATCCGAGGTCAATACGACCCGAGACATTGCGGAAGCCTTAGAAGCTTATTACCAAACTTTATATAATATTGATGAGAGTAGGGTCCCTGAGCATATAGTGGACTCGTTTTTGGCTAAGACGATTAAAACTACTTTACCGCGTAATGTTAGCCGACAATTGGATAACCCGCTTACATTAGAGGAATTTACGGAGGCTTTAAAATTAACGCCCTTGGGTAAAAGCCCGGGCCCTGATGGGTTTACGGTGCTATATTATAGGACTTTCGGGTCTATTCTGGGCCCTAGATTTGTTAAAGCTTTTAACTCTATTTCGGATACCTTTCCTATTCCACCTGCGACGCTCCTCGCCTCTATCTCTGTGATACCGAAACCGGATAGAGACCCGTTAGATTGCGCTAATTATAGACCCATATCTTTAATAAACGTTGACTTAAAATTGTTTACGAAAATACTGGCTTTACGACTTAAGCCTCTCCTGACTTCAGTGATTCACCGAGACCAGACGGGCTTTGTACCGCACAGGGAAGCCCGTGATAATACTATTCGTACCGTCTCCCTCATCCATCATGCTTCCAGGATGGATCAGCCTTTCTTAGTCCTCTCGGTTGACGCTGAAAAAGCGTTTGACCGAGTGGACTGGTCTTATCTTTTTCGGATGTTGGAGAGGATGGGTTTTGGTGATCGATGGTGTTCGTGGTTGCGGGCGCTGTATGACTGCCCTCAGGTACGAGTGCGGGTTAATGGCAGACAATCGACTCCGTTGACGATACATAATGGGACTCGACAGGGGTGCCCTCTGTCCCCTCTCCTGTTCCTGCTGTATCTGGAACTCCTATTGCAGGCGATTAGAGATAATCCGGCGATTCGAGGAGTAACTGTTCCGGGACAGGAGCTCAAGGTGGCCGCATTTGCGGATGACCTGTTGTTCACCTTGACGGATCCCCTTTCACCGGTGTCGGCTTTGATGACGGAATTAGATGCGTTCGCAGCTTTCTCGGGATATAAAATTAACGTGCTGAAGAGTGAGTTTTCAGGGGTAAACCTTTCACGAGTCGTGACTGAGAGTATTCGTCATACCTATGGAATGCGGTGGGTTCTGGAGGGACTTAAATATTTAAGAATATGCTTATCGTCGGACCTAGACAAATTATTTCAGTTGAATTACGTTTCTCTGTTGCAACAGATCAAGGGGGACTTACGTAACTGGAATTTACCCCATATTTCATGGTTGGGAAGGATCAATGTCTTACGGATGAATATATTACCTCGACTGTTATATTTGTTCCAAACCCTCCCTATTACTGTACCTCAGACATTTTTCTCTGATTTGCGACAGACATTTACAGGCTATGTTTGGAGGGGGAAGAGGGCAAGGATATCTTACAGTGAATCGACAAGACCGGTGGGAAGGGGTGGTCTGGGCCTGGCTCATGCTTATTTTTACTATCTAGCAGCGGTTTTTTCTATACTATACGGCTTGGCCAAAGGAACGATGGGTAAGCTTTGGGAAAATGTGTTACAGGCAGGAATTGCTTGGCCATTATCCTCCTTGCCCTGGCAGTCGGCACCACTGGCAAACCTGGGGCTTCGGTCACACCCGCTACTGAGCACACTGCTAAGGCTGTGGAGGAAACATGGAGTGGCGTTAGGACTGACTACACTGACTTCCCGCTTGACACCTTTTTTTTTGTATTCAAGATTTTTATTTTGAAAAGGCATCAGCAATAACACATACAGTATAGAAGGACGGTACAGCAGCCACACAGGGCTAAGTCTCAAAAGGCATATAATCAGAATAAACTCTGCAAATCACATTGTAAAAGCACAGAAACACGTAGTGTGGCAGGGGTTATCCAAAATAGGAAGGGGGGGGGACACACCAGATCATACAGAAACAAACAAAAAACGAGAAGAGCCAGCAAGGTTCAATGATAGCAAAAAAAAATAAAAGGGAGGGGGAAGGACACTCAGACATAAGTAACCAGGGAGGTAGTCTCGTCGTCAGACAGGGGACGGGGCACCCACATAAAAGAATAATAAAAAAAAAAAAAAAAGGGAAAAAGAAGGTGGGGACAGCCCAGGAAAAAGTAGCATTCCTGGCTCGCTCCAGCAACCTCGCAAGATGACTGGAGGCCACGGAAGGGGCCACAGGGCCAGGCGTCCTGGGGCCAGAGGGAGCAGACAGAGCCATGGTATCCGCTCCAATGGCTCACCCAGGGCAACCTATCGTCCCGCACACAAAAAGAAATAAAAATAAAAAAAAAAAAAAAATTAAAAAAAAAAAAAAAAAAAAGGGGGGGGGGTGGGCCAGATGCCCAGGCAGTCATGGCAATCCACGTCCTGGTCAGGTGAAGGAAAGTCCGCTAAAGAGTGTCTGGGGGGGGAGAGAAAAACTCAGCAAGAGTCCTCAAAACAATGTGTGTGGGGGGAGGGAAATGTCAGCAGGGAAAAAACATCAGGGGGGTAAACACTTCTGAGGGGGAAAATGAGGAAACAGCCATGTAGATGAGTTCAGCAGCCAGGAATCCGGGAGTGGGGCTATCCAGGTCAGCCAGTGTCCAGGGCAAAATTAAGACACACGAGCTTCTCACGTCCACCATCCAGGAGCAAGATCAAAGTCGGCAGTGGCAACAGGTCAATGCGTGGATTATCACTCAGGACGTCCCCTAGGAAGTCCGGGGGGAGAAGGGCTCGCCATCTACACAGCCTCCAGGCAGCCTCTGTTCCAGGGCCACCAGGGGTCTCCATACCCCGCTGCATCCCAAGAAACAGCTGGGCCGACAGCATCATCGCACGGGGAGATCTTCCCGATGTCTCGAGTGTCGCAGGGCCCTCCTGGAACCCGGAATCCTCCTGGACGTTTCCCTCTGAGAGCCCACGTGAAGGAGGCAAGCTGGACACAATCGGCACATGGAGCAACCCAGCCGGATCACCGCAGTCGATCTGCTGCAATACGTCTTCAGGACCGCCGTTCCCTGGTCTCCATACCTCATCACTCCTCTTGACCGAGCAGGTAAGCACATCACACTCACGCAGGGGGCCCTCAGTCACACCTCCAGACGGAGCAGCTGCATCCCTGCCGAGCCGCAACTCAGCTACCAGGCGCCAGACATCCCTGCGGGTTAGTGGCCGCTCCCCCTCCTCCGATAGCCAGGACAGGCACCCATCCAGGCACTCCATCAGGGCCCCACCGCTTCAAGAAAGGGGGGATACGGATCCCTATATCACTGCAACGAAGGCTCAAAGATGGCCGCCCAGGATAGGCCTCAAAAACAGGCCGGAGATCGCAAAGTGCCCCAATCAGCTCCGAAAGAGCACAAAAAGGACCTGGCACAGATCAAGGGGTCCCCCTGCACAGTCCTCTCCCCATCGAGCACAGCAGCCGAAGGTAGGTCGCAAGGATCTTCAAAAAATGAGGCAAGCCTCGAGGAGCTCAGCAAAATGCGACCTTCTCTGTCGGCAGTCAGCTCCGCCCCCCCCCGCTTGACACCTTTGACTCACAATCCCCTGTTCCCACCGGGACTGACCCTGACATTTTTGGATGGGTTACTACCAAAACCATATATACCGCTAGAAGCAGTAGTGGAAGACGACAGATTGCTCCCCCTGGACCGATTGGTGGCCCCAGAAATAGCGAACAAGTCTATGGTGAAGTTCCAATATGCCCAACTAAGTCACTTTATTCGCTCTACTACGTGGTTGACAGAGGGGTTGCCTCCATTGGCCCCCTTTGAGACCTTCTGTATCGATAAGAATAGATATGGACATATTGTCTCGAATCTTTATTCATACATAATGAGGGGCCTATAAAATTGAGTCTCCATTGCTACTTAAGTGGGAAACAGATTTAGGAGTAGATATTTCGGCTGAGGAATGGTCCAGGGCTTTCGAACTTACATACTTTGCGTGCAGGAGTCAGGCGCTTCGTGAATCGAATTGTAAATTGTTTATGAGATGGTATCTTACCCCGTCTGTTTTACATGCTATGGATCCATTGTTGCCTGATATCTGTTGGAGGTGTAAAGTGACCAGTGGTAACTATGTCCACATATTGTGGACTTGCCCAAAAATTCAAAACTTCTGGTCAGACGTTGCACACGAGATATCGCATTTAGGGGGCCTGGAAGTGGAATTTACTCCCTCTGCCTATTTGCTTAATGTACTGGCCGTTTCGATGCTCTCCTTTAAAAACTCGCTTCTGGCAATTCTGTTAACCGCAGCGAGGGCACTGATTCCGTTATATTGGAGGAGGGAATGTGCACCCACCGTCAGGGATTGGGTTCTGAGGGTGGAGGGGGTCAGAGCTTTAGAAGAAGCGCACTACAATAGTTTGGGTAAATATGAGGAATTTTATGCGATCTGGCGTCCATGGTCCTCGAACCTTCGCTCAATAACGGTCTCAGACAGGCCACTGGTGGGGGAACAAGAGGTCTCGTAAAGATAATCGACTGGTTATGGAGGGGCAGAGGTGAATTTAGATCCGAGCCTGGGCTGTGTTGTCTTGACATACCATTCTGGTACTAGCTTTACTGCTGTTTATTTAAGGATACGATGATCACCTTTTTAGTTAGAGTTAATTTAGAATTTGTTATATTATAAAATTTCGGCACTGTGTATGACCAAGAGGTACTTTGATTGTATTCTACATTATTGTGACAATATTGTCTCTTATGCGACTTGTATTTTATACTTTGCCAATAAAAATATTTTACACAAAAAAACTTGCAAATCAGCCATGGGAGGGACTGCGGTGAGTTAGAGTTCCTGACGTAGCCAGATTGAAAGAGGAATTAAACATTTGAGAGACCAATGTTGACCCAGATGAATATACAGTAGCATCATAACAGTATAGTCCGATGTAAAAATGAAACAAACAAACTAAACATAACCAAAAACTAGACATTGTGCATTGGTGCATAAGCCCAAAGTGGGCTAAATCCCTTACGGGATCCGCTATGATGAAAATTGTAGTGGAAAAACACTCCACATTGAAATACAGAAAACCAGCACCGCGCGGGGAAGTGGCAAAAAATCAGCATGTTTGCCGGTCAAAAAACTCATAGACATAACCAGTCTACTACAAGTACTCCGAGATCGGTCGGCGACCAAAGGAACAGAACACCCGGGCATGCCAATGAGAGCAAGTGAAAAAAGGAACAGTCAGCATCGAGGGAGAGCGTGATAAGTATCTCATGGGGGTTCTGTAGAACTGCGTTCTTCTCCACGTGATGCGCCCAGAGGGCGTCGGCGGTCCTGCCGAGCAGTGCGCCATGGTTGATGTTGTGGTAACGGTGGAGGAGGTGCATTCAGGTCTCCTCCAAACCAACCCCGCACTGTCACAGGAGTTAGTTCCAAAGCTTGTAAAAAATCTGGTACATCCTCAGGAGTAGAGATACTCAGGGATCTGTTATCAACGCGAACATGAAGTGCAAATGAATACCCCCATCTGTACCGTATAGAACGTGCCCTCAGTTGGTCTGTTACTGGCTTCAATTCCCTCCTAGCCAGGAGGGTAGATCTCGACACATCTTGGAATAGTTCCACAGTGCGGTCATCAAAAATAATTGAAGGCATATTCCTCGACGCTTTCCTTACCTCTCCATTTAAAGGAAAATGATGCACTCGACAGATACCTTCTCTTGGGGCTGCATTCGGGGAACCCCTGGCCCGTAAAGCTCTATGGGCACGATCAAGTCGAGAAGGAGTACCAGGGGGACGTTGTAGAAGTTCATTAAATAACGTTTGTAGAATCAGTTCCATGTTTTCGGTTTCACCGGGGGGGGAGAGGTTCAGGGATACCCCTCACGCATATATTGTTGCGTCTTCCCCTATTATCCAGGTCGTCCACCCATCGAAATAAAGATGCAATCTGTGTAGCCTGCGTGCCCAAAAGTGTCTCAAAGTGCTGGGTCTGAGTTACAGCAGCCTCTCTGTCCTCTTCCAGGTCCTGCACTCTGCCTCCCAAGTGTTTAACATCCGTTCCCAGTTCCTCAAAGCGCGCATCAAATTTGGCCTCTAACCTGGCAAAAAGACCCTCCAAGTCCGATTTAGTGGGCAACAATTTCAGGGCATCTCTCACCTCTGAATCTTCCATGCTGCCAGCCGACAACGCAGGGCTTACCGGGCCTCTCGTGTCCTCCATGACCGCTGCCATCTTGGATTCGCAGCCTAGCTGTGTTGGCGCTGCCGCACCACTCAAATAATGCAGCATCGGCGAGGCAGGGGACAGCGCTGGGGTGCTCGGATGGCTCATCGGTACAGTGAGCTTCTTTTTTGGTCCCATCAATGGATTAAACCGCTGCTTTACGGTGCCTGTGTAGTGCCCGGGTGAGGAGCTCCTCAATCAAGCGGCCGTCTCGGATCGTGTCAAAGCCACAATATCTTCTTTTCTCTCCTTTACTATGTCGTTTTCCCAATTATCCATGTATAAGTTCGCAAAACTGGGGCAAATCTTGTCCCCACCACAATCCCTTTGATATGGAGATAGTGATCGTTATTGAATGAGAAATAGTTATTCTTGAGTATCAATCTGATACCTTCTAAGATGAAGTGTTTCTGTTCTTCTGGTATCTCCTTTTCTTTTTCTAGATGGATCTTGAGTGCTTCAATTTCTTCTTCGTGGGGGATATTGCTATATAGTGACTTGACGTCACTGGTGACTAGAATATAGTTCTCTCTCCACTGTATCTTCGCAAGATCTTGTATGCTGTTGAGTGTGTCCTTCAGATGGGCATCTATCTTCAGGACCATGGGTTGAAGGAGATTGTCAATGTACTCCGATACTCGGCTGTAGATGGAGTCGAGCCCTGAGATGATTGGTCTTCCTGGCGGGTTCTGGGGGTCTTTATGGTTCTTGGGTAGGTGATAGAACATGGGTTTTCTTGGGTGTTGGATTTTAAGATATTAAAATCATACATAATTGACCACCCTGGCGTTACGATGCTGAAATAATTTCTATGTCAGAATCGTTACAATTCTTTTCAGCCCCCTAACGGTATTAGTGCGGCTTGGGGTTAACTTTCAGTGCTGAAAGCGGTATCCCCGAGCCACACTCGCGGCTGTATACATTACCTGGCCTGTGCTCCCTCGGTGCCCCCGCTGTCACCGACGTATGATCGCGACGTCACACTTCCTGGTTCCCTTCTCGCGAGAAGGGAACCAGGAAGCAAAATGCGGAGATCGCTGGAGAATGCGATTGTGAGGGGTCAGCGAGGGAGCGCAGGACGGGTATGTATCCAACCCGAGTGTGGCTCGGGGATACCGCTTTCAGCACTGAAAGTTAACCCAGAGCCTCACTCGGGAATACCGCCAAGGGGGTTAATTGCAATTGCTTCTTTTGTCTGAATCTGGTTTGACATCTTTACATTTGGGAAATCATATTATAGAGATTTTATATCCCTGCATTTCAGGGCTGTCATACTCCACCCCCCCAAATGTTTCTGAACCACAATTCCCATGATTCTCTGGCCATTTATTGCAAAGAATTATTATGTGATATTCGCATGCTATAGCGATGTTTTCATTCTTTACAAAATATATATGGGACACGCAAACATACAATGCCAAAGGCCACGTGGCAAAGCATGTTACCGTCTTGTCACAACTGAGCATATGGTCATCAGCAGAATATAGCCTAATCATTAATCAATTGACGTGGAATAAGGCCAACAATATTATTTATTAACAAACACTTTGGACTACATTGACTAAGCGCAGCACATGTGACGACGAGCACAACTCTACTGAAATCGTCACGTTTTACCGGTTAATGTCAGCACGGCTAATTGCAGAGGGCATCGGTCAGCAGCCTTGGTCCTCCAGATGTTTTGGAGCTGCATCTCCCGTGATGCTCAGCCACTCATTATCACAGATGAGCCTCATGGGAAATGTAAATCTAAAACATCTGGGTTGGGTAAGGTTGCTGACGTCTGGTATTGGGAAATGTTGGCCAAATCAGGAACATTTGCCAGCATTTCTCTACATTAGCCAAGATGGAACAGCAATGTAAATCTCAGCAATTACTGCACAGATGGTATGTAAGTGCCTAGTGCTTTTTGTATATTCATACGTTATCATGTACATGAGCAGGGCACCTTGGCCAACTCAACCTATTGATTGAGGATCATTAGAAAATGGTCCAACACATCAGACACCTGCGTTGGCAAGTGGCATACAAAATGTGTGACCACAAATGCAAATAGAAGTATTTGGAAAATTATACTTTTAGGAATTTTGGATTAATTTCAATTTAGAGAACAGTAGGAAGAGTGAGGACAATCTCTTGGATTTGAGTGGACATACGGTTACCATGCTTTTGTGTCCTATATTTTTTATACTTATGAATGTGCATAGCAGTAGTGTAGCACGGTGATCACATGTTTTCATGGTCATGATGTGTGAAGAAGGAAAAGGTATTGGAAAAATGTTTTGATATGTCCCACAAAGCACATTTTTAGCACAATCTGTTGCTTAGTTTTGTGTCTTAGTGAACAGACTAACTACGAGGGCACTGAGAATAGGTAGCGGCGTCAGCGGCCTGCCCTTCAGCGAGTCCCCACTCAGGACCCCTTGCTCGAGGTGCATAGAGAGGTACCAGCTTATACCCTCCTGCTGAGGCCTACCAAGGATGAAGCGATTAATGGGGTTTCTGCATCTCTCGTACAGAGGAGACATCTTTGACATTCCGTTCTGGACACCCTTTTTGGGTGATAGAAGTCTGATTTGCATATGGACAGTAACGTCTTCTCTATAATGGCACCATCGAGCCAAACCATTGAGACCCGAGCAGGTACCCACAGAAGGGCAGGCACTTAAACCAGTTTTGGTAACTATGGTCTTCACACAGAAACCTATACCCTTGTGATACTGCCAGCACATTATTCTTCATTGAGAGGAGATAGCAGTAACCTACCTCAAGTTATGACTCCTAACAGAATAAATGGGAACCTGCAAGCCAGGTACACTTTGGCTGCAAACTCTGATCAGGGCAGATATCACATTGGTCTTAAAGATTCTGCACTCGCTCACTTCCAGTGCTTTGGCTCCATCTGCAGAGCTGTAAGAGGACCAACACTTGTGCTGAGTGTTTGATCCTCAGTGGTGACCTTGGCCTCTGATCCAGTACATTGAGTGAATGGAGGCCACCTATAGGATGGCTCTTCTGCTCACAGCTGTCACCCCTGCAACATCTAGGGTGAAACAACTAATCGATAATGAAAATATTTGTTATTGATTAATCGTTTGTTGATTAATTAGTCTGTGTACAGCACACAATGTTTAAAGTCCGACACTAATCAGAGCGGATTGGAGAAGACTGCTTTATGCTGTATGACTTAGTTCTAGGATTATGTCAAACTATAAAAACAAATTGGTTTAGTCTACAACAGTAGCAGAACTATAGCACAGACAATTGGATACAGCCATTGGGTGAGGAAACTGTATTGCTGGTGTTTTAGGCTTACTTTGAGCTAGAGTCCTCTACCACCACCCCACCCTCAATGCCTCCTTTTCTCTGGTCTGGAGATACCATTTCTCCCTTTAGATGGTTACCATCCCTCAAACTCCCTCCCAGGGTACGGTTCCTTGCCCAAACTCTCTTTCTTCCACCTCCGGCCCCCACCCCCTCAGTCTCTTCATGAAATTATTTTAAAAGCCATTCAACGCACACTGACCACTTTGGCTTATTAAAGTGTTCAGGCTGCGTGTAGTGCCCCTCCTACTCATCCTGCTTCCATGCTGTCATCATCGTGTCTGAGTGCGCGTAGTGTGTTCGTTCAGAGAGAAAGCACACAAGCTTCAGCTGCACTTGCAGCATCAATCCTTCACAAGTTACGCATGTATATATGGAAATTACGTACACTATGCAAATTGCGTAAACAATAAAGGGGAGGATTAAGGAGGGGGTTGATCTTTACATAAAGGAACACTCTTAAGTTTAACTTTCCAGTTGTCCTGGCGAGATCTTTGGGTGATTTAAATGTTGTTAGACACCGATATGCGCATATTTATGTGGCCGTTGTGAGTGCATTTTACTGATATTGGACTATATACCCTAGTTACCGATAAGCTAATTACAGGAAACGTTAAACTAACTACAAGAGACGTTATGTGTAGCGACGGGAAACACCACTCCATACCTGCTGCAAGCTGAGCTTGTGTCTCAGATGTTAATGTGCAGTGAAATGGCTACATCTCCTGTACTTATTGTGGAAGACCTTAATTGTAAGCACAGGCTATTCCGAAATTTGCAGGCACAGATTTTCCTGTTCATGGTCTCCATTTTATCATCAACTACGACATAGGGCGCATATTTCTGTAATTTTTATATGGCCTGCAATAATGTATTGTTTGCTCATCAGGTAGATCTATTCTTTATTTTTTTTATAGTTGAGTTCATAAATAAAATAACAATAATATTTAATGGGAAAAAAAAAAACTATGAAAATTATCGTCATTTGCAGCCCTAGCAGCATCCCTCCAAACATAACGAATTGCAAAATGATAGGAAATAACTGTATAGGAAAAAAAAAAATCGAGTTATTTCCTGTCAGATGAACCCAACTATCTTTGGACATGATGTACTTTAATACCCGTTTGCAAGTTACCAGAAACTGACATGAAATACCATCATATATGTTTACTCAGATGCTTTGGTTGGCATGCCAAGAGATACCATGAAGTTAGGTTAATACAGTCTGCAACTCCTCAATGTAAGGTCCTGCCTACACCTTGTGGATGTTCCTTATATGGTTCATGATAACATAACCATCTCTACATACACTTGGTAAAGGCGTATTGCGTAACCGATACCAAATTTTCTATGCAAACATTTTGAAGCTAACAAATGTTCCTGGGTGCACAAGCTAATGAGATGAGCTGCACGCGCCAGTGAATACCAGTGGAAACAAGCAAACCTTAAGTATTTAAACTAGGCTCCACTACACCTGGAATAAGTCCTCTGGTTTGCAGAGATTTAAATATAAAGCAGTATTGTGTGAACGGGCAGACTAGACATGATAGACAAACATTTTAAGAAGACTCCCCACAATTTGATCTTTTGCCTCCTTCAGTCACTGATGGAGTTAGAAAAGATACTCCGTTACTGAGTGGGACATTCCAGGCACTGTGACCTTTCAATGTAGACTGAATGGTCACAGTGACCTGAATGTCCACCTCCCCTCCGCACACCATTCAGTAAGATTTATTCAGTAATCAGAATGTAGCCCCATCTAGGTAAGCAGAGATCAGCACTCTCTGATCAGGTTTCCAGGCAAAAGGTCAGGATTGAACAGTTCATTCTTGGCTCAAGGTAATGGCTCTCTGCTTGCTCGTGCATCCAACCTTCCATAAGTCAGGTGACAGCTGCAGCAGAATGTGGAAGGGCTGCGGAGACAGTCGGGGGGGGGGGGGGGGGGTAATGTTTAAGTGTAGTATCCCTTTAAGACAGCTGCCTGCCAAATCATTTTAAAGAAAATGTAATGCTTATATTGCTCGCTGCTAATAAAATACGCAAGTAATACTTTTGTTTTGTTGGAATATTCCCTTCAAGTTTTAAGTCCAATCCTGACACATATCTATAAGCCTCCCCTTCTCAGCTAAAATATTATTACACTTTGTATTCCTAAAGCATCGACTTATAGTTGGCTCCAGAGGAAAAGGTATTCACTTTGGTTTCTCCCGTATGTGTAGTTTTAAATGTGCATTTAAATTGCTTTTGAACCCAAAGGATTTGCCGCATTCCTGACAAGCATACGGTTTCTTCCCAGTGTGTACAGTCTGATGGGTAGCCACGTGTGAACTGGAAGTAAAGCGTTTCCCACACTGGGGACACTCAAACGGTCTCTCTCCAGTGTGAGTTCTCTGGTGTTTCACAAGGTGAGAATAGTTGGTGAAACACTTGCCGCATTCCAGACAGGCAAATGGCCTTTCTCCCGTGTGTGTCCTGCGATGCGTAATGAGGCTTGCGCAGTGAGTGAAAGACTTCCCACACTCCAGACAAAGGTATGGCTTCTCTCCTGTGTGGATTCGTTGATGTTTGACGAGGTTTGAGTGGTTGCTGAAACATTTGCCGCACTCGCCACAGATGAATGGCTTCTCCCCAGTGTGAACCAGCTGGTGCATTTCGAGGTGAGATTTGTGTTGGAAACTCTTGCCGCATTCGGAGCAAGAGATGTTAACTTGCCTCTTGTGGCTCCTGACATGCGCATTGAGGTCACTCCCGCTGCTGAAGAAGTCTCCACACTCGGCGCATATGAGGGGTTTCCCGCGCGAGTGCACCTGCTGGTGTCGCACAAGGTTGGAGCGTATGGCGTAGCACTTGCCGCATTCTGAACAGATGAATGGCTTCTCATCAGAGTGGATCTTCTTGTGCTTCGTGAGGTGCGAATTGTTGCTGAAGCACTTTCCACAGATCGAGCATGAGAATGGCTTCTCACCCGTGTGAATCCTGTGATGCTTGATCAGCTGCGATTTGTAAGAGAAGTATTTGCCACACTCAGGGCAGGCCAGCTTCTTTCCTTTGTGTACGGTGAGATGTTTGATGAGGTCAGCATTGCTGGTGAAGCCCTTTTGGCACTCGGAGCACTTGTATGTATTCTCCGGGGTGTGTGTCATGTGGTGCGCTATGTATGTGGACTTATCATTAAAGACCTCATCACACTCACTGCATTTTATTACCAAAAGGTTGCCATTTCTTATCTGTGTATTATTCGCTTTGCGTTGATTTGTGTTAGGATTTGGCTCTCTTGGTGCATCATTAAGGCCTTGGAGATATTGTCCTTCCTTAAAACTAGACAAGCGTTTTGCTTTTGAGCACACACCATTATATAAGTGGTTTTGTTTTATGTGCATGGGAGGTTCCTCTCCAATCTTTTTCACGGGTCTGCTCCAACGCTTTCTTGACTTATTTGTTGACAGGCATGGGGTTTGCCGTTTGCTTCCACAATCCGATGAGGGGTTTGAGGTGTGAGATGCTTCAGACAAGCTGCCACTTGTGGAACGTTCCTCTGGAAATAAAAAAAAACAGTGTGATTAGACTTCAAAATGGAATGCTGTGTGTTTGTTATGTGTATTCAATGGTCTTAGAAGCCCCTTTTGAAAACATGCATGATCAGATTGAGGTCAGCATTGCTGGTGAAGCCCTTTTGGCACTCTGAGCTCTTGTATGTATTCTCCGGGGTGTATGTCATGTGGTGGTTTTGTAGCTTACATTTGGAGGACTGACCACCATCCTTGGCTTTGCCCCATTCCATGTCAAACGTGCCTCACTACAGGACCTATTTAACTTTAAAACTTCCTTCATTAGGTTAGGAAGAATCAGACATGCTGTGATGGAGAACACAGTGCCAGGCTTCTGTAATGCATGATCACATTTTAGAAACAATTCTTCATTTATTCCCCAACACGGGTTTTCAAAATCTTTAAAACTATATTAACCCCTTCCCGACTGATGGTGGAATTATTTGGTTGTGATTTTTAGCAATACCCAACAACTGATGACGGAATAATTCCGCCAAGCAGGAAAAGGAGTGCTGATCTGTGACGGGCCCAGCAATCAGGTGTTGATGCTGTTGCTGGGTTCCTCAGGGTCTGAGGCAAACCAGCAACAGCAAATCCCGGAGTCCCAGCACAAGTTGTCGCTGCCACAGCAAATCACATTGCCATTAAAACACTTGAACCATCTGTCAGCTAAAATGTAATCCCTTTTTAGGTTTTAAAAAAAATCGTATATAATATGTGTAGGTGTAATGAATGGCGGAGATGGAATTTATGGTCATATTGGTATAAAAATGTATTTGATATATCACAGATTGTACAGTAGGTCATCAGGTTCATTTTTTCTTTCAGTGTCTCATCAGATGATGACGACTATTGCACAGAGATACTATCAAATGAGCCCAATTATCTGTTCAGCAGGATTGGCGCATTTAAAGTGGACCTGCCATTCCCAAAACATGTTAGGGCAGGGTATCACTCCTTATACCTAGGGTAGGGTTTTTGTGTTAACAGATATAGGAACATTTTGCTTTCACTTCTGGCGGCATGCTACCGGAGTGAATGACAGCTGTGAGTGGAAGAACGGTGCTAAAAAACAGTCAACTCATGGAATGGCACAGACATGGCATGGCTCAGACAATCACACAGCGTGATGACCCTTACGAAGACGCCAAAAACTGAGGAATGTGGGAAACCGCGTAAATTCTGGACAGCAATGTCTCACACAAGGCAGAGCTATAACATTGATCATTATGGTCAATGTTATACCCACCCCTGGGATACTGTATGGAATGTGAACCTGGCCTCTCCAGGTTCCCTTTAAGTAGCTTTATAAACTTTCCTCTTTTCTGTCACCAGGGTTTCTCTTGCCACTTTTCTGGCCCTGCCAGGTCTCTGACAGAGAGGACTCGGCCATTCAGATGCCTCTCAATACACAGCAATGGGAGTTATTGGCTTTAAAATGGTGGACAGAAGCTTGGAATGTTGTTTAGCGCCAGGAAATTGACAGCCTCCTTCGTGGAGGAAAGACCACCTTTTGGACACCTGGCAGGCCTTTGTTCACATGACCATTAAAAGGAGTTAATTAGTGGTGGAACAGTCCTTTCAAATCAGGGCTGTCTTTAAAAGCAGGGCAAAAGGGGCAGTTGCCCCGGGCCCAGTTATTGTTGAGGGGCCCAAAGCAGCTGCCCCTTGGACTCGTGGACGACTGCCGCAGCTGCAAGCGGAATGTATTAACAGCATTCCGCTAGCAGCCCCCCCCCCCTCGACTGGCCGTGTCTTCTTGCGAGCCTCAGCGTTCTCCCTCGCGTGGCCGTCGCCCTGCGAAGGCTGTGACACGGCCTACAGGCAGGATCTCGCGAGAGCGCGTCACAGCCTTCAGAAGCTGGCGGCCACGTGGAGGTAAATGCTGGCACTTGGAGGAACATGCTGTCATCTGATCCTGAGGTCTTTGCTGGATAAGAATAATTCTGGGGGTCTGTGCTGGATACATATATTTCTGGGGGGGTGTCTGCCTGTGCTGGATACATATATTTCTGGGGGGGTGTCTGCCTGTGCTGGATACATATATTTCTGGGGGTGGTGTCTGTGCTAGATACACCCCCCCAGAAATATATGTATCTAGCACAGACACCACCCCCAGAAATATATGTATCTAGCACAGACACCACCCCCAGAAATATATGTATCCAGCACAGACAACCCCAGAAATATATGTATCCAGCACAGACACCCCCAGAAATATATGTATCCAGCACAGACATCCCCCCAGAAATATATGTATGTGCTGGATACATATATTTCTGGGGGAGGGGGAGGTCTGTGCTGGATACATATATTTCTGGGGGGGTGTCTGTGCTGGATACATATATTTCTGGGGGGGGGGGTCTGTGCTGGATACATATTTTGGGGGTGTCTGTGCTGGATATATAGATATATATATATATCTATTTCCGGGGGGTCTGTTCTGGATACATTTAATTCTGGGGGCTTGTGCTGAGTAAATATATTTCTGGGGGCCTGTGCTGGGTACATATACAGTGGCAAGAAAAAGTATGTGAACCCTTTGGGATTACGTGGAGTTTTACACAAATTGGTCATAAAATGTGCTCTGATCTTCATCTAAATCACAACAATTTGAAAAACACAGTCTGCTTAAAATAATACAACACAAACATAGGTTTTCATGTTTGTATTGAACAGAACATGTAAACATTCACAGTGCAGGGTGGAAAAAGTATGTGAACCTTTGGACTTAATAACTGGTTGACCCTCCTTTGGCAGCAATAACCTCAACCAAACGTTTCCTGTAGTTGCAGATCAGACCTGCACAACGATCTGGAGTAATTTTGGACCACTCCTCTTCACAAAACTGTTTTGTGTAGCAATATTCTTGGGATGTCTGGTGTGAATCGCTCTCTTAAGGTCATGCCACAGCATTTCAATCGGGCCGAGGTCAGGACTCTGACTGGGCCACTCCAGAAGGCGTATTTTGTTTTCTTGAAGCCATTCTTTTGTTGAATTACTTGTATGCTTTGGGTTATTGTCCTGTTGCATCACCCATCCTCTGCGGAGCTTCAGTTGGTGGACAGATGGTCTTACGTTTTCCTGCAAAATGTCTTGATAAACTCTGGAATTCATTTTTCCATCAATGAAAACAATCCGTCCAGGCCCTGAGGCAGCAAAGCAGCCCCAAACCATGATGCTCCCTCCGCCATGTTTTACAGTGGGGATGAGGTTTTGATGTTGGTGTGCTGTGCCTTTTTTTCTCCACACATAGTGTTGTGTGTTTTTTCCAAACAACTCAATTTTGGTTTCATCTGTCCACAGAATATTTTGCCAGTAGTGTTGTGGAACATCCAGGTGCTCTTTTGCAAACTTCAAACGTGCTGCAATATTCTTTTTGGACAGCAATGGCTTCCTCCGTGGTGTCCTCCCATGTACTCCATTCTTGTTTAAGGTTTTCCTTATTGTAGATGTGTCAACAAAAATGTTGGCATGTGCCTGAGATTTCTATAAGTCTGCTGACACTAAGTGTAGCTGACACTCTAGGATTCTTCTTTACCTCATTAAGCATTCTGCGCTGTGCTCTTGCTGTCATCTTTACAGGACGACCACGCCTAGGGAGAGTAGCAACCGTGCTGAACTACCATTTGTAGACAGTCTGTCTTACCGTGGACACATGAACATCAAGGCTTTTGGAGATACTTTTGTAACCCTTTCCAGCGTCATGCAAGTCAACAATTCTTGATCGTAGGTCTTCTGAGAGCTCTTTTCTGCGAGGCATGGTTCACATCGGGCAGTGCTTCTTGAAACCAGTAAACCCAAAACTGGTGTGTGTTTTTAAAGGGCAGGACAGCTTTCAGCAACACATCCAATAATATCACACTGATTGGACTCAAGGTTGGCTCACATTAGCTCTTGGAGAAATCATTAGGCTAGGGGTTCACATACTTTTTCCACCCTGCACTGTGAATGTTTACATGTTATGTTCAATAAACACATGAAAACATATAATGTTTGTGTTGTATCCTAGAGTATTTCTATTCTTGGGACAAAATTCTGAAACTATTTAGTTGGAGTCTTTTTTGGTAGTTGTAGATTTTGGGGATTACGAAAAAGTGTGTTGTTACCATTTTTTCATCATATTTTATATTTTTTTTATTGTAAATTATAGGATATGATGGAAATAATAGTATTTTTAGAAAGTCCATTTAATGGCGGGAAAAACGATGTATAATTTGTGTGGGTTGCATAAACGAGTAAGAGGAAAATTTGACCTAAACACGAACAGCGCAGAAACGTAAAAAGAGCAGCGGTCACTAAAGGACAGATTTGTGTAAAACCGCCCGGTCACTAAGGGGGTTCAAGACAGGCCTGCTTTTAATATGGTAAAACATGCCATGATCTTTAGGGATTAAAAAGGAGTGGTTTGTCCATATTTTTTTTTTAATATCGCTTACCTGGAGATCTATGCAGATTCTCCATAGTAGTCTGGTTAAGATATTTCTGTCCTAGACATTCATACTCCTCTGTGCAAAGATACACGGCAACATCAGATCATTTTAGCTTGCCTGAAAGAGACAAATGTCATAAGTACCCAGTCATAATACCCTTGATTTCGATTTTACCAGAATTTTTCCTACATAACCTCTTATTTCTGTTTGAGATCCTCACAATCAGCAAGTAAATAACAGGTCACTGAATCCTCTGGAATGCAACACATTACTGCCAATGAAACTACACAGGTACCAGGGTACATCCATGTAAACACAACCCTGCATATTAAAAAAGACCAATATTACCACAATTCCAGATGTATAACAATTTGCACAGCACCACAGAAGTGCTGTGCCTGTAAATTTTAAGGCATGTCCTTCAGATTTAAGTTACTTCTTGTTTGTACGAGTCCATTTACAGGGTTATGGACTGTATGAAGTGTTGGTGTCTGAAGTATACGGTAATCAGTTGTCAGCCCCGTGGGCTAGAAGCTGATCGTTGCGGCGATCAAAGCCGGTAAACGTAATGTATAGAAGCTGCGTTCGCCGTGACGATTAGCTTCGCACCCGCCAGGTTGACAGCAGGCGCAGTTCACCAGTAATTCACAGACCTCAGATTCCTTAGCGCAGCTCTGGATGGAGCTGCTTGTCTGTCAGTGGCGTAACATCCGGGGGGCAGCCGGGGCGGGTGTCCCGGGCCGAGGGGGGGCGCCGGCCCCCCGGTTGTTACGCCCAGAGACCTGGGGGGCAGGGCTCGAGTCCTGCAGTAACGCAGGTTCCCGCTGTGGACCGGGCCCGACTAAGTGAGTGCCGGGGGCAAGTGACGGCAGCCGCATTGCTATCCTACGAGCGGTCGCCAGCATAAAGCTCTGCTGCGCGGCTGGGGATCTATCCACCAGCCAGCCGTGATCTCGTGAGATCTGGCTGGTGGTTACATCCCCAGCTGCACAGCAGAGCTTATGCTGGCGACCGCTCGAAGAGGAAAAGCACGCGGCCGCCGGCAATGGCGAGGAGAGGTGAGCTGCAGGGGAAAATATATATGCATGTGTGAGAGCTGGGGGGCAAATATATATGCATGTGTGAGAGCTGGGGGGCAAATATATATGCATGTGTGAGAGCTGGGGGGCAAATATATATGCATGTGTGAGAGCTGGGGGGCAAATATATATGCATGTGTGAGAGCTGGGGGGCAAATATATATGCATGTGTGAGAGCTGGGGGGCAAATATATATGCATGTGTGAGAGCTGGGGGGCAAATATATATGCATGTGTGAGAGCTGGGGGGCAAATATATCCATGTGTGAGAGCTAGGGGGAAAATATATCCATGTGTGAGAGCTAGGGGGCAAATATATCCATGTGTGAGAGCTAGGGGGCAAATATATCCATGTGTGAGAGCTGAGGGGCAAATATATCCATGTGTGAGAGCTGAGGGGCAAATATATCCATGTGTGAGAGCTGGGGGGCAAATATATCCACGTGTGAGAGCTAGGGGGCAAATATATCCATGTGTGAGAGCTGGGGGGCAAATATATCCATGTGTGAGAGCTAGGGGGCAAATATATCCATGTGTGAGAGCTGAGGGGCAAATATATCCATGTGTGAGAGCTGAGGGGCAAATATATCCATGTGTGAGGGCTGAGGGGCAAATATATCCATGTGTGAGAGCTGAGGGGCAAATATATCCATGTGTGAGAGCTGAGGGGCAAATATATCCATGTGTGAGAGCTGAGGGGCAAATATATCCATGTGTGAGAGCTGGGGGGAAAATATATCCATGTGTGAGAGCTGGGGGGAAAATATATCCATGTGTGAGAGCTAGGGGGCAAATATATCCATGTGTGAGAGCTAGGGGGCAAATATATCCATGTGTGAGAGCTAGGGGGCAAATATATCCATGTGTGAGAGCTAGGGGGCAAATATATCCATGTGTGAGAGCTGAGGGGCAAATATATCCATGTGTGAGAGCTGAGGGGCAAATATATCCATGTGTGAGGGCTGAGGGGCAAATATATCCATGTGTGAGAGCTGAGGGGCAAATATATCCATGTGTGAGAGCTGGGGGGAAAATATATCCATGTGTGAGAGCTGGGGGGCAAATATATCCATGTGTGAGAGCTGGGGGGGCATATATTTCCATGTGTGAGCTGGGGCAATATATATCCGTTTGAGCTGGGGCAATATATATCCGTGTGAGCTGGGGCAATATATATCCGTGTCAGCTGGGGGGGCATATATTTCCATGTGTGAGCTGGGGCAATATATATCCGTGTGAGCTGGGGCAATATATATCCGTGTGAGCTGGGGCAATATATATCCGTGTCAGCTGGGGGGGGCAATATTTCCATGTGTGAGCTGGAGTGGGGTACCCTGGGCCCATGGTATGGAAAGGGCTTGCAGGGCTGTGCAGATGGGGTGCCACGGGTGTTCTGGCAGCATGGAAAGGGTGCACTGGGCAGCCCACACCTGGGTTACCCTACACTGCATAGCTGCAAGGGGTATGTGCTGGGAAGGGGGGGGGGTCCAGAGCCTGTGTATATAATTCTGGGGGTCCAATATTTTGTCCATGTCCAGGCCTGCTTATAACCAGAGCGGACGTTTATATAAAATGGAGGGAGGGGGAATTTTCTGCCCCAGGCGCCCATAACTCTGGTTACGCCACTGTTGTCTGTGTCCCCTGGCTTCGGATTGGTCACTGTATAAACCGATGAAAATCAGACTGCCTGCTCGGCACAGAAGCTCCCTCTGCTGGTCGACTGGGAAATTTTAAACTGCATTGCCTGTCACTGGGAGTTATACAGCCCAGCAAGGAAACCCAATCCTGTTAAATCGTGCATAATAACATCGCCAGGTAAAAGGAGGATGCAGGAAAGAGCAACTGCATATTTGTGAAGACAGGATGGGGAAATTAAGCTTCTGTCTGTATTTTTCATGTACAGCACTGCAGAATATCTTGGCATGTTAAAAACACCATGCCAATTTATTCTATAGTGCTGTAACATAAAAATACAAGCATCTAAAAAGGGCCAGACTAGGCAAAAAGTAAACCGGGAGGGGGAGTTAATCATCTATGGTTTTTAACAAACAAAAATTTATAAATTCTCACCTTTTCTCACAGGAGACCGAGGAGATTGATTAGTGCACGTGCAGCCAATCAGATGCATTTACAGACAAGCTGGGTCATCTGCTTCGACCTGCTGACCACTCCTGCGCACTGTGACACGATGAACGTCTACCAACCCGGAGAGGCCTTTGACAGCCTTCAGGGTAGGCCTCCACGGTGATGCGCTGTCACAGTGGCCAGGGACATGCACACTGAAACATAACCATTAACCACTGGTCATCAGCAGTCAGGGACTAGAGATTACGTCCATCTGTTCTGTGGCCGCAAACTCACCTCTGAACCCTGTACAGAAAGTCCCTGCCCGGTGTCCAATCAGGCCTCGCCGTAATCAAAGGATGCTAGACAAGGTGCGTCACAGGCCCAGGAGGAACACAGGAATGTGACACAAAGGGGCATACACCGCCATTACTGTGAGCGATAAAGAACGAGCTGGCCTCCCCGTGCTCATAGAGGAGACCTTACACAGCCGGGCCATGGAAACCTCTAATCAGGGTCACATCACGGCCCCGGTTAAAGCCCCGCTCCTCTGTATGGAAAGTGAGTATTGCCCGGAGATCATCCTGCAGAGCTGGCACTGGACTTCCGTCCGTAGAGAACTGCACCGGAGGATAGAACGTCGAGGTCACGGGTGACGACTGAACGTCACGTGTCTGTCCAGGATCACATGGCTGAGGGCACGAGAAGAAAGGCGAATCCTCCTGTGCTATCCTGTCCGGAGCGGGGAACGGCGGGATATTACAGGGAGAGAGGGGCTGTCACACCGGGTGTGATATCAGTAGGGGGAAGGGCCCCGAATAACGGGCAATAACGCTACTAGCGGGTCAACAGTGAATAGCGGCCTGTTATGGGCTCCTGGAAGGGTCTAACTACCACCCATCTCTGTCACCACATGTAAGACGTCACGACATGGGATACTGCTTCACCTGCAGTAACTGGTGCCCCTCACACCCATAGCACAGCCCAATACATATATACACCCCCACAAAACACCACAATATATACAGTATCTCACAGAAGTGAGTAGTACTCCCCTCACATTGTTGTAAATATTATATATTTTCATGCGAACAGTGTCAATTTGCTGTCCCCTCAAAATAACACACAGCCATTAATGTTTAACCCTTTCGCTGCTGAGCCATTTCACACCTCTGTGCTGAGCTCATTTTTACCGGTTTCGCTTACCGTATATACTCGGGTATAAGCCGACCCGTGTATAAGCCGACCCCCCCCCCCTACTTTTTCCCAAAAAACCTGTGAAAGGCTTTTACGCGAGTCAATAAGTTAAGTGGGTATTGCCCCAGCTCTCACATGGATATTGCCCCAGCTCTCACATGGATATTGCCCCAGCTCTCACATGGATATTGCCCCAGCTCTCACATGGATATTGCCCCAGCTCTCACATGGATATTGCCCCAGCTCTCACATGGATATTGCCCCAGCTCTCACATGGATATTGCCCCAGCTCACACATGGATATTGCCCCAGCTCTCACATGGATATTGCCCCAGCTCACACATGGATATTGCCCCAGCTCACACATGGATATTGCCCCAGCTCACACATGGATATGCCCCAGCTCACACATGGATATGCCCCAGCTCACACATGGATATGCCCCAGCTCACACATGGATTTGCCCCAGCTCATGGATATGCCCCAGCTCATGGATTTGCCCCAGCTCATGGATATGCCCCAGCTCATGGATTTGCCCCAGCTCATGGATATGCCCCAGCTCATGGATTTGCCCCAGCTCTCACCTGGATATTGCCGCAGCGGCAGCCAGCTCTCACATGGATACTTGCCCCAGCTCCGGATCCAGCAGGGGTGCCGGATCCAGCAGAGTGCCTGCCCGGTCCTGAACAGCGTGAGTCCGTCCGTGTTGAAGGGGATGCGGCTGCGTGCGTGCGCAGGTCACGCGGTCCGGCCAGTCAGGTGGTACAGAGACTCAGTACCACCCGATTAGCCAGACCACGTGACCGGCTGCGTCTGCACGCAGCCGCATCCCCTTCAACACGGACGGACTCACGCTGTTCAGGACCGGGCAGGCACTCCCGCTGCCCGGCATCTGGGTCCCCTCAACCCCCGAGCTGCGCTCCTTGACTCGCGTATAAGCCGAATCGCGTTTTTTTTACACAAAATCTGAGTCATAAAACTCGGCTTATGCGCGAGTATATACGGTATCTTGTTTATACGCGATTTGAAGCCACGTCTTATTATACAACCCAGACATATTATATAACGTTCTTTCTGGCAGATTCATAATATATCATATGTATACGTCCTGTCTTGCCTGAATATTATAAAACATGCAATAAAAATTGAATTTTCAATCATCTACATTGTGTAAAGTGTTTTTTTTCACGTTATATCATGCAAGCCTTTTCAGTTATATTTTCTATTGGGTGCGCTTGTTAAAAAAATTAGAAATGGGGTCTCGTTACAATTTTTTGGAGAAAATTGTGTTTTTTAGCAAACGCCCCCATAGAAAAAAATCGTTAGTGCAGCATCATTGTTCACATTATAAGTGAAATGAGAACAATATTGCTGCATTAACCCCTTAAGGACCGCTGATGTACTATGTACGTCCTGCCCACGGGTCACCCTTAGGCTAGGGTCAGACTAACACATTTTTCGCGTTGTCCGTGACAAAGTGCGTTCGAACAAATGGACGTATTTTTTCACGGAATACGCGATAGAGGTCATACGATGCGCATTTTCGTCCGTGATTTTTGTACGGTTATCAATAAAACACTTTATGCGTCTGGACGTTATGTTGGCCGGACATTAGCAGCGTCTGACGTCTCCTAATCACGCACACATGACGCTAGCGGACGCAGCGCACTCTGTACGTCAGTACTAGTGGTTTGACGTTCTCGAAAAAATGCGTTTGTTTGCCACTTGCGTTGCTCGGCCGTTCTTCGTATGCTGCCCGGCATTGGACGTCATTTGCTGCTAGCGCGGCCGTGATTTAGTGCGGCTAAACGCACGTTAATACTGCGTCCGTCTGACCTTAGGCTAAGGTCAGACGAAAGCAGTTTTAACGTGCGTCTAACCGCACTAAATCACGGCCACGCTAGCAGCAAATGACGTCCAATGCCGGGCAGCATACGAAGAACGGCCGCGCAACGCAAGTGGCAAACAAACGCATTTTTTCGAGAACGTCAAACCACTAATACTGACGTACAGAGTGCCCTGCGTCCGCATAGCGGCGTGTTTGCGTGATTGGGAGACGTCAGACGCTGCACACGTCCGGCCAACATAACGTGGACAGACCAAACACTTCCTGTCCTGTCTGGGGGTAGCTACAAGTTGCTGCAGACAATGCCTGGGGCTGACATCGACGTGGAGAGGCTGATCAATGCAGTGGCAGAGCATCCCGAGCTGTGGGACACGGCCTGCGACACCTACAAAGACCGACAGAAGAAGGCCAGGGCATGGGTTACAGTGTCCAGGGTGGTGTACCCAGAGTACGAGAAGTGGTCTGATAAAGAGCAGAAGCTTCAGAGTGAGTAAATGATAATTTTATTCATAATTGCATAGCACATGAATGTAACATCAAACAAAATGGCATAACGAATTATTGTTGTGACATGTCAAATGCTGTCCATCTGCCAGGGCACCTGCCCTGCATTGCTAGTGAAATAATTAGACAGAGCATCGCGAAACCTGTTGCTGTGTCTATTCACAGGTATTCTGTCATCGTTAGCATACTCATCCAGACCCGTAACTGTGAGGGTATCATCGAAATTAACACCATCCCTTGCACGAACATAGTTATGTAGGATGCAGCAGCATTTCACTATATCCACATTTACATCGAGTGGGCGATGAAAAATCCTCCACTTGTTGCTCAGTATGCCAAAGCTACACTCGACATACCGTCTTGCCCGCGACAGCCTGTAATTAAACACCCGCTTCTTCACAGTGTGTCCCCGAGTATGGCCGCAGGAGATGTGTGGATAGGCCGAATGCCTCATCACCCACGGAGGCATAGTGGACTGACACGTCGCTGCCAGGCAAAGGTGCGGGTCTGGGGATGTGCAGGTTCCCACCCTCAATATCATTCCACAGTGTTGAGTTCCGGAACAGTGTGGAGTCAGAGTCCTTGCCGTATGATCCGACATCCACATACACAAAATTATAGTTGGTATCTGCCACCGCCAGTAGGCCAATTAAAATATAATGTTTATAATTTTGATACAGTGAGCCACTGTGCAGTGACTTCACAATGCGGACATGTTTGCCGTCCACAGCTCCCAGGCAGTTGGGATAGTTCATCTCTCCCAGAATCCTGCTGCAATTGCCAGCCATGCCTCGTCTGTGGGTGTTGGCAAACATTGGTCCTTCATGGTTTCCCATATTGTTTGGCAGACCTTGTGGACGATCTCACCAGCTGTCGATCTGCCAATGCGGAAGTTGTAATGCAGATCCTTCAAACTGCATCCACTAGCGAGATACCTAGAACATGAAAGAAGCTGTGTTATGATCACATCATATGAACCTAACCTTATGTCACTCTCATCATGTTTTGCAGCACATGAAGCAATCAATAAATGGCGCACGGTGAGGGACAATCATACCCGGGTCCTGAAAAAGGAGGCTGAAGCTGCTCGCTCCGGAGCTGGTGCAAAGAAGAGGCGCAGCTATTTGTATGCTGACCAACTGTCCTTCCTGAGGAAGAGCCAGGAGCCGCGCAACACCGTGAGCAGTATTGACCGGCCATCCACCTCTGGCTAAGAGCAAGACCTGCAGCCCGGAGGATCTGGCAGCTGCCAGGTGGAGGTCGAGCAGGGTGGTGTGGAGTCCCAGGTGGAGGATGTGGATCCCGAACAGGTGCTGGTTACAGCAGCCACAGACAGCATCGGTACGGCTCCCAGGAGGAAGAAGCCACCAGCAGCTGATGTCGAGCAGGCCATGGTCGCCTTCATGGAGACGCACCATACACATCCACGCTGCATGGTCGCGGACTCCGAGGACATGTCCTTTTTTAATTCCTGTCTGTCCCTGCTGAACATGATGACCCCAGTGCAGAAGGTGGATTATCGCTGCCGAAGCCTGGACCTGATACACAAGATACTGTCCCATCCACAACAGGCACCTGTATATCACGGTGACGTGTCAAAATACCCCCATGCCTGTGGATATTCCCACCACTACCAGGCGTTGCCTACCCACCCACCCATGTCCCCTGTTGCTGGGCCACCCTATGAGCCAGAATACCACCGCATCCATATGCACGGTCCTCATGACCCAGATGCTCCTCGGTATCATACCATGTGAAGTGTATCGTCTGTTCGTTCATGTTTGTCAGAGTTTGTTCATGTTGTTCCACTATTTGTATTTTATTACCTTCATTGTACATGCAATAATATATGTGTTTAATATGTTATTGTTATCTTCTGTCATATTATTTCGGACAATATATTTTATTTGTTTCACATCGTTGTCAGTGTCATTACTCTTTTGGTACGTGTTCTGGAAGGTGATGCATTCGTGTGTGTGGGCATGCATGTGCTAGTGGGCATATAACTACTGACCAACAATAGAGTCTCTGCACACCGAGCACATGTCTGACTGGCAGCGATGTCATGAATGCAGCTGTTTGATAGTACTTACCGCAAAGTGATGACCAGCATCTCCTCCGGTGGTATGGCAGCCCTCATGTTGGTGTCCCTCTTGGTTAGCGGCTCAAGCACCTTCATCAACAGTTCATCAAAGGTGTGGATGGACATCCGCAGGTAGTTGAAGAACTTCACGGGGTCCCTCTCTCGCAGTGGCCTGTACAACGTCACAAAGTGGCCATGCATGTGTCTGGCAGTGTTGATTGGATGAACCCATGTTCGCCATTGTCTTTTCTTCTTCAGGTACAGGTATCCCAGTGCAGCAAAAAGAAACACTTGGACTGCATCCATCTTGGAAAAATGCCACCATTCCCAAAATGCCTTTTTATACCCTTTCCCCTTATTTGATTCATTCTGCAATTGATTTGGTTCATCACATCTCTCTTTTTTCCAGCTCCGTGAAAAAACACGCACAAAAATGCGCATCGTATGACCGCTATCGCGCATTCCGTGAAAAAATGCGTCCATTCATTCAGACGCACTTTTTGACGGACAACGCGAAAAATGCGTTAGTCTGACCCTAGCCTTAGCCTTAGACCCGCGGACGTACATAGTACGTCAGCGGCGCCTAAACCCCCTCCCGCCCGATACTTACCTCCCTCGCTGGATCCCTCACAGATCTGGCAGGGAGGAAGCCTGCCCTCAAGATTTGCATGGGCCGGCGAGCTCGCTGACGTCACCACACTGCATGGTGATGTCATCAGCAGGCGCCCCCATTGAAATCAATGGAGGGGAGGGGGGGCTCCTTCGGGGCCCTCTATCTCCCCAACCATTGATGATAGAGAGATGCAATTTGCACCGCTGGAAAGGGGAGAGTCTCCCCTTTTCAGCGCTGTACAGCATTAACGGTTTCGCTGCCGGATTCAAACCTTGAGGGGGCTGACATCGTGGATGTCAGCCAAGCCTCCAGGTCACCCCCCACCCACTGACATCCTCACCATATGTGTGAGTATGTCAGTGGGCCAGTTAACCCCCTAGCTGCCAAGAGATAGGGGGATCCTTTGGATCCCCTTATCTCCTGATCCGTGACAGTGAGAGGGTCATATTTGATATCATTGGAAAGGCCTGATCATTGCCTTTCCAATGATACCAACATGACCAGGTTTATTGTAAAAATAAAACTTTAAATAAATAAATAAATAAAAATATAATAATAAAAAAGTTATATATATATTTTTTTAATTTGTCTGGGGGGGGGTTAGTTAATTAGTACCTAGGCTGTCATCTAAAAATAATTAGCAAAAACCGGTCAGAATTAGCACAGCGCACATAGGTGAACTGGAAAGTGTGTTTTTACCATTTTTTTAATTTTTTATTTAGAAAGTCCATTTAATGGCGGGAAAAACGGGGTAGAATATGTGTAGATTGAATAAACGAGTAAGAGGAAGATTTGACCTAAACACGAACAGCGCAGAAACGTAAAAACAGCAGCGGTCACTAAAGGACGGATTTGTGTAAAACCGCCCGGTCACTAAGGGATTAATAAAACAAAAGGTTATTTTTTTTTTCCAATTTTTTTTTATTTTTAATTATTTTTACATATTACATGGTCATATTTGTTATCAACCCCTAGCTACCACGGATCGGGAGATAGGGGGTTCCAATGAACCCCCTATCTTCACCATAGGTAGCAGTTAGGGGTTATGCGCAATGACGCCAGTCGTCAAGGGGATATCCCAGAAGCTTGGCCGACATCCAAGATGTCGGCCAGCTCCGGGAGGGGACCGCGATCACGCGCCTGTTAGCGCCATATCACGATCCAGCCCCCTAGGGATTAAAGACAGCCGCCGCTTGGAAGGGCAGGCTGTGCCCTTCCAAACGGTGCCTGCCTTTAGGTTGTGGCCCGCCCAGATGGGGAGGGAGAGAGGTCCAAAGGACCCCTCCCCTTCAGGCACCTTCCCTGCACTAGCCGGGGGTGGGGGGTGCCTGTAATAGATGACGTCTATCGTGCCCACCTAGGTCCCGGAGGCTGGGCTGATCGAGGATGTCAGCCCGCACTGGGGGGCCGCCGCGATCGGCTGGAATCCCGGCCGATCACCGCTGCAAAGGGAGGACGCGCTCAGCGTGTCCTCCGCAGCGGAGTGGCCATGCGGCAGGACGCACTGAGTGCATCCTCCGCATGGAAGGGGTTAAATCTCTGGCAACAAAAGTGAGTACACCCCCAAGTAAATATGTCCAAATGGGCCCAAAGTGTCAGTATTTTGTGTGGCCACCATTATTTTCCAGCACTGCCTTAACCCTCTTGGGCATGGAGTTCACCAGAGCTTCACAGGTTGCCACTGGAGTCCTAATCCCCTTCTCCATGATGACATCATGGTGCTGGTGGATGTTAGAGACTTTGCATTCCTCCACCTGTTTTAGGATGCTCCACAGATGCTCAATAGGGTTTAGTTCTGGAGACGTATTTGGCCAGTCCATCACCTTTACCCTCATCTTCTTCAGCAAGGCAGTGGTCGTCTTGGAGGTGTGTTTGGGGTTGTTATCATGTTGATTACTGCCCTGCGGCCCGTCTCTGAAGGGAGGGGATTATGCTCTGCTTCAGTAGGTCACAGTACATGTTGGCATTCATGGGGCCCTCAATGAACTGTAGCTCCCCAGTGCCGGTGTTACCGGAATCCACTCAGTTCAGTCGGGAGAAAGGTCGGCACGGTGCGGTCAGTGACAGGCCGGACACGAGTCAATGGCAGGAAAGCGTTCTTTTATTGACGTCAGACTCAAACTGGAGTGAATCACAAAGTTTGAGTGAGCTCCCCAATTCGGGACACAATTCTTATACATCGATACGTATAAAGGTACATCCCAGGTGCCCTCCCTACGGCAAATCTTGCCCTCCCAAAGGCAATTATGCCATCCCCTAGTTCGGACACAAAGGCATTCCACAAATTGACATCTTCATATACAATTAAGACAGGTGATTTAGAAGTCGGCCAGATGCTGTCACTATCATCCCCCAGAAAGCCTACTTCTCCCAAAAGCTGATAAGGGTGCAGCTGGCCTAAGAGGCGCCTTTTTTCTCGTCTGTGACTTCTGTGGCCTTGGAGAATCTAAATCAGTTCTTTGGCAGTTCTGTTTATTCAGGCCGGATTCTCTATTTAATTGATACACCAGAAAGTCTCTGGAATGTTGAAATCTACACAAACTCTTCTAAGTCAGTTAATATTCGCTATTTACAATTACGTGAACCATGGTTCTATCCAAGATGGCTGCCAAGATACAAGATGGCGGCTAATTTCTGAGCCACTCTGGTCACATTGGCAGCACTCATGCAGCCCCAGACCATGACACTTCCACAACATGCTTGACTGTAGGCAAGACATTTGTCATTGTACTCCTCACCTGGTTGCCGCTGCACACGCTTGACACCATCTGAACCAAATAAACTTATCTTGGTCTCATCAGACCACAGGATATGGTTCCAGTAATCCATGTTCTTAGTCTGCTTGTCTTCAGCAAACTGCGGGCTTTCATGTGCATCATCTTTAGAACAGGCTTCCTTCTGGGACAGCCATGCAGACCAATTTGATGCCATGTGTGGCATATAGTTTGAGCACTGACAGGCTGACCCCCCCCCCAACCCTTCAACCTCTGCAGCAATGCCGGCAGCACTCACACATCTATTTCCCAAAGACAACCTCAGGATATGGCGCTGAGCACGTGCACTCAACTTCTTTGGACGACCATGGCAAGGCTTGTTCTGAGTGGAACCTGTCCTATTAAACAACTGTATGGTCTTGCCCACCATGCTGAAGCTCAGTTTCAGGGTCTTGGCAATCTTCTTATAGCCTAGGCCATCTTTATGTAGAGCAACAATTCTTTTTTTCAAATCCTCAGAGTTCTTTGCCATGAGGTGCCATGTTGAACTTCCAATGACCAGTATGAGAGTGAGAGTGATGACCCCAAATTTAACACACCTGCTCCACATTCATACATGAGACCTTATAACACTAATGAGTCACATGACACTGGGGAGGTAAAATGGCTAATTCGGACCAATTTGGACATATAAGTCACAGGTATATACAGTTGTGTTCAAAATTATTCAACCCCCACTGAAATTGAGTGTTTTGGCCAGTTTGACATTGATTTTGATCATTCAGTCATCTTGCTTACAATTAAATCAAAGAGGCATGTGTAGGTCAGACAAATATAACATAACATTTATAATGAAATAACCACAAATGTCTTTTCTGTGCTCACATCATTATCAGTTTTATTCAACCCCCAAGTGACATTCAATCTTAGTACTTAGTACAACATCCTTTTACAGTTATAACAGCTTTTTTAAACGTGAAGCATAGCTTGACACAAGTGTCTTGCAGCGATCTACGGGTATCTTCGCCCATTCGTCATGGGCTAAAGCCTCCAGTTCAGTCACATTCTTAGGCTTGCGCACTGCAACTGCTTTCTTTAAGTCCCACCAGAGGTTCTCAATTGGATTTAAGTCAGGTGACTGCGATGGCCACTCCAAAATGTTCCAGCCTTTAATCTGCAACCATGCTCTAGTGGACTTGGAGGTATGCTTGGGATCATTGTCCTGTTGAAAGGTCCAACGTCTCCCAAGCTTCAGGTTTGTGACGGACTGCATCACATTGTCATCCAATATCTTATGGTACTGAAGAGAATTCATGGTACCTTGCACACGCTGAAGCTTCCCTGTACCTGCAGAAGCAAAACAGCCCCAAAGCATGATTGACCCCCCGCCATGCTTCACAGTAGGCAAGGTGTTCTTTTCTTCATAGGCCTTGTTCTTCCTCCTCCAAACATAGCGTTGATCCATGGGCCCAAACAGTTCTAATTTTGTTTAATCAGTCCACAGAACACTATCCCAAAACTTCTGTGGTTTGTCCACATGACTTTTGGCATACTGCAGTCGACTCTTCTTATTCTTTGGAGACAGCAAGGGGGTGTGCCTGGGAGTTCTGGCATGGAGGCCTTCATTACGCAGTGTGCGCCGTATTGTCTGAGCTGAAACTTCAGTACCCACATCTGACAAATCTTTTCTCAGTTCCTCAGCAGTCACACAGGGACTTTTCTCCACTCTACGCTTCAGGTAGCGCACAGCAGTCGAAGTCAGCATCTTCTTTCTGCCACGACCAGGTAGCGTTTCAACAGTGCCCTTTGCCTTGAATTTGCGAATGATGCTTCCTATAGTCTCTCTTGGTATGTTTAACATCTTTGCAATCTTCTTATAGCCATTGCCCTTCCTGTGAAGAGTAATCACCTCTTATCTTGTCTTCCTGGACCATTCTCTTGACTTCACCATGTTTGTAACCACACCAGTAAATGTCTAGAAGGAGCTGAGTATCACAGTCATTTTAAAGCTGCCTAATTGGGGCTTATTATGCTTTATTGCTGCTCCGTGACATCCACAGGTGTTTTCAATACCTGATTGAAAACACTTGAATGAACCTCTGTTCTTCAGAGTGGTAGTCTTTAAGGGGTTGAATAATTGTGTCAATGAAGAATTCACAAAAGAAACATTTACTACTGTATTACAAAACCAATTGATGTCATTTTAGTTGCATATGGTTCTTTAAAAAGTCCTTGTAGGATTTCATTCTGAATACAATTACAAATGTACACTAAATTCCCTAAAACCCTTTACAGCATTGGGGGTTGAATAATTTTGAACACAACTGTATATATATCTATCTCGACATATATATATATACATCTATATATACATATATGTATATCTATGTCTACATATATGCGAATTGGAGATGCAACACAGCTGAAATAGAAACTGCTAGAAACTCAGGCTTTTACTATGAAAGTAATTAACATGTTTGTCTCTTCCCCCCCCCCCTTGGAGGGATATCACAGATTGATGCAAAATGGGCTCTCTTTGATCTACATGATCAGGGTGGAAATTACCCATTTGGTCAAATGGAAGGTCCCTTGTCTTCTGTTCACACCTTGGAGTCTCTTTGCAGATGCCGTGGCACCATCTTGTAAGTGATCATGCATATCAAAGAAGCAATCACATCCTTTGATCAAATCAAAATAAGCTTTATTGGCAGGACCAAATACATTTTAGCATTGCCAAAGCATATGGGGAGGAGGGGGGGTAGTGGGACATATATATGGGGGGGAATGGGCAAGTCCATGGATATTATCAGGTGTAAGGGATAATGTGAAATGGGATGGGGGCGAGTCCGTGTTGGGGATTTATAAGTCCGGGATCTCTCATGTTCCTCGCAGTCTGTGACAGTCTGTGACATATTGGGCAGATACTTTCACCGCCGGCTCCTCTTCTCCCAGTATGATGTGGAGTTTCCTTGTCTCTTCTATAGAGGTGAAGTCCGGGATGAGAGCGGAGAGTCTCTGGAAGTGAGTTTCCCTCAGTGCTGAGTACATGGGGCACTGTAGGAGGAAGTGGACCTCATCTTCCAGGGCCCCCTGGTCACAATGCTGGCACAGTCTATTCTCCCTGGGCTTGTAGGTCTGTCTATGCCGCCCTGATTCAATTTCCAGGCTGTGGGCGCTCAGTCTGTACCGGCTCAGGATCTGTCTGTCCTTGGGGTCTTGTAGTACCTCCAGGTATGGGGCCAGTTTGTATTCCCTCTGTAGGGATTGGTAAATGGTGAGTTTCTGGGAGTTTGCTATATCATGTCTCCATTCTCTGATATAGTTTTCCCTGGAATCGTTAATTAGGGCCTTTATTTGATATTTTGTCAGGTTGCATTCATGGGGGCTTTGGATGATCAGGGTGGATATGAGTTGTTGCAGCCCACATGGTTTGGGGTGGTCCTTGTTGGCCAGTAGGGCTTTATGGTGGTATGAGTTGGGGCTGCTGATGTTTAGATGGTCCCAGTATGATAGCGCCCTCTTCTGTACTGCAAGAAGTAAGGGGAGTCTGCCCAGCTCAGCCCGGCAAGCATTGTTAGAGGTGCTCCGATGGACTTGGAGGAGGTGCTTGCAGAATTCCAGATGGAATATTTCTGTGGGGTTGGTGTCCCATTTGGGTTGGTCAGGGTAGGTGATGGGGCCCCATACTTCACTGCCATAAAGGAGGATTGGAGTGATGACGCTATCAAAGATTTTAAGCCAGACTCTTACAGGCAGTTTTAGTTTGTAGCGGTTTCTCCTGATGGCATAGAAGGTTCTACACGCCTTGTCTCTTAGGGCCTCTATGGCTGGTTTGAAACTTCCCGATCGGTTTGTTTCTAGGCCGAGGTATGTGTAGCTGTTGGCTTCATCAAGAGTGCAGTCATTAAGTGTCAAAGAGGAACTCTTGGTTTTTGCATTCTTCCTTTGGAAAACCATGACCTTTGTTTTCTTTTGGTTGATGGGTAGTGCCCATGCCGCACTGTATTTTTCCAGCACTTCCAGGCTGTCTTGTAGACCTCTCTCTGTTGGTGACAGTAATAGGAGGTCATCTGCATACAACAGGAACTTCACCTTGGTGTCATGTAGAGTTAGTCCTGGTGCTGAGGAGGATTCTAGAGCTTCAGCCAGTCCATTGATGTAGATGTTAAAGAGGGTTGGACTTAGGCTGCAGCCTTGTCTGACTCCACGAGCCTGCCGGAAGTACTCTGTTCTCTTCCCATTCACCTTTATGCTGCAGAAGTTCTCATTATATGAGCTCTTGATGACGTCATATGTTTTCCCTCCTATTCCACTCTCCAGTAGTTTGAGGAACAGGCCTGGGTGCCACACTGAGTCAAAGGTCTTCTTAAAGTCCACAAAGCAGGCAAATATTTTCCCATGTTTTGTATTGTGGACATGGTCCTTGATAAGACTGTGCAGGGTGTAGATGTGATCTGTAGTGCAATGGTTTGGCATGAACCCCGCTTGGCTTCTGTTGAGGAGGTTATGCTGTGTCAGGAAGCTGAGGATTCTTTTGCTCTGGATGCTATTGAACAGTTTTCCCAGTGTGCTGCTGACACATCCCTCTGTAGTTGGCTGGATCATATTGGTCTCCACTCTTATGGATGGGTGTTATGAGGCCTTGGTTCCATACTTGAGGGTAGAATCCAACGCTCAGGACCAGGTTGAAAACTTTACATATTGAGGCGTGTACTTCTGGAGAGCCGTGTTTAATCATCTCTGGAAGAATTCCATCCATCCCGCTGGATTTTTTACTTCGCAGATCTTGAATTTTTTCTGCTACTTCTTGGGGTGTAATGGGTGTATCTAACGGGTTTTGGAAATCCTTGATTTTTTCCTCCAGTTCATGTAGTCTTCTGATGATGTGTTCCTGTTCCCCAGTTAGCTCCTCTTTGGGAATGTCTTTGTACAGGCTCTTGAAGTAAATGTCAAAATTGAAAGGAATGGGGGACCCAGAACAATAGGGACCCTCAAATGAACAATCACCTGTCCCTCATCAATAAGTGAGAGCAGCACAACCTCTTACTCAGGATTGAACCTGACCTAAATATAGATACACATCAAAAAACCACTTGACAGCTCAAAAAGGAACTGGCAATTGGTATTAGAGGAGTGGCTACAGAAAAATTAATCTTTATTGTTACGAATGTAGACACTCTCAGATGCAAGGGAAAAACAGTTAAAAAGCATAAACATAAACAACAAGCATAGCAGGGTGTACTGGAACTGATGCCAGTGTATAGTGGCTGTGCATAAACAGGTGTGAAAAGAGGATTGCAATCGATGTTTTGCACTGAAATAGAGTCCCACAATTATCCAGAGGGATTAGCATCAGAATAGCAAACCATAAATAGTCTTCACAATTAGCACGCCAACACTGACCCTAAGCTGATCGAGCTCATGCTCAAGGATTCTGTCCTCACCCTACAAATGCAACACACACAACTCACAACTTAAAATCAAATTTGATACATGAGCTCAACATATGTTTCGCCGACTGAGCGTCGACTTCATCTGGAGCAAAAAATAGTTAATAATGTTGTATGTACCTCCCTCTTTTTATTCCCTATTTGGTCTGGAATTAGACCAATCCGTTAACATCAAAAGGTCACGTGTGCCTCTAAATAATAAAGCCGATTAATTAGATCCATGTGACATGCAGGGACCTATAGTATGAATGAAAGGTCACGTGACCTCCTAAATCCTATCCACTGGAGGAAGATCACATGGTGCGCCAGCAACATCGTAAGACTGGAAAATAAATATTGGCGTGGATTTAAAGTTAGACGGCAAATCGCACCAGACAGGAGTGTTGACTGCTATTGGACACAAGTATCATAATATCATGTGTACTCCGGTTGGAAAAAGAGAACCATAAAAAAGATTTTTTATGTGTAAGTATATAATAAGTAAACAGAGAGGCCGATCCTAAATGATCTATCGTAGTCTTTTCCCTAAAGATTTATATTAGGGGAAGTCGGCGTTCTAAGAGCCTATATACATATAATAAATAATGGTCACTTAAATAAGCAGCACGGACTGAAGCGTCCTTTACAGCGGTCCCCGGATCAATAGCGCGCATAGCCTAGCAACGGTATATGTCTCCACCATCAACCAATGTTGATGGATTGGTTGGCCTTAGGCAAGTGAATAATGAGCAGCGATGCGAACTACCAATCACGGGAATAAAGGTCACATGACTTCCTGAATCCTATCGACTGAATGGAAGATGACGTAATTCTTCAAACAGCAGGACGGCGAAGCTAAAAGGTAAATATTGACGTGAATAGGGAGTCGGGCAGCAAGTCCATGTCACCCAGAGGAGGAGACCGATCAAAAATAATAATGTACCATCGCTGTTCCTTATAGATATCAGGGAAGACCACCATTCCAAAAGACTTATAAACATATGATCAGTATGTGTGATGGTCGCGTCAGTTGGTCGCGTTGGTCGCGTGTGATGGTCGCGTCAGTTCCAGTACACCCTGCTATGCTTGTTGTTTATGTTTATGTTTTTTAACTGTTTTTCCCTTGCATCTGAGAGTGTCTACATTCGTAACAATAAAGATTAATTTTTCTGTAGCCACTCCTCTAGTACCAATTGCCAGTTCCTTTTTGAGCTGTCAAGTGGTTTTTTGATGTGTATCTATATTTAGGTCAGGTTCAATCCTGAGTAAGAGGTTGTGCTGCTCTCGCTTATTGATGAGGGACAGGTGATTGTTCATTTGAGGGTCCCTATTGTTCTGGGTCCCCCATTCCTTTCAATTTTGACATTTGGTTATTTCGAGTTTTAGTACTCATTGACAATCACGCTTTATTCAATTTGGCATAGCCTCTATTTGCCCTAACATGGCTGGATTCCTAAATGAAGTAGGCAAGGGCACCCATTGGTGCCGTGATGCCGAAAAAATATTTTCTGAAGGTAATGAAATCAGCGAATCAGTAATGAGTGAATCCAGAGCGAGGGGGCCAAAAATTGCCAAACTATTAAAAAGACAAATCAGATCAAATTGGGAAATATCCTCCCTCACAAACTATCTTAAAAAGAATATGATCCCACGTGGTCTAAGGATCTATACCAATCCAGCTTCACACATTACTCAGGTAGGGTTTCATCAAGAATGGCGAGAGGCAGCTGAGGAATGTTCTCGAAAATTTATGCAAATTATTTGCAAATATGAGAGGCTTGAATTGGAAGGTGTTGATACTGAAGTAAGATCAGAGATTGAACTATTTGAAGTACAAACTGATGATGTTGCATTTAGTGAGGTTGAAGAAAAATTGGAAAGACAGATGGCAAGGTATGATGGTGAGATTAAGGACAGGAAACAACGTAAATTTTTACGTGATATGGACGATTATAGAACTGGACTGGTATATAAAACCAATAAAATAAGAAAATCTAATAGATCAGGTATGACTTCTACCAAAGGTGAATCCACTGACACTGATATTGAGAGCAATGCCAGCTCTGAATTCAGTCCAGCGTCAAGGAGGGGAATTTTGAAGAAGGGGGTGTCTTTTTTAGAGAGAGATGTTCTACCAGAAAAACTGCGAGACCGGAAGAAATGGGGATATCGAGGGTACAGAGGCAACAAAAGAGATCGAAATACGTACAATTAAGTAATGAAGGCAATCATTCTCGGTTTCGAGGTAACAATTTAGGATCTCGTTACCTCATAGCCCATGATGCCTCCTTGCCGAAACAACATGCCAATTTACGACCTCATAACTACCATCATATACCGTCTCATAACAAAACTGAGATTCCCAATAAGATGGGGACTTTCAATTCCAGCTCTGGCATTGCTCCGGTGAATCAGGGTTTGACAGTGATTAACCTGTCTAATGTTCAACTCAGTGAAGCCCACCTTTCTGTTCTTAATAAAGGCCTTTCATTTGTACCTGTATCTAATCTTCGTTATAACAGTAGCCCACAAGGGCAAACAGTGAATGATTGGCGCTGATATTACAGTATAGATATTAACAATTATGTGCTGCTTCAAACACCCTCGTGCACCCCACACATTAAATAAAGATCAAGCAGCAGTCGGACGTCAGTCCCGTGTGAGCGCACGTTATGTTCCACACCTATCAGTGATATATAAAACACTTATCTGGTAATGCCTTTCCCAGAAAATGTAGCTGTCAGGGGTTCAAATCCTGCAGTATAAGGACATAAATACAAAACACATGGTGCAATATTGTTTGTACAAAGAAAAAAGATGAGGTTTTTACAAGTGATGGTGATGGTGTGGATCAGAATGCTTTGGAAGGAGGGCAGCATACTGCGGTATGCCTACCAAGACCAGACTCGGGTGTGTCTGTGGCGCCATATGGTTGGGAGCAAGGGCAAAAGATGACTACGGGTCTGCTTGCGCCTAAACCAACCAGGACTCTAGTGCCCACTGAGAATGGTGTGGATCAGAATACCTGGGGGGAAATGGCAGGATACTGCGATGTGCCTACCTAGACCAGACTCAGGCATGTCTGTGATGCCATGTGGTTGGGAGGGAGAACAAAGGATCAGGGTAGGTTCCTTTGTGGCAAAACCAACTGGGTTGGTGGTGCTGGAGGGGAAGTGTGTGAATCAGATTGCCTGGGATGAGCAGGATACCATGGTGTGCCAGCCTGTGCCAGGTGTGTCTGAGACTGCGGGTGGCACAGAGCGCATGCGGGGTGTTCAGAAGGACAGGCCTAGGGTGAAAGAGGGTTACTCAGTGCCTAAACCATCCAGGTTGGCGGTGCCAGGTGAAAGGAATGGAAAGCAGAGCATCTTGGACGGGCAGGATACTGTGGTATACCCGTCTGTGTTGTATGTGTCTGAGGCTGCGGTTGGCACCGAGTAGACATGTGCACAGCACAAAATTTCGTTTTGAACTAATGGATTAGTCCTAAAATGCAATTTATATACAGTCATGGCCGAAATTGTTGGCACCCCAGAAATTTTTTCCCGAAAATCAAGTATTTCTCACAGAAAAGTATTGCAGTAACACATGTTTTGCTATACACATGTTTATTCCCTTTGTGTGTATTGGAACAAAACAAAAAAAGGGAGGAAAAAAAGCAAATTGGACATAATGTCACACAAAACTCCAAAAATGGGCTGGACAAATTTCTTGGCACCCTTAACTTAATATTTGGTTGCACACCCTTTGGAAAAAATAACTGAAATCAGTCGCTTCCTATAACCATCAATAAGCTTCTTACACCTCTCACCCGGAATTTTGGACCACTCTTCCTTTGCAAACTGCTCCAGGTCTCTCTTATTGGAAGAGCGCCTTTTCCCAACAGCAATTTTAAGATCTCCCCACAGGTGTTCAATGGGATTTAGATCTGGACTCATTGCTGGCCACTTCAGAACTCTCCAGCGCTTTGTTGCCATCCATTTCTGGGTGCTTTTTGACTTATGTTTGGGGTCATTGTCCGGCTGGAAGACCCAAGATCTCGGAGGCAAACCCAGCTTTCTGACACTGGGCTCTACAGTGCGACCCAAAATCCTTTGGTAATCCTCAGATTTCATAATGCCTTGCACACAATCAAGGCACCCAGTGCCAGAGGCAGCAAAGCAACCCCAAAACATCATTGAGCCTCCACCATATTTCACTGTAGGTACTGTGTTCTTTTCTTTGTAGGCCTCGTTCCATTTTCGGTAAACAGTAGAATGACGTGCTTTACCAAAAAGCTCTATCTTGGTCTCATCTGTCCACAAGACGTTTTCCCAGAAGGATTTTGGCTTACTCAAGTACATTTTGCCAAACTGTAGTCTTGCTTTTTTATGTCTCTGTGTCAGCAGTGGGGTCCTCCTGGGTCTCCTGCCATAGCGTTTCATTTCATTTAAATGTCGACGGATAGTTCGCGCTGACACTGATGCTCCCTGAGCCTGCAGGACAGCTTGAATTTCTTTGGAACTTGTTTGGGGCTGCTTATCCACCATCCAGACTATCCTGCATTGCAACCTTTCATCAATTTTTCTCTTCCGTCCACGCCCAGAGAGATTAGCTACAGTGCCATGGGTTGCAAACTTCTTGATAATGTTGCGCACTGTGGACAAAGGCAAATCTAGATCTCTGGAGATGGACTTGTAACCTTGAGATTGTTGATATTTTTCCACAATTTTGGTTCTCAAGTCCTCAGACAGTTCTCTTCTCCTCTTTCTGTTGTCCATGCTTAGTGTGGCACACACAGACACACAATGCAAAGACTAATTGAACGTCTCTCCTTTTAATCTGCTTTCAGGTGTGATTTTTGTATTGCCCACACCTGTTACTTGCCCCAGGTGAGTTTACAGGAGTATCACATGCTTGAAACAATCTTATTTATCCACAATTTTGAAAGGGTGCCAAGAATTTTGTCCAGCCCATCTTTGGAGTTTTGTGTGACATTATGTCCAATTTGCTTTTTTTCCTCCCTTTTTTTGTTTTGTTCCATTACACACAAAGGGAATAAACATGTGTATAGCAAAACATGTGTTACTTGATTTTCTGGAAAAATTTCTGGGGTGCCAACAATTTCGGCCATGACTGTAGTTACTAAAGAAATTCGTTTTCAGTTCCTTAGTATGAAAACTAATTTCATTCATCCGAAAACCAGCAGATAAAATTAATATTGTAGTGGCTCCTCAGAGGACGGAGATCGCTGCTTGTCACAGTATCTCTCACTCTCAGCACAATGTGTCAGGCAAAGCTGTTACAGTAACTGACTGCTGCTCATCACAGCACTCAGTTTCAGTAAAACTAGTAAATAATATTTTTATATATAAGAGGTTAGAACAATATTATTTCCTGGTTTTACTGAAACTCTGAGCGCTGTTACAGTCAGTTACTGTAACAGCTTAGCCCGATACATTGTACTGAGAGATAATATAACAAGCAGCCGATCTCAGCGCTCACAGCCACTGTATTTAAAGGGCTAAAAAAAATAAAAAAAAAGGCTCCTCTCTGTATATTGTATAGAACATCCTCCTGCATTAATACCCCTCTCTGTATAATGTATAGAACATCCTCCTGAATTAATGTCCCTCTCTGTATAGAACATCCTCCTCAATTCATACCTTTCTCTGTATAATGTATATAACATCCTCCTGCATTAATACCCCTTTCTGTATAATGTATAGAACATCCTCCTGCTTTAATTAATGCCCCTCTCTGTATAGAACATCCTACTGCATTGGCATGTGGAGGGTGCAGAACTTCGTAATGCAATGCTTATCCAGCACAGGAGAGGGAACTTTTACTTAAACTTTGTATCTCTGTGGGGGAGACCGACAGGAATATAAAAGCAGGGGAGAGGCAAAATATTAACGTAAATCGGTCTGAAAGCTCAGAGACGAGATGACTGGTGCAAATTTATTTTTATAATAAAATAAAGCACTTTAAATCTAGGGAAAACATTCAAATAAATCACACTGAAGGCTCATAATGATAGTAACTGTGAGAGCTGGATACTAACTGTATCAGACGTAAAAAACCCTTTATAACAAGCAGCACTGGGAGAGGGACTTTATATAAAACGTGTATTACAGATGAGGAAAGGGGGATAGTGATCCTCGATAATATAAAATGTATCAGACCTAAGCCCCTATTATGCAGAGCAGGAGGGGAGATAACACACGTTTTATAAAGTCCCTCTCTTCTCCCAGCGCTACTTGTTATAAAGGGGTTTTTACTATCCAGCCCTCCTCTGTCAATAGCTTTCAGTGTGATTTATTTGAATGTTTTCCTTCTCCAGCTGCTTTTATCATCTTGTCTGCCTCATAGACATGCAAGGGTTAAGTAAAGGTTTCCTCTCCTCTGCTGACTGTCTGTGCTGCGAGTGAGTATTCTGGAGCTCTATCACTGTCCGATTTTCGGGTAGGGGGTCGGGAAGGATTACGCATACAAACCATTTCTGTAGCTTTGCGATGTTGCGCTCTTCATTGCTGGTCTCCTTCACTCAATGTAATATCACAAAGGACTGAAACTAAAATGTAGTGCATTTTATTTTAGTTTCTTTTGTTTTTTGTACTGAGCAGTTTCGTATTTCTTGAGTCATACGAAAACTAAATTATCCCAAAATTCTGACTAAATCGTTTTAGTACTAAAACAAATGCACATGTCTAGCACCGAGCGCATGCGGTGTAGTCAGGAGGAAGGGCCTGGGATGGACACGTGTTGCCCTGGGGGAAAGCCAACCAGGTCCCCAGTACCACAGGAAACTGGTACTGAGCAGCCCTCCTGTGGAGGAGAGTGGCATACGGCTGTATGCTCATCGGTTACGAAGCAAGGCGTGCTTGAGATACTGTGTGATCCAGCGGGGAAACTGTATGCAATGGGGGCAGGTTGAGCGGGAGCGTGGATAACCCTGTGCCCCAACTGTATGGTTCCCCAAACGCTGAATGTGCGGGGACAGTGAGAGGGGGGAGCGGATCCTGGTTTGGCCCCGTGACCTCCCAGCCATCTGCCCAGAGCCAGGTGCGATGCCTGACTCTGTTGGCAGATGCAGGCGATGTTTGCAGGGGAGCGTTGCGCTTCACCCTGTTTTCCCATACCCCCTGCTGTAAGAATGGCTCCGGAGCAGGCGACTGTTTCTGAGCATGATGCTGGCTGTAAGACTGAGGTGCAAGGTGCGAGTGAGCCACACGTGCTGCACTCCCAAAAGGTGTATTGGGAGAGGTGGGGTAGAATGGTGGAGTCGCCCAAAGGCCTTCATGGGGAATCGGGTGATGTGGTTGCGTGATGGAGCGCAAGCGTTGGTGGGGAAAGTGCATGGGCACCTATGCGTCACCCACTCCATACTGGAGCCGGCAGGTGGCGCAGGTGCCAATGGAAGCCTTTCAAAGGCCAAGCCGGCGGCGCAGATAAAAACGTCGCTGCGAGAGAACCAACTGGAGGCTGCCTGGAAGGATCCATTCCCTGTAGCAACTCCATCTGGGATGCCAGATGCCCAGTTGGCAAACCCGTTGTAAGACACACGAGAGAGACATGAGACCCTTCTCTCTTTGCATCTCTTATTGAGGGGAGATGTCACAGGTAGATATATAATATACAGTGGCAAGAAAAAGTATGTGAACCCTTTGGGATTACGTGGAGTTTTGCATGAATTGGTCATAAAATGTGCTCTGATCTTCATCTAAGTCACAACAATTTGAAAAACACAGTCTGCTTAAAATAATACAACACAAACATTATATGTTTTCATTGAACAGAACATGTAAACATTCACAGTGCAGGGTGGAAAAAGTATGTGAATCTTTGGACTTAATAACTGGTTGACCCTCCTTTGGCAGCAATAACCTCAACCAAACGTTTCCTGTAGTTGCAGATCAGACCTGCACAACGATCTGGAGTAATTTTGGACCACTCCTCTTCACAAAACTGTTTCAGTGCAGCAATATTCTTGGGATGTCTGGTGTGAATCGCTCTCTTAAGGTCATGCCACAGCATTTCAATCGGGTTGAGGTCAGGACTCTGACTGGGCCACTCCAGAAGGCGTATTTTGTTTTGTTGAAGCCATTCTTTTGTTGAATTACTTGTATGCTTTGGGTCATTGTCCTGTTGCATCACCCATCCTCTGCGTAGCTTCAGTTGGCGGACAGATGGTCTTACGTTTTCCTGCAAAATGTCTTGATAAACTCTGGAATTCATTTTTCCATCAATGACAACAATCCGTCCAGGCCCTGAGGCAGCAAAGCAGCCCCAAACCATGATGCTCCCTCTGCCATGTTTTACAGTGGGGATGAGGTTTTGATGTTGATGTGCTGTGCCTTTTTTCTCCACACATAGTGTTGTGTGTTTTTTCCAAACAACTCAATTTTGGTTTCATCTGTCTACAGAATATTTTGCCAGTAGTGCTGTGGAACATCCAGGTGCTCTTTTGCAAACTTCAAAAGTGCTGCAATATTCTTTTTGGACAGCAATGGCTTCCTCCGTGGTGTCCTCCCATGTACTCCATTCTTGTTTAATGTTTTCCTTATTGTAGATGTGTCAACAAAAATGTTAGCATGTGCCAGAGATTTCTGTAAGTCTTTAGCTGACACTCTAGGATTCTTCTTTACCTCATTAAGCATTCTGCGCTGTGCTCTTGCAGTCATCTTTACAGGATGACCACGCCTAGGGAGAGTAGCAACAGTGCTGAACTTTCTCCATTTGTAGACAGTCTGTCTTACCGTGGACACATGAACATCAAGGCTTTTGGAGATACTTTTGTAACCCTTTCCAGCGTCATGCAAGTCAACAATTCTTGATCATAGGTCTTCTGAGAGCTCTTTTCTGCGAGGCATGGTTCACATCAGGCAGTGCTTCTTGAAACCAGTAAACCCAAAACTGGTTTATGTTTTTAAAGGGCAGGACAGCTTTCAGCAACACATCCAATAATATCACACTGATTGGACTCAAGGTTGGCTCACTCCTGGCTCCAACTAGCTCTTGGAGAAGTCATTAGGCTAAGGGTTCACATACTTTTTCCACCCTGCACTGTGAATGTTTACATGTTCTGTTCAATAAAAACATGAAAACATATAATGTTTGTGTTGTATTATTTTAAGCAGACTGTGTTTTTCAAATTGTTGTGACTTAGATGAAGATCAGAGCACATTTTATGACCAATTCATGCAAAACTCCACGTAATCCCAAAGGGTTCACATACTTTTTCTTGCCACTGTATATATATATATATATATATATATTATATAATCTCGACAGATATATAGATACAGATGTATCTATATCTCTATATATACGTATATGTATATCTGTGTCTACATACATGCGAATTGGAGATGCAACACAGCTGAAATAGTAAAAGCCTGAGTTTCTAAGAAAGTAATTAACATGTTTGTCGTCCCCCCCTTGGAGGGATATCAGAGATTGATGCAAAATGGGCTCTTTGATCTACATGATCAGGGTGGAAATTACCCATTTGGTCAAATGGAAGGTCCCTTGTCCTCGGTTCACACCTTGGAGCCCTTTTGCAGATGTCGCGGCACCAACTTGATGTGATCTTTATAGATAATTGATATACCGGGGAATTCAATTAATGAAGAAGTGCACTGAGCATGCCCAGGTGTAGGAATTCTGGGAATTGTAGTGCACAGGGTGTAGCAGCTATGGGTGGTCCCTAGAGGAACAAAGCAGCCGTATATATATTCTGAGTCAAGCGTGGGCTCGTGGTTTTTTTCTGTGGGACCACCTAAGAACGTGAGAGGGGGAAACGGATGTCTTGTTAGCTTACTGACATGAGTAAGGGTCTTTGTTTTAATCCTTTTTTATTTTATTTGCCGTTTTGTGTGTAATTATTGATTTAGCATATCCATTTTTCTGTAACAAATGCACTGTGATATATATATAACTTTTTATATCATAAATAAATATAAAAGCTTTTGAGCTCTGTTTCTGCCTGATATTCGATCCACGTTAACTGAGGAACTGGATTACCATAGAGATTTGCTTTTGGGTAAGTTGGGGTCTATCTACTAAACGGTGAGCTGTAGTGGGGGGCAGGTGCTGTACTGTTCTCCTATTGTGGGGTGCGTAATCAGAGTATCAGACCAGCTCTGCTTCAGGTAGGCATCCTGGGATAGACCTGGTCTGTGGTGGCAGGGTGACAAATAGTATAAGGAAAGCGGGTACAGGAATTGTGGGAAACGTAGTCGGTACTCCGGATCGAGAGTAAACGGATACTGCGTTGCAATCCTTTGAGCATTTCATCACGTTTTACGTGCCTGTTGCGAGCGAAGGCGTTGCTGGGACATTTAGGCAAGCGCGCGCAGGGGACTGTTGGCCATGTTATCATGCAAGCTGGAGGCTCGCCTGAGCCTGGAGGCCGGCCGAGCAGCGTGCCCGGCCAGGCCTCCAGGCCCAGGTTCGCATGGCTAATTGGTTGCAGCATACTCACCTACATCTTCCTACTTCGGCCCTGAGCTCCAGCGGTGACAGTCTTCCGGCTGTCGCAGGCTGCTCGACCAGACTCAGGCGAGCCCCCGGCTTGGCTGGGCCTTCAAGGCCCAGCCTAGCCGGGGGCTCTCCTGAGTCTGGAGGACGGCCAAGCAGCCTGCGGCAGACTGTCACTGCTGGAGCTCAGGGCCGAAGTAGGAGGATGTTGCCTACAGATACTCACCTACATCGGCCCGGAGCTCCTCCAGCATTGGCAATCCTGCATCCAGTGCCCGCCACTGGTATGACGTCACGAAAGCCTCTGACCCAGGGTCAAAGGCTTCGGTGACGTCATACCGGCGGCCAACGGAGAGAAGACACTGGATGCAGGACTGCCATCGCTGGAGGAGCTCCGGGCTGATGTAGGGGAGTATGTGTGCAACCAGTGGAGGACTCAAGGCTGATGTAGGTGAGTATGACACCCCCCTGAATAGAAATGTACATTTTCTTTGCTATAGCACTGACATACCCAAACATGCAGTCACACACATGGATTTGTGGCTGTGTGGTGGGATAAGTGGAGCACTGTGATACATTCTTACACACTACACATTACGGTGAGTTTTATTGCTGTAGAGCTCTGTGATACAGCAATATGCGGTGTGTATGAGCGTATCACAGAGCTCCACAGCAATAAAACTCGTGCGCATACACACCGCAAATTACTGTATCACAGAGCTGCACAGCAATAAAACTCACACTCACAGTGGTGTGTGTGAGGGTATCACAAGCTCCAGAATAGGGATGAGCCGAACACCCGAGTTCGGTTCGCATTCGAACTTTCCAAAGGTTCAAATTCGAACACGAACTCAATACCAGTCAATGGGACTCAAAGTTCGATTTTTATGGATATTTGTCCAAATATCTCCAAACCTCCAAGATGTCTTTTCAGAATGTAGGAAGGATAAAATCACCAGGAAATCAGTCGAGATGATAAAATCCACAAACGGTTTATTAAAACAATCTTTAAAATACACCTCAAACGCGTTTCGCTACTCAGAGCTTCATCAGTGGACCCACTGATGAAGCTCTGAGTAGCGAAACGCGTTTGAGGTGTATTTTAAAGATTGTTTTAATAAACCGTTTGTGGATTTTATCATCTCGACTGATTTCCTGGTGATTTTATCCTTCCTACATTCTGAAAAGACATCTTGGAGGTTTGGATCTTCTGCTCCTGGATCGCTGAGAGGGGAATCGGTGCCCCTGAGTTTAATCCACCGATCTGCATACTGTTTGATGCCTGTTAATCAAATTGGCACCTTAAAGTGTGAGTATATCTCCCTTCCACCTAATATACTCATTGAGTTATCACAGGCTGCGCAATATTTCTCCTTTTTGTATTTTTCCCTTCACCATCTCACCCTCGGAGGACGAGACACTAGGCTGGATAGCCCCTACTGGATCTGGAGATACCAAGTGCCAGCGCCTGACACCAGCTCTAATATCTGGACTCTCTACTCTAACGGATTTGGGGATTTACCATTTCCTCTGGTTTTCCCGGCTGCTGCACACCGTCTCTATATATATGTTTTTTATTTTTTGGGATTGAGGACTGTGTTTCTGTACCCTATTCTTGATTTTTGCACTCTATAGACTCACTGGTTATTTTTTACTCTGACTCTGTGTTTTGTTTTGTTTTTTCATCCTGGATGTATCTTTACATTCTGCTGGTGACTCTCGGATTTATTCCCTATACATTCTAGATTATTTCTATCCTATTTTACATCGTTCATATATATTTTTTCTATATATTTTTTTCTGCTTACTGGTTTTTGATTTTACAGAGTTGTTTCTCTATTTAATTATTATTTATGTCACTTTGAAGTGTTTCTTCATTTATTCAGTATTATTTCACATATATTTATATTTTTTGCATTAGAATTTTGGTTGCTGATTATCAGTGGACAGCTGGTTTTCATATCCTTTCTATTTAAGGTGTTTTTACTTTATTACAACTGTCCAACTGCGTTTTTTACTTCTTTGCAAGTGTTTATTCGTAGAATTGAGTTACAGGTGTATTAATCCTATCTACCACTGTACTTAAATTCTAGTCACCACATCTTGTTCTTCACTCATCATTCTAATCATTCCGTTCGATTAGTAATATAGCATATACACTTTGTTTTCTTTTATTTCCCTGCTTTGATAATAGAGCCATCTAGTGGCGTCACACAGACACTGCACTCTTTCCTTCATAGTGCTGGAATGGCCTTCCGTGAAAAGTAATGGCGTTTTGAAACATGCCACTGTGGTTCAGCACATTCAGCAAATTCACGGAAGGGAGCAGAGTCCACCAGCTGGAAAGGCAGCAGCTGCAATGCGAGTAATTTTGCTAAGCTGGCATTTAGACGCTGTGCTTGGGGATGGTTGGGACTATATTTTTTCTTATGCTGCAGCAGCTGGGGCAACGTTATCTGACTGCGTAAATCTTCAGCTGATGGTATGCTGTCACATTGTGAGGAAGGACCTGGTACATCCATTATTGTAGCATCATCCCTGTCAGTGGGGGTTGTAGCAGGCAATGACATGGCAGGACATACAGTGGGGGTAGAGACAGATGAGGAGGAGGACCTACGCAAAGTTTTGCGCCAATGGGATGTGTGGCAGGAGGTCATATGTCGCCTCAAGCACGTGGTACCCAAGCGTCCGGTGTCTTTCCCATGCTTGAGCCTCATCTGACATAGATTACGAATAGCAACGGTGGGGTCTGCTGCACATTTCTTAAAGAACTCCCAGACAGCAGAGTTCCTGGATGTGTGCTTTGAGACAACAGCGCTCTGCACCTGAGCAGCTCTGACATCTGATGCCTTGGACTGGCTAGTGCTACGGTTGGTCATAGAGGATGTTGTGCCTCGTGATTGTTGTGCCTCCTCACTTGACTCCTCTGTTCGATCAGGCACCCAGGTGGAGTCAGTGACCTCATCATCATTGTCATCACCCCCTATCTCCTCATCACTGGAGCCAACTTGGCAGTATGCTGCGGCTGCTGGGGCAACATGAGTGCCAGTTATTTGTGTGTCATCATAGGGCACCCCCTTCCTCTAGGTTGATTATACTCCCTTCCTCAACCTCAGAGATTGAATCAGAGCACTGTACTTGCTGCGCATCCTCAAGCAGCATGTCACTGTCATTGTAGTCAAAAAATTCAGCTGACTCCTCCGTGTGTGATAGTGAGGCTACGGCAGGAGTAGCTGTGGACATGGAGGCTGCTTTAGCAGCTGAGGTGGACTGTAAAGCACTAAAAGCCTGGCTGGCAGAGGATGGCCTGGTTAGCCAATCCACCAAATACTCTGTATGTTGCTGCTCCTTAAGGCTAGGGTCAGATGAGCGCATTTTGTACAGACTGTGCGTCCGTGCAGTTTGGACGTACTTATTGACTGACAGCAAGGTAGTGGCCACACAGTCCGTTTTTTTCACTGACGTAGTTTATGACTGATGTAGCAGGGAAAATAAATTACAATGAAAAAACATTCTGTCCGTCAAAAATGCTGGACGTATAAATGCAGTCCATCTGACCTCGTTTCATCACTCACATACAAAGCTATGTGGACGTTACAGACGTGGCGCACTCCGCACGTCTGTTCTAGCAGTATTACGTTTTTGTCTAACCTGCGTCCGTTCGCCACGTCCGCCATGCATCCGCACTTCCGTGCGGACGTACTTCGTGTGTGGGGCTCCATTGGTCAGAATGCTATGCTGCCGCGGACGTACAAATGTGCGGCAACACGGACGTGATAACTGCGCTCGTCTGACCCCAGCCTAAGACGGCCAGCACCAGTTAGAAAGGACAAGCGTGCCCCTGCAGAGGATGCACCACGTCCACCACGACCAGAGGCACAGCCTCCCGACACAGAGGCTGCTCGCCCTCTTATCTGTGTCTGGGAGTGTTTGCCTGTCCTTTTTGGTCTTTCTGACATGGTGAGTGATATATAGATTAAATATATACAGAACTCTGATTCAACTCTCGTATAAAGATTTACAGAACTCTGGTATACCTCAGTGAGACACCCTGATAGCTGGCAGCCAGTGACAAGACACAGATTACAATTCCCAGAAACCTCCTATAAGTGAGTGAGACCCCCTGATGGGTGGCAGTGACAAGACACAAATTATAATTCGCAGAAATCTGCTACAAGTCAGTGAGACCTCCTGATAGGACCCCTTGATAGCTGGCAACAGTGACAAGACACAGATTACAATTTGCAGAAATCTGCTAGAAGTAAGTGGGACCCCCTGATGGGTGGCAGTGACAAGACACAGATTAGAACAATTCCCAGATATTTTGGATAAATTACTGACCCCCCAAAATTCTGGGTGGCAGTGACAAGACACAGATTACCTCATTTCCCAGATATTTTGGAGAAATTACTGACCCCCAAAATAGTTGCTGGTGGCAGTGACAAGACAAAGATTACCTCAATTCCCAGATATTTTGTAGAAATTACCAACCCCCAAAATACTGCGTGGCACTGGCAGTGAAAAGACACAGATTACCTCAATTCCCAAATATTTTGTAGAAATTACTGACCCCTCAAAATACTGGGTGGCAGGGACAAGACAAAGATTACCTCAATTCCCAGATATTTTGTAGAAATTACTAACCCCCAAAATACTGCGTGGCACTGGCAGTGAAAAAACAGATTAGCTCAATTCCCAAATATTTTGTAGAAATGACTGACCCCTCAAAATACTTGGTGGCAGCCAGTGAGAACACACGGATTATAACAATTCCCAAATATTTTGTAGCAATTACTGACCCCCAAAATACTGGGTGTCAGTGAGAACACACAGATTAGAACAATTCCCAGATATTTTGTAGAAATGAGACCCCCCCAGTAGCTGGTGGCAGACTGGAAGTGAGAACACACACTAACACAACAACAATCTCCTCTCAAATCTCCTCTCAAACGCGTGCTGAAGCGCTGTGTGAAACCTTATATAGTGTGCTGCGGGACTTAGCTCGGTGAGCCCATGATTGGGCAAAATTTGCCCAATCAGGACTCTGAGCCGTGATTGGCATAGTCTTGATCCTGTCTTGCACCTGACCTGTGGTCAGGTGCAAGGCTGTAGCCAATTATAAGCTTCAGGCCAGTGGAAAAGTGCATTATGGTCCATTGTGGGCGAACATGCGGCGAACACGCGGAAATGTTCGTAGTTCGCGAACATGCGAACAGGCAATGTTCGAATCGAACGCCGATCCGATCGAACCAAACAGTTCTAGATACTCCCCTCCTCTACTACATAGTATTGTTGGGACTGGTCCCTCTGTATCCAAGAGCACCTGGTTATTATTATTATTGATTTCTTTGGAATCCACTCGAGTGCAACTCTCCTTCCCTGTATCACCAAATAGAGTTAGTCTTATTTAGATTAATGTAATAAAATTTACATATCGTCTGACAGGTAGTGAACATATCCGTCCCTAGGTATTGCAAACAATCTGTTCTCCAGTGTAATCCTTGTACCCGCCTTGGGTGTTATATCCTTAAGAAAGCACGGTCCTCTTGGGATTTCATACACAAGTCCTTTATTGAATTAACTGCTGTTTAGCAGACAGCAGTGTCAGCATTCAAAACAAAACAAACACGTCCCTAAAAAACATACTCTAGCTCCTTTGAGCGCTGACTCACTTAACCACTTCAATGCGGAGGACGCGCTCAGCGCGTCCTCCGCATTACCGCTGCTGTGCGGAGGACGCGCTGAGCGCGTCCTCCCATTGGGGTCAGCGTTCGGCCGGGTTCCGGACGATCGCTGGCCCCCCCCGGTGCGGGCTGACATCCTCGATGTCAGCCGCACATCCGGAACCGCAGCCGCTGGAATTAGGTGTCATCGCGATGACACCTAATTCAGGCGCCCCCCCGCATGTGCGGAGGAGGCGCCTGAAAGGGAGGGGGGGGGAAAGTCCTTCGGACCTCTCTCCCTCCCGATCGGCGGCGTTGCGGGAGTTAACCCAGGCACCATTTGGAAGGGCACAGCCTGCCCTTCCAAATGGTGCCTGGCATTAACCCCTGGGGAGCTGGATCGCGAATCGGCGCTGAAAAGCGCCGGTTCGCGATCCTTTCCCGGAGCTGGCCGACATCTTGGATGTCGGCCAAGCCTCCGGGAACTCCCCCTGAGGACTGGCGTCATCGTGCATCGTCCTAGAGTTAACCCCTAACTGCCACCAACGGTGGAGATAGGGAGTTCCAATGAACTCCCTATCTCCCGATCCGTGGCAGCTAGGGGTTAATGTTTGGTATGGTTGGATCGGCCAGAGCATGGCCGTTCCAACGATACCAAACACGAAAGTGAAAAAAGTTTTAAAAAAAAAATTATAAAAAAAAAAATAAAATTAAAAATAAAAATATATTTAAAAAAATTATAAAAAAAAAAATAAACATTTTTTTTTCTTTTTTTTGGTTTGTTAGTGTAGCAATATTGTTCCCATTTCAATTATAATGTGAACAATGATGCTGCACTAACGATTTTTGTATGCGGTGCGTTTGTTAAAAATCGCGTAATTTTCCCCAAAAAAAAATGTAACGAGTCCCCATCTCTAATTTTTTTAACAAGCGCACCCCATACAAAATATAACCGCAATTGCTCGCATGTTAAAAAAAACACTTTACACGTTGTAAATTATTGAAAATACATATTTTATTGCATTTTTTGTTATAATATACAGACATGACATAACGTATACATATAGTAATGACATATTATGAATCTACCGAGTCTGACGGAAAGAACGATATATAATATGTCTGGGTAATATACTAAAATAAGCCTTCAAAACACGTTTAAACATGATGAGCAAAACCGGTAAAAATTACCTCAGCACAGAGGCGGGAAAAGCCTCAGCAGCGAAAGGGTTAAAGGTCCCTTACTATCAGGGCTTCTCTTCTAAACTAAACAAACATAGGTTTTCACCAACCTTAGAACTGTTATGTCAGCAATCAAGCTTCAGCCAGGAACCAAAACACTTTGCTCCTCTCCACCACGGGCACCTCCCTCAGTGAAAAAGCAGGCAGTGATTTCTTTTCACTGCTGCTAAATTACTTCCAGCTGAACAGTGTGTGGAGAGTAAAAGAACCTCTTGGGCTTCCATATATAACACAAATGCTCCCCCTGGAGCTAAATATCATATCCCTCCCTATATAGTTTAGAGGGAATATACACCCCGTCACAGACCATACCATGTACTTTATCACACCAGTTAAAGTAAATAATACAGTAACATTACCGTGGTTATTAGTAGGGCGTAGCGTGCTGTTGTTGCAACAATGATAAACTTCAGCAATGCCGAAAGGGAAATTCAAAGAGTGGCAGGGAAGGATCCTGTCACGGGGCGGCAGGGCCGAGCCCCGAGATGCGGTGACAGAGTGGAGCAGAGGAAGTAATGTGGTTTAAACAAGTGGGGTTTATTATAAGGAAACACAAGGAAGCATAACAGCAGGAATAAACAAAAGGGGGAACACTGGATAAAGTAAACCAAAAAGGGGGACACTGGATAAAGTAAACCAAAAAGGGGGGACACTGGATAAAGTTATCCACAAGTGCCACAATCCCCAAGTGTCGGGAGCCCACCAGATCTAGCGCCGAGTCACCATATGTAGGGGCGCCGAGAAACCCCCCTCCTCATCCAGTAAATCAAAGTAAACGGGTCTCAGGCAGCTAGATAATGGAATTTATTCCCGGGAGTAAATCTCCCCAAGTAAAAAACGTAACGTTTCGGCCTCAAAGGGCCTTAAGAGACCCGTTTACTTTGATTTACTGGATAAAGTTAGTGAGGCTTGGTAAGCACATCCATCCGACTATTCGTGAAGGGAACGCAATGCGGAAGTGCGGCTATGACACGCACGTCAGAAACGGTGTACTGACGTGCGTGTCATAGCCGCATTTCCGCACTGCGTTCCATTCACGAATAGTCGGATGGATGTGCTTAGTTTTACCAAGCCTCACTAACGTCTGAGTACCAATTAAATAAAGATGCAGGACCCACAACCATCCAACGGAGGGGGGAAAAAATTGTGCTATTATATGCACAAACAATGATAGGAATGATTGTCTTGTTGGTGCAAATAATAGCGCCATTTCCCACCCCTCCTTCCGTTGGATGGTTGTGGGTCCTGCATCTTTATTTAATTTGTACTCAGACATTAGTGAGGCTTGGTAAGCACATCCATCTGACTATTCGTGAATGGAACGCAATGCGGAAGTGCGGCTATGACACGCACGTCAGTACACAGTTTCTGACGTGCGTGTCATAGCCGCACTTCCGCATTGCGTTCCATTCACGAATAGTCGGATGGATGTGCTTACCAAGCCTCACTAACTCCACCAGCTGCGTACACTTTATGCTAATTGGCTCCACTCTATTTATACACCTTGATTTATACCAACACACAGAAATTTTTTCCCCTGAAGAAGACAGCATGTACGCTGTCGATACGCGTTGGGCGTGTTTTGCTACGTTGCAGTTCTGAGCACAGTGTTTTTTAGCTGTTTGGAATCTTTCCATGTTGAATTAATTGACTTTATGGCTATCTGGTGGACAATTGTTTTAGGATTTAATATGGCCTAAATATAGTCTTGTTTTGATTATTAATTTATATACAAAATTACTGAGCCTTTACTCTACATATGGAGCTTTAATTGGTGGCTTCCAACGATTTCTGTTCTACTGGTTACAATTCTGGAGACCTTATCTACCAGTTACCATTGTTTCTTATTTGCTCTTTTTCGTGTTTTTATGTTGTGTGTTATTTCATGTTTATTAAAATTTATTCACAGGGACCTGATCCCACTAGTGACCTCCATTATACTTGTTATGCTGGATGGTTATAAGTTTGTGTATGTCTATCACAGAGCTCCACAGTAATGTGTGGTATGTATGAGGATGTCACAGAGCTCCACAGTAATGTGCAGTGTATGTGTGAGGGTATCACTGACCAGGTTCTCCAGCGGTGGCTGCTGGAGGCCCCCTTCCTCAGGCCCACTGGGAGGCAGAATAACGCTGGGTGTCCAGGCTCTGTAGGAGAGGGGGGGGGGAGTCTGGGTTGCTACCAGGTGGGTGCAGAACTCTGCCCGCCAGTGTTGGTCAGAGCCTGGCTCGGAGTCGTGCTGCCGCGAGTCATCTGCTGATAAGTGGAGTACACCTCTGAGAATGCGCAAGCTTCCCACGCCAGACGTTAGGCTCCCCCTCCCTGTGATGTCACTGCCGGGCGGGGGACATCAGGAGCCATCTTTCATCCACTCTAGGCCCAGGTAGGCCGCGAGCGTGGCGGGTGGAAAAAAAATTGTAATGGCAGACCCCTCCGTTCCGAACGGAACAGAGGGGTCCGCGATTATGATTTTTTTTACGCCTAACCCTAGGGGTACTCGTGCGTACCCCTGGGGGTACGCGTACCAGAGGTTGGGAACCGCTGATCTACGCATATTGCGTAGGCCAAGGGAGGGCAGGCTGCCGCTGCTGTGAAGATTAAATAATGCACGCAGCGGCAGAGACAGACGGCGGGGGGAGAGGGGAGCAGGTGAATTGTTTAGGTTTTTTTATACAGTAGTGATTTAAATTAGGTGAGCCCAATTAATGCCAGGTGAGGCCCTGCCTCACCTGCCGCCACGTCCCTGATTGAATACAATATTTTTTTAACTAAACATACAAGAGAAAAATTAAAACACATGCAAGATATCAGCAACATAAATCAGAACATTTCATTTTTGGTTGGTAGTGTACCTATCAGCGATTTCTCATTAGTATATGGGATAGTTACATAGCTACATAGGCTGAAAAAAGACATGCGTCCATGGGGTTCAGCCTCTCACACATCACCTACTGCTGTTGATCCAAAAGAAGGCAAAAAACCCAGTCTGAAGCACTCACCAATATGCAACACACTGGGAAAAAAATCCTTCTTGACCCCAGAATGGCAGTCAGATTTCTCCTTGGATCAAGAAGCTTACCCACATATTAAATATTATAACCCTTAATATAATAATAGTTAATATGTGGGTAAGCTTCTTGATGTGATGGGATATTGTGTTACCCATAAAAGCTCACTGCAATGTCTGACACCTGATAAGAGATTGCAGGGATAACAGGCTCACCTCACCCTGGAGACTGGTAATAAGGATGGCTGACTGGTATTGTGCATCACTGACTGGTAATATGGTCGGCAGACTGGTAATAAGGATGGCAGACTGGTAATGTGCATGGCAGACTGGTAATAAGGATAGCAGACAGGTAATTATGCATGGCAGACTGGTATTATAGCTGGCAGACTGGTATTATAGCTGGCAGACTGGTAATTATGCATGGCAGACTGGTATTATGGCTGGCAGACTGGTAATTATGCATGGCAGACTGGTATTATGGCTGGCAGACTGGTAATATGGTCGGCAGACTGGTAATATGGTCGGCAGACTGGTAATATGGTCGGCAGACTGGTATTGTGCATGGCAGACTGGTAATATGGCTGGCAGACTGGTATTATAGCTGGCAGACTGGTATTATAGCTGGCAGACTGGTAATAAGGATGGCAGACTGGTAATATGGCTGGCAGACTGGTAATGTGCATGGCAGACTGGTAATATGGATGGCAGACTGGTAATATGGATGGCAGACTGGTAATATGGATGGTAGACTGGTAATATGGATGGCAGACTGGTATTGTGCATGGCTTATTACCAGTCTGCAATGCACAATACCAGTCTGCCAGCCATATTACCAGTCTGCCATGCACAATTACCAGTCTGCCAGCCATATTACCAGTCTGCCATGCATAATACCAGTGTGCTTAAATACCAGCCTGACATGCCATGCATACCACGTGCCATTATATATATATATGCATAAAATAAATATACGCTACAAAAAAAATGTCCGCCCAAGCCCAACACTAGAATGTTCGGGTTTGGCTTGAAGAAAAAGGTGGCAACCCTATGACGTCTTTGCACAAGAAGCCCACGAATGCTTTATAGTGACATCACAAAGCACAACCCGCGATAGCTTACACTGTACATCAATACAAAATAAAATGACGCTTGTGTAAAATGCCATAGCAGCATGAGGGCGAGTTCACAAGCACAGGCTGGAACGCACACAGGGAGAAAGTCGCAGTCTCCATACAGCGGGTTTCATGGTGCACAGTACGTCTGTGACGAACTATAAAGCAGCTAAACAATAAAAGACACCATCAAAATGCTGAAATTCTTCACTAAAAATAGATTTGAAGGCGACACCTAAGCAGAGGCTTGGAACGCAAATTCAGGAAGTGTCGAGACAAGCGCATGAATGCGCTTCCGGGTAGTGGCTTCCGGTTACATTCATAAATAATGCATTCGCTGTAAAAGAAGTACTGCAGGTCAGTGATGGTTGCTGCATTTTGCTCTGTGCTCTCATTGCAGGTGGTCACCAGTGCTGCTTCACTTTGCACTAATATGCCGGGTTTTATAGGGGGAGGTGCCATTATCTGCCCAACAGAGCTGCCCCTCCCCCAGTGCCCAGGTGTGAGCTGGCTCAATCCATCCCCTGTGACTGCTTTTTGCACCACAGTCACCTCTTATCAGCCGAGGAGGGGGCTTCATTCATCACTCCAGCAGAGGGAGGTTCTTACCCCGCTGCCTGGAAGAGACTGAAAAATAATGCTCTACAGCCCTTATATATTGTGTGATGCTGCACAGAGCCCAGTGTGCACTAACCTGCAATATACCTCTATATCCCCATTATAGGAAACACAATGACACCTGCATTATGTTAAATCTATCTGTCCTCTTATCCCTTTTTTTCTATCTGCATCTCTTTTATTCTTGTGTTGGTCTATTTATCCCTCCATCTGTCAATCTCAGTAGGGGTTATTCAATAGGCAGCAAACTTGACACCAGAATTGAACCGAACAGATTACGGCGTAATTTTGTGGCATTTGGGCTATTCAGAAAGCCATCAATTCACCAAATACTGGCTAATTGACAGCGAAATACGGTGCAGTTCGATGCAATTCGGTGGTCTTCGGCAGCAACGTAATCGTCCTGAAAAGAAGTAATGGTTAGTCTATTCAGAGAACACTGAGATGTCAGTGAAATGCCCTGATTTTCGGTGGTTCAGTTTGACAGGTCTAAGCGGGCGAACCCCATAGAATTCAATGTTAAAGAATGTTATCGTTTTTATTTAGCTGTTTATTCTTTTAATTTTCAACAAGCTGTCTATTTATTTAATTATTTATTGGAAAGGTTTTTGTATTTTTTTAGGCAAAATCGTTGATTCCCAATTTTTTTAACTGTCTTTTTTTTTTATTCCGTAACAGACCGTTTTGTTATTTTCTTACATTATTTCCACACTTTTTCATGCATTTTTTTACTGTTTTAATCGCCTTTTAAAGAATAAGCAGGGTTCTGTTTTTTTTTCCCCCTGCAGTTCGGTGGCGTTCTGCAGGCTAATCAGCGGTCAGTGGCGGTCTTTGGTGGCTCCTCGTTCGGTGCACTTCAGGGACCCTGCGGGGAATAGTGAATTCACCGTAGGGTTGGCAAACTACAATCGCTGAAATGCGCCGCACAAGAAAGCACCAAAAATTTAACGTTTTCGATCCTATTGGCTGCAGGGGGACGGCTTGAGTTCTGGTCACCTCTCTGCAGCCAGCTGTGCGCGCCTGCTGCGTGGAGGGGCCGAAGCGGCCGATTGAAGTCAGCAGGGCATACTAGTACGCCTAGAAGTGTAAAATTTGCGGAAAATTTTGAATCCATGGAAAAAAACTTTTTTTCGGAAAAATTGAAAATATGCACCATGGAGTAGGTTTACAAATCTTAAAATTAATTTTGTTTGACTTGAAATAAAAGTACAGTTAATTTAGTAACTTGAATTTGCTTTTTATAATTTTATCTTTTGTTTCAAATGGAAAAACAAGCAAGGACTGTATAGGATAGTGTGAGAAGAAGTAACAACCATGAGAACAAGTAACCAGCCCTCTGTTTCCTAAAGAGCAACAATAAAAGCAATTAACGATCAACATGAAAAACATAGAAATATATATTTCTATATCAAATTTGCCCCTTAGCACCAATAGCAAAAGGAAGTAAATGCATTATTTGTGCCTGTAGGATATGGATACATCAATATTTAAGCTCCATGTTGAGGTTTAAGTTTTGAACGGTGCTTTAAAAAAATAGAGAAAAGGAAACAAAAGACAAAACATATACAATACATGCTTTTTAATCTAATTTTCTCATTTATAATTTTCTGTTTGTTCTTTCTTTCCATATTTGTCATTTTTCTCATTGACTTCTAAAAACGTAAGGTTTGCACGGATTGAAACAAGCGTTTCTCCCCTTTCACTGGTTAGTTTGTTTCTTGATTTGGTTTGAATATTAGTAAACATAGAGTAGAATCTTTTGCAGCAGCAGCAGAAAATGCAGGAATCTGGGAGTAAGCGAGATGCAAAAGGTGTCAGAGGTTGTGTTGTGGAGAGACCTTGTCACCATGTTGCAGGAGGGATATATTTTGCAGAATCCCAGACTGTGCTGGAGAGAACATTAACAGGGATCAAATAGGGACAAATTTATCGTTACCTGTCCATTAAGGCCTGGGAAGACAGAAACTATCATCAACTGTATCCCAACAAGCACTGCAGGAGGTACAAGATGGAGCTCCCAATCATGCTAAACTGAAGCCTTTTCCCTGCAGCGCCCCCTAGAGGCTGAAATGCCTATTTCTTTTTTGTCCTAGTACTGCATTACATAGTTTCATAGGCTGAAAAAAGACATGCGTCCATCGGGTTCAGCCTCTCACACATCACCTACTGCTGTTGATCCAAAAGAAGGCAAAAAAACCAGTCTGAAGCGCTCGCCAATATGCAACACACTGGAAAAAAATCCTTCTTGACCACAGAATGGCAGTCAGATTTCTCCTTGGATCAAGAAGCTTACCCACATATTAAATATTATAACCCTTAATATTCTGTGTCTGCAGGAAGTCATCCAGTGATTTTTTAAAAGTCTGTACAGCCTCTGACCCAACCACCTCAACAGGCAGAGAATTCCACAGCTTTATTGTTCTCACCGTAAAATAACCCTTCCTATGCTTTAGGCTGAATTTCCTTTTGTCCAGTCTAAATGGGTGACCTCGTGTCCTGTGTATAGTCTTGTTAATAGGTTTCCAGGCAATGGTTTATAATGGCCCGATATATATTTATATAAGGTTATCAGATCCCCTCTAAGGCGCGGTTTCTCTAAACTAAACAGGTTTAAGCTTGTTAGTCTTTCCTCATAATTTAAACCTTCCATTCCCCTTATTAATTTAGTCGCCCATCTCTGCACTTTTTCTAGCACTATAATATCCTTTCTTAAGACAGGTGCCCAAAATTGCACGGCATATTCAAGGTGCAGTCTTACCATTGATTTATACAGAGGCAAAATTATGTTTTCATCCCGAGAGTGAACTACCCTTTTAATGAATGCCAATACCTTGCTGGCCTTGGCGGCTGCTGTTTGACATTGCACATTGTTACTTAGTTTGAAGTCTATGATTATTCTCAAATCCTTCTCCTGCTTGGATTTCCCTAACTCCGTACCATTTAGGGTATAAGTTGCTTGCGTGTTCTTCACTAGTGATGGGCTGCCGGTTCGATTCGAACATGAGTTCGAATCGAACATTGGCTGTTCGGCCGTCCGCCGAATGGCAAACTTTTACGCGTGTTCGCTGTATGTTCGCCCACAATGGACCACAATGCACTTTGCCCTTGCCTGAAGCTGTAATTGGCTACAGCCTTGCACCTGACCACAGGTCAGGTGCAAGACTATGCCAATCAGGGCTCAGTACACCTGCAGAGTCCTGATTGGACAAATCATGGGCTCACAGAGCTAAGTCCCGCAGCACACTATATAAGGCTTCTGACAAACTGCAGCCCTAGTGTATTGCAGGAGTGAATTAGAGGGGAGAGATTGTTGTATTTGCAGGGAAATAGCAGGGAACTGGCAGGGAAATAGCCGTGAAATCGCAGACATATAGCAGAGTTCTCTATATCTTGAATCTAGATACCATATAATACTAGAGTTGAATCAGAGTTAATCTGTATCTTTCATCTATATGCCAGAGTTGAATCAGAGTTAATCTGGTTTATCTTTAATCCATATACCAGAGTTGAATCAGAGTTCTGTATATCTCGAATCTATATACCAGAGTTGTATCCGAGTTAATCTGTATATCTTGAATCTATATATCACTCCCCATGTCAGAAAGACCAAAAAGGACAGGCAGATGTTCCCAAACACAGATAAGAGGGCAAGCAGCCTCTGTGTCGGCAGGCTGTGCTCCTGGTCGTGGACGTGGTGCATCCTCTGCAGGGGCACGCTTGTCCTTTCTAACTGGTGCTGGCTGTTTTTTGCAGCAGCAACATACAGAGTATTTGGTGGATTGGATAACCAGGCCATCCTCATCCTCCGAGTCCTCTGCCGGCCAGGCTTGTAGTGGTTTACAGTCCACCTCAGCTGCCAAAGCATCTAATTCAGCCTCCATGTCCACAGCTACTCCTGCCGTAGCCTCAACATCATGCACGGAGGAGTCAGCTGAATTGTTTGACCACAATGACCGTGACATGCTGCTTGAGGATGCGCAGCAACTCCAGTGCTCTGATGTTGACTCTGAGGTTGAGGAAGGGAGTAAAATCAGCCTAGAGGGAGGGGGTGCCAGTGACACACAAAGAACTGGCACTCATGTTGCAGCATACTGCCAGGTTGGCTCCAGTAACGAGGACATAGGGGGTGATGAAGATGATGAGTTCACTGACTCCACCTGGGTGCCTGATCGAACAGAGGAGTCAAGTGAGGAGGCACAACAACAATGAGGCACAATGTCCTCTATGAGCAACCGTAGCAAGTCCAAGGCATCAGATGTCAGAACTGCTCAGGTGCAGAGCACTGTTGTCTCGCAGCACACGTCCTGGAACTCTGCTGTCTGGGAGTTCTTCACGACATGTGCAGCAGACTGCAGCGTTTCTATTTGTAAGCTATGTCTGAAGAGGATCAAGCGTGGGAAAAACATCAGACGCTTGGGTACCACGTGCTTGAAGCGACATATGACCACCTGCCACGCATCCTGTTGGCAGAACACTTCCCATAAGTCCTCATCTGTCTCTACCCCACCATATGTCCTGCCATGTCTACAACCTCAGAAAATTGTAGACAATAAAACCCAGATGCTACTCACGAAAAAATGGGTAAAAAAGGAAGGAAATCCTTGCTCCACGATTCCAAATTCAAAACGGCATAAATAAATTCCAAAAACCCATGTATTAAATCAAAAGTGGATTTATTCCAGCACCAACAAGGACGACGTTTGGACCAGAACTGGTCTTTGTCAAGTCTAAAGAGTAACTGTGCAAAACATCAATTAAATAGTGTTACAGATTGCCAATCAAATAGTTAATTGACAAACAATGAAGAAATTTGCATTTGTTAAACACCACAGTATAAAACCAATTATGTGAACAAGAAAACAACACAGCGCTTCAAAAGACCAAAGTCCAAAAAGAAGAAAGTGAGATAAACACTCAATATGTCCATAGACCAAAGACGTTGTCTTTTAAGGGTGAATCTTCTCAGAGTAATGCCGATGGAGTGTGTACTGTAGGGAGAAAGCACAAACACAGAGGACCAAAATTGCGCAGTAGGACAGTACCCAAAGTGAGAGTATTATATATCAATAATCAACTCACATTCTGTGGAGCCTACAACTGGCTCCCAGGAATAAGGCGAGTAGGGACTTTATGTTGGGTGCCCATAAAACCTTCACACGGCTTCTTCAGGATTCACCAAAGTAAGGGTACTGTAAGGAGATTGACAGAGACCAAGGAGGCACCTCCTAGTGCAATAAATCACACACAACTTTGTATTTTAAAAGGAGATAGCCAAATTCAAACTCACACGTTGTTGAGCCTCTATTGGCTCCGTCACAATACGCTTAGGGAATCATAAGGTGTTCCCCAGACCTTCTTTGCAGGAGTTATAAAGGCAGACAGCAAATGGAATTTTTTTAAAAAATTAAAAACATTTATTCACTTTAAAATAGATAGATCATATCTACCAAACCAAAGACCAGGACGCGTTTCGCCTACAAAGGCTTCCTGAGGAAGCCTTTGTAGGCGAAACGCGTCCTGGTCTTTGGTTTGGTAGATATGATCTATTTTAAAGTGAATAAATGTTTTTAATTTTTTAAAAAAATTCCATTTGCTGTCTGCCTTTATAACTCCTGCAAAGAAGGTCTGGGGAACACCTTATGATTCCCTAAGCGTATTGTGACGGAGCCAATAGAGGCTCAACAACGTGTGAGTTTGAATTTGGCTATCTCCTTTTAAAATACAAAGTTGTGTGTGATTTATTGCACTAGGAGGTGCCTCCTTGGTCTCTGTCAATCTCCTTACAGTACCCTTACTTTGGTGAATCCTGAAGAAGCCGTGTGAAGGTTTTATGGGCACCCAACATAAAGTCCCTACTCGCCTTATTCCTGGGAGCCAGTTGTAGGCTCCACAGAATGTGAGTTGATTATTGATATATAATACTCTCACTTTGGGTACTGTCCTACTGCGCAATTTTGGTCCTCTGTGTTTGTGCTTTCTCCCTACAGTACACACTCCATCGGCATTACTCTGAGAAGATTCACCCTTAAAAGACAACGTCTTTGGTCTATGGACATATTGAGTGTTTATCTCACTTTCTTCTTTTTGGACTTTGGTCTTTTGAAGCGCTGTGTTGTTTTCTTGTTCACATAATTGCCATTTGGGTATTTAGAGAAACCCCCTATACAGCATTCAGCGAGTGGGATAGACACCATTCCGGTGGGCGCTGCACCCCTCTTTTTCCTTTATAAAACCAATTATGTCTGATTGCTATCCTGGATACAAGATTACTATATCTTTTAACTATTAAATTCATCAACTTTATTAACCTCCCTGGCGGTATTCCCGAGTGTGACTCGGGGTTAAATTTCGCTACTGCGAACGGTAACCCCGAGCCACACTCGGGCTGGATAGATACTCACCTCCTCCTGGCTCCCTCCTGTTCCCCGCAGTGTGATCATGGCGAGCTGCTTCCTGGAAGGCTCCCTGCGAGTCACATGGTGCAGGGGGCGGGGCTAGCATAAAAGTAATCTTTTTTACAGTTTACAGCATTTTGGATTATACAGTGTAATGTTTATGAACGGCCACTAGGTGGCAGTACAGGATAAGGAATAGACCATACATCATCTCACCCTTGCTTGCAGACACATTTCAGTGTTTTTTGTTGTATTTTATTGAATATCATTTATTTGCATTATTTTGGATAATTATTTTTGGGATAATAAATTATTATGTCGTGTTTCAAATAGGGTTGCACCGATACCGATACTAGTATCGATATCGGTGCCGATACCGGGTACTGCAGGAGTACTTGGTACTCCTGCAGTACCTCGATATTTTTTTCCGATACCGGAAGCCGGCATTGAGCTGGCTTGCCGGCATCCTAGGGGCTGGGGCGGCTGTCCGAGTGCTCTATCGGCATTCGGACAGGCCCTGCAGCTGCTCTCGCCACTTTGTTTATACTTACCTTCCTTTAGCGACGCCGGGAAAGTCTTCGTGCGCGCTCGTTGGAAGGTCCCCAGCCGCGACCACGTGGGACCATGTGATCGCGGCTGGGGTCCTTCCAACGAGCGCACGCGCGGAAACTTTCCCGGCGTCGCTAAAGTGAGCAGCTGCAGGGCCTGTCCGAATGCCGATAGAGCATTCAGACAGGCCCTGCAGCTGCTCTCCGCTCATACTTACCTTCCTTTAGCGACGCCGGAAAAGTTTCCCCGCGTGCGCTCGGAAGGACCCCAGCTGCGATCACATGGTCCCACGTGGTCGCGGCTGGGGACCTTCCAAGGAGCGCGCGCGAAGACTTTCCCGGCGTCACTAAAGGAAGGTAAGTATGAGCGGAGAGTGAGCTGGGGGGCATTATCCATGAGCTGGGGGGCATTATCCATGAGCTGGGGGGCATTATCCATGAGCTGGGGGCAAATCCATGTGCTGGGGGGGCATTATCCATGAGCTGGGGGCAAATCCATGTGCTGGGGGGGCATTATCCATGAGCTGGGGGCAAATCCATGTGCTGGGGGGGCATTATCCATGAGCTGGGGGCAAATCCATGAGCTGGGGGGCATTATCCATGAGCTGGGGGGCATTATCCATGAGCTGGGGGGCAAATCCATGTGCTGTGGCATTTCCATGAGCTGGGGCATATCCATGAGCTGGGGTGCATATCCATGAGCTGGGGGCATATCCATGAGCTGGGGGGCATTTCCATGAGCTGGTGGGCATTTCCATGAGCTGGGGGGCATATCCATGAGCTGTGGGGCATTTCCATGAGCTGGGGCATATTTTCATGAGCTGGGGGGCATATCCATGAGCTGGGGCATATTTCCATGAGCTGGGGCATATGCATGAGCTGGGGCATATCCATGAGCTGGGGGGCATTTCCATGAGCTGGGGGGCATATCCATGAGCTGGGGGGCAGTATCCACGAGCTGGGGCAATATCCACGAGCTGGGGCATTATCCACGAGCTGGGGCATTATCCACGAGCTGGGGGGCATTATCCATGAGCTGGGGGCAGTATCCATGAGCTGGGGCAGTATCCATGAGCTGGGGGGCAAATCCATGAGCTGGGGGGCAGTATCCATGAGCTGGGGGGCAGTATCCATGAGCTGGGGGGCAAATCCATGAGCTGGGGGCAAATCCATGAGCTGGGGGGCAAATCCATGAGCTGGGGCAGTATCCATGAGCTGGGGGGCAGTATCCATGAGCTGGGGGGCATTATCCATGAGCTGGGGGCATATCCATGAGACCTGGGGGCTTTATATGAGGTCTGTTCTTATTGGAAAGCGGTCACATGACATAAGATAAAAGTATCGGTACTCGGTATCGGTGAGTACTTGAACAAAAGTATCTGTACTCGTACTCGGTCTTAAAAAAGTGGTATCGGTCCATCCCTAGTTTCAAACTTTATCGGACTCAGTGTATTTACTATTTATTTATTTATTTATAAAGGATTTTACCAGCCAGAACTCTTGATTGCATGGATTTCAGTGCATGATTCCTAATTATTACAAGCTAACTATGTACAAAAACACGTTTCCTTTAAAAAAAAATTGAAACGCTTTTAGACACAAAATTTTGAAAAAATTAGACCGCCAGGGAGGTTAATGACACATTATATATTAAACATGTTCCAGGTTTCTATATAACAGACAATAGTACAAGCCTATGACGAAACAATATATATAAAAAATCTGACGCTGGACTAAAGTACACACTATCTAATTCTTACAGCTCCACAGTTATCCAAGCAGGTTTAAATCTGTGGAGACATAATAGAGTGGTTTAGACATCGTGAGACTATCCATGAAAACATAAAAGAACTGTCTATCCAAAAAGATTTTTTATAAAAAAAGAATTTTTTACAAAAGGCACAAATCTGCCTCTCTATTAAGACCATGAAGCGCAAGAGCATTAAGGTGGTATATCCAGTACAATTCCTTCCTTTTAAGCATTTTCTCTCTATCCCCACCTCTTGATAATTTCGGTACTTCGTCAATCACTTGGAAACGTAGTTGGGAGATATCGTGTCCAACCTCTACAAAATGTTGTGGGACCGGAAGTTAAATTTTTTTAGTTCTGATATCTGATTTGTGTTTAATAAATCTTTTCTTTACTTTTTGCGTGGTCTCTCCAATATCAATCAATCCACAGGGGCACTTCAACAGGTACACCACAAAAGTGGAGTTACAGGTGAAGTATCCCTTAATCCTGAACCCATGTCCTGAATGGGGGTGTGTGAAAGAATCACCCCGAATGACCGCGTTACAACAGGAACAGCTCAAACACGGGAAAGTTCCATTCCTGGGCCTACCAAAAAAGTGCCTCCCCCCTGGGTCATGTTTAAATTCTGCTCGCACAAGTGTATCTCTTATTGATCTTCCTCTTTTAAATGACATAAGAGGGGTATTTTGAAATTCTGGCACATCTGGATGTGCATCCCCCTCAAGATGTACCAGTATTTTGATAAAATTCTCTTTACTTGGTTCGTGTGAGTGCCATACTTAGATACAAAGGCAATTCTACTAAGATTTTGACTCTGATTACGGGGCCTCACCTGTGATTGATTAATCTTAGCCAATTCTCGTTTAAGTATTTTATTTGGGTATCCTCTGGCCCTAAACCTGTCAACCATTTCTTCAAGTCTTCTCTCCCTGTTTTCTGGTAGACTCACCACCCTATCAACCCGCAAGAGTTGACTTCCCGGGAGTGAGTCCAATAGTGTCACAGCGTGTGCACTGTCGTATCTGAGCAATGAATTCTTTTCTGTTGGCTTCCGGAAAAGATCCGTCATCAATTTCGCCTGTCTCGACCACCAAAGTATCTAGAAAGCTTATTTGTGTCATACTATATGACCCAGCTCATGGATTGCCCCAGCTCATGGATATGCCCCAGCTCATGGATAATGCCCCAGCTCACACATGGATATGCCCCAGCTCATGGATTGCCCCAGGTCATGGATATGCCCCAGCTCATGGATATGCCCCAGCTCATGGATAATTCCCCAGCTCACACATGGATATGCCCCAGCTCATGGATAATGCCCCAGCTCATGGATTGCCCCAGCTCATGGATTTGCCCCAGCTCATGGATTTGCCCCAGCTCATGGATATGCCCCAGCTCATGGATATGCCCCAGCTCACACATGGATATGCCCCAGCTCATGGATATGTCCCAGCAGCACATGGATATGCCCCAGCAGCTCATGGATAATGTCCCCAGCTCACCTCCTGCCGCCGCGGCATCGTGTTCGGCTCCCTCTGAGCGTGCTTCCGGCGGCATGGAGCTTGGGCACTCGCCTGGGGGAGCCACGTGACCAGCTGCGATCTCGCGAGAACTCGGCTGGTGACGTGGTTCCCCCAGGCAAGCGCCGAAGCTCCATAGCTTCGGACGCTCGCAGGGAGCGAACACTGCACCAGCGCAGTATTCGCTCCATAAGACGCACCCACTTTTCCCCCCTCTTTTTGGGGGGAGAAAAGTGCGTATTATGGAGTGAAAAATACAGTACATTTTTTTAGTTCTGATATCTGATTTATGTTTAATAAATCTCTTCTATACTTTTTGCGTGGTCTCTCCAATATCAATCAATCCACAGGGGCACTTCAACAGGTACACCACAAAAGTGGAGTTACAGGAGAAGTATCCCTTAATCCTGAACCCATGTCCTGAATGGGGGTGTGTGAAAGAATCACCCCGAATGACCGCGTTACAACAGGAACAGCTCAAACACGGGAAAGTTCCATTCCTGGGCCTACCAAAAAAGTGCCTCCCCCCTGGGTCATGATTAAATTCTGCTCGCACAAGTGTATCTCTTATTGATCTTCCTCTTTTAAATGACATAAGAGGGGTATTTTGAAATTCTGGCACATCTGGATGTGCATCCCCCTCAAGATGTACCAGTATTTTGATAAAATTCTCTTTACTTGGTTCGTGTGAGTGCCATACTTAGATACAAAGGCAATTCTACTAAGATTTTGACTCTGAATACGGGGCCTCACCTGTGATTGATTAATCTTAGCCAATTCTCGTTTAAGTATTTTATTTGGGTATCCTCTGGCCCTAAACCTGTCAACCATTTCTTCAAGTCCTCTCTCCCTGTTTTCTGGTAGACTCACCACCCTATCAACCCGCGAGAGTTGACTTCCGGGAGTGAGTCCAATAGTGTAACAGCGTGTGCACTGTCGTATCTGAGCAATGAATTATTTTCTGTTGGCTTCCGGAAAAGATCCGTCATCAGTTTCGCCTGTCTCGACCACCAAAGTATCTAGAAAGCTTATTTGTGTCATACTATATGACATTGTGAATTGGATGGACGTTGACCCTGCATTTAAAGGGCTCACAAACTCATGTAGGGACTCTGCTGAGCCCTCCCAGACAAATATGATATCATCAATGTAACGATACCAATGATGTACATAGCGTTTAAAGAAGTCACATTCATATACAATATTTTTTTCAAACTCTGACATATAAATGTTCGCATACGTTGGTGCTACATTGGTACCCATTGAAGTCCCACGAATTTGGGTATTATAGGTACCGTCAAAGAGAAAAAAACTATTTTCCAACACTAGCTGTAATAGATCAAGTAAAAATTGCAATTGTTCTTTCTCAAAACCTAATGCTAACAATGCATTTTTCATAGCATTAATGCCTTCTCTATTCTGGATAGATGTGTAGAGACTGGTGACATCCAAACTCACTAGAATACTATTTTCTTCTACGTGGATGTCTCTCAGTTTCTCCAAAAAATCATTAGTATCCAGAATAAAAGATTTAATCTGCTGTAGATAGGGCCGAGCCACTTTGTCCAAAAAAAACGGACAAAGGGCTAAATACCGAATCTACAGCAGACACAATAGGCCTCCCTGGGGGTGCCATCAAAGATTTGTGAATTTTGGGCAAACTATACATGACCAGTGTTATAGGATATCTTTTCATAAGAAACGTAGATAGACCTACGTCAATGATCTGATTCTCCAAAGCCTCCTGTATAATGGTCAATATTTTAGCCACTATCTCAATGGTCGGGTCCCTTTCCATTTTATGTAAGTCTCACCATCATTCAGCTGGCGCTAAACTTCTTTCACATAATCACAACTATTCATTGCAACCAGGGCTCCCCCCTTATCCTCTGATTTGATAATAATTAGTGGATTGTCACACAATCTCTTCAGCATGTCAAACTCACTAGCAGATACATTTGGGAAAGTCCTGGTGAAATGTTTGCTGGAATAGACATTTCTCTCTCAACGATCTTAACATATGTTTCTACTGCATGATGAACATTTTTGGGCATAAAGTTACTCTTTTCGCGCAAACCTAACTTTATGCCCAAAAATGTCGATCATGCATGTGTTAGCTGGGGCATATCCATGAGCTGGGGCAAATCCATGAGCTGGGGCAAATCCATGAGCTGGGGCATATCCATGTGTGAGCTGGGGCATTATCCATGAGCTGGGGCATATCCATGTGTGAGCTGGGGCATTATCCATAAGCTGGGGCATATCCATGAGCTGGGGCAATCCATGAGCTGGGGCATATCCATGTGTGAGCTGGGGCATATCCATGAGCTGGGGCATATCCATGTGTGAGCTGGGGCATATCCATGTGCTGGGGCATTATCCATGAGCTGGGGCATATCCATGTGCTGGGGCATTATCCATGTGCTGGGGCATATCCATAAGCTGGGGGCATAGCCATGAGCTGGGGGTATATCCATGAGAGGAGCTGGGGCCAAATCCATGAGAGGAACTGGGGCAATATCCATGAGAGGAGCTGGGGCAGTATATCCATGAGAGCAGCTGGGGCAGTATATCCATGAGAGCAGCTGGGGCAGTATATCCATGAGAGCAGCTGGGGCATTATCCATTATTACACTATTTGATTCAGAATATTTTTTTCCTGTCTTCCTCCTCTAAAAACTAGGTGCGTCTTATGGTCAGGTGCGTCTTATGGAGCGAAAAATACGTTAACTTCCGGTCCCACAACATTTTGTAGAGGTTGGACACGATATCTCCCAACTACGTTTCCAAGTGATTGACGAAGTACCGAAATTATCAAGAGGTGGGGATAGAGAGAAAATGCTTAAAAGGAAGGAATTGTACTGGATATACCACCTTAATGCTCTTGCGCCTCATGGTCTTAATAGAGAGGCAGATTTGTGCCTTTTGTAAAAAATTATTTTTTTATAAAAAATCGTTTTGGATAGGCAGTTCTTTTATGTTTTCATGGATAGTCTCACGATGTCTAAACCTCTCTATTATGTCTCCACAGATTTAACCCTGCTTGGATAACTGTGGAGCTGTAAGAATTAGATAGTGTGTACTTTAGTCCAGCGGCAGATTTTTTATATATATTTTTTTTTATATATTGTTTCGTCATAGGCTTGTACTATTGTCTGTTATATAGAAACCTGGAACATGTTTAATATATAATGTGTCATTAATAAAGTTGATGAATTTAATAGTTAAAAGATATAATAATCTTGTATCCAGGATAGCAATCAGACATAATTGGTTTTATACTGTGGTGTTTAACAAATGCAAATTTCTTCATTGTTTGTCAATTAACTATTTGATTGGCAATCTAACACTATTTAATTGCACAATTTTGCACAGTTACTCTTTAGATTTGACAAAGACCAGTTCTGGTCGAAACGTCGTCCTTGTTGGTGCTGGAATAAATCCACTTTTGATTTAATACATGGGTTTTTGGAATTTATTTATGCTGTTATGTCTACAACCTCCACTGACAGGGATGATGTTACAGTAATGGGTGTACCAGGTCCTTCCTCAGAATCTGACAGCATCCCATCAGCTGCAGATTTACGCAGTCAGATTTTGTTGCCCCAGCTGCTGCAGCGGAAGAAAAATTCGTTAGCACCTTGTGTCACGACAACTACGCGCGCACAACGAAAGGCGCAGGGTTAAGCAACTCATTATCCGTCTATCCTAGACCCAGATAATGACTACGCGGACAACAATCCCCCGTGCGCACGTGCCTAACTATCCCGGCAACGCCTCTGCTCGTGACACGCATGCAGAGCGTGATGAAGTGGTCCCAGGATTGCAATGCCGTACCCATCTTCTCTCGACCTGGGGTAGCGACTACTTTTCCCACAATCCTTACATCCACTCTCTTACTCTATTCGTTACGCTGCCACCAGTTCTCACGAACACTAAGCGTGCTGCAACGAGAGACGCAGGGATAAGCAATCCACTATCCATCTATCCTAGACCCAAATAATGACTACGCGGACAACAATCCCCGCGTGCTTACCCAACCGTCCCCAGCCACTGCAACTCACAGTTTAGTAGATCCTTGAGCTTAAAACACAAAGAATAATCCAGTCCCTTCCGTTGGCATGGATCGAATCAGTCAGAGCAGAACATAATAAGTTGTATTTATTATGATAACAAATTTATATATATCACAGTGCATTTAGGGTTACAGAAAAAATATGGATACAATATTCATTACTTACACACGAACAGCAAAAAAATAAAAGGGAGATAACGGCAGATCCTAGTTACTTACAATATATGCTAGACGATCATCCATAGGGAGGTTCTATTAGGAGCTGGCAATATTTCCTCAATTCTCGATTGACCTCCAAGGAAATAGTCCCGAGCTCATGCTTGATTCAGAATATATATAGGGCTGCCTTTTTTCTAAGTACAGCCTCCTAGCTGGTAGAGCCTTTGCCTACAATTCCCAGAATTCTCCTGTCCTGAGCACGCTCAGTGCGCTCCTTCATTAATTTTAATTCCCTGGTCTATCAATCATCTCCCAAAGACCACTCTAGTGATCAAAGGATGTGCTTCCTTCTTTGAAAGGCATGACCACTTACACCTTGGTGCCTTGGTGTCTTCAGCCAAGACTCAAAGGTGTGAATAGAGGATACACGACCCGTCAGTTCACCACATGGGTTATTTCCACCCTGGTCCTGTATCAAAAGAAATTCCATTTTGCAGCCAAGTGTTATATCCCTCCCAGGGGGGAGAAGATAACCATTTTAATTACTTTCTAGCACCTACTCAAGACGGAGGTCTTCCCCAGGTGCTGGGGAAACTGGACACTTCCCGGATATGGCCAGATCAGTTATGAATATGCCTCTAAGAAGAAAAATTGGAAGACCTCAGCGTCTAAAGGGATCCCCGTTGGTCTATTAAACAGACCACGGGTACTGGAATCGGCAAAAATAACAAAATGATGGGTATAGGATAAAAACTTTTATTCCAAATAAATATAAATATAATTGCATAAACAAGGCCCAACGTGTTTCGTCTATGAAATAGACTTTTTCAAGGGCGATAAAAATACATAAAATGTAAAGATCAAATAATATAACATGTAGAATACACATCATTCCATTTATTACCCTCACAGGTATTTCATTGGCTGGCTAATTAGCTATGGCGTTTTCCTTATATGGTAAAGAATCATAGGCTTCATTCTCATTCCCATGAATCTATTCCAGGTCCCAATCCGCTCCATTGTTGTTCTCATAATCGATTTTATTGGATGTCTCTAGCTCTTCGTGTCAATTTAGTTTTGATTTCACTACAACTTAAAAAGACTTCCAGTATCGTCCGTGGCATCCCTTCCGGTTTCATTCTTACTACAACTTGAAAAAACTTCCGGTATCGTCTGCGGTATCCTTTCTGGTTTCCACCTTCAGTCATCCATCCGGTATTCCCCACAATGTGACTTCCAGTTTACGTCCTCGATCTCATATCCGGACTTTCGCATGATCTCCCCCTCCACTTCTGTCCACGCTCAACCCTCCGGAACTCCGCCGTCACGTCTCCTGTATCACTCGGACCCATCAGCGATCCTTTCACTTTCTATCTTATATATATCCCGGTGTTTTTAAAGTGCCGATTCTCCTCCTCAGTTGGTTTATGAAAAAAAATAAATATATATATATATATACAAATGAGACAAAAAAGAAAAAAAGAAGAAAAAGAGAAAGAAAGAAGGAAAAAAGAGGAAGCCTTGGTGTCTTCAGCCAAGACTCAAAGGTGTGAATAGAGGATACACGACCCGTCAGTTCACCACATGGGTTATTTCCACCCTGGTCCTGTATCAAAAGAAATTCCATTTTGCAGCCAAGTGTTATATCCCTCCCAGGGGGGAGAAGATAACCATTTTAATTACTTTCTAGCACCTACTCAAGACGGAGGTCTTCCCCAGGCACTGGGGAAACTGGACACTTCCCGGATATGGCCAGATCAGTTATGAATATGCTCTATATGGCGGAGATATGTATAGCCAGGTATATAGATACATAGACACAGGTAGGTACTTATGTACATAGCACGATAGAAATACAGATATAATCTGTCACATTTTCCATCCAAAAGAAGACGCGAAAAGAGAGAATCTCTCATGCTTCTCTCGTGCGTCTTAGAACGGGTTCGCCAACGGGCATCTGGCACCTACGCCAGTAGCACGGAGTGGGTGACGCACAAGTGTCCATGCATTTTTCCCACCAAGGCGTGCACTCCATCTCGCAACCGCATCACACACTCCCCATGCAGGCCTTTGACGACTCCACCATTCTACCCCACCTCTCCCAAGCCTGGCATGTACCCACTTCTACCCTGGGCACCGCGGCCTCCCCACACATGAGGTCCGGGGCACCAGCTGACTCAGGTGCAGGTGGGCATTCTCTCACCCCACCAAAACCCTTTACTGCTAGAGTCCTGCCAGGAATAAAGTGTGCAGGGCTGACTAACCCTGGACGCACCACAGTTACTTCAGCCGCCGTATCTCTTATACCCACAGATACCTGAGTCCCAACAATGACTGCTTGCTGGTTTACATTGGCACTGCCCTTCGATCTGGTCACGAACAGGACAGAGGGTGATGCTGAGGGGTGTCCTCCCCCAGCTGTGGATGCAGGCTTCTTCCTCTGCGGGCACGCTGCCAGGAAATGGTTGACACTGTTACAAATAAAACAGCGACGGCTCACACTTCTTCCAGGCGAAGAAGGACTCGTTCCCCCCTCCCCAGCAGAGACTGGCACAGAGGGGGGCGCTGCCGCCGTGATGTCGGGGGGGTCGTGATGAGTTGGGCTTCCATCCAGATGATCCTTTGGGGAAACCTGCTCCGGTCCACAGACGCTCTGTTGGCCGCATGGAAATCCGCCAGCTCACCGGCTTCCAGGGCCGTCTCGGGTTTGCAATCCAGAAGCCATTCCTGGGGGCACAGCTGCACGAACTGCTCCTTGATCAACAGGTCTTCCAGGGCATCCAGGGTGTCAATCTTCAGCTCGTGACCCATTTTCGAAATAGGATGGTCAGGTGGCCCACGACTGCAGAATAGCTCTGTGCCATCCGCTTCTGCAACGACCTGAACTTCTTGTGATATACATCTGGCGTGATGTTGTACCGCCGCTGCAGGGCAGCTTTAATTGCCTCATAGTCCTGGTCGCTCTCAGCTGGTAATTCCCCAAAGGCTTCGAGCGCTGGACCTTTTGGCCCAGGAGTGAGATACCTGGCCCATTGATCCTTTGCAAGCTGTTATTGTCGACAAGTCTTTTCAAAACTTCATAGGAACACAGCCAGGTCCCCATCTTTGTCCAGAGTGGGAAAGTTATCGGCACGAGGTCTGGGCGTAGAGAGATCTGCAGCGCCCGCAGGGGCAGGAGATAATGGCGTTCTACCTGCCTGGGCCATAGCGAGCTGATGTGCCCGCTCAGCTTGGCGCTCTGCCGCCTCTCGCTCACACGCAGCCCTGCGCTCCGCTGCTTCGCGTTCAGCTCTGTGCTCCTCTCGCTCTTGGTACTGCAGGATGAGCTGAAGCCGCATCTGAGAGTCCGCGGAGTCCACATGTTTTAAAACAGTCTGCAAGTAAACATCCAAGGCAGTATTACCCTTGGGCGAAGCACTTGACACTGTCCTTTCCACTGGACTTGCGCTTCATTCGGCTGGGTCAAGTGTGGCACCCTGCTCTGCTGCATCCTGGACTGCTTGCCTCGCCTCATAATCCTCGATGGCTTGCAAAAGTTCATCTTTGCGTTTGTCTTTCGTCAAAATGCTTTTTCCTTTACACAATTGTTCCAGCGCCTTTTTCGATGGTTGTTGCGTCATTCTCACTCCAGACAAATAAAAGATAGCACAGAAAAACAATGAAGGGGGGAGGGGAAAACTGCTGTGTGTAAATTCTAATAAATGCACTGAGTTCTGCTCTGGAAATTGGAAAACCAATTTCTTTAGTATCTGGACGTATGTTGCTTCACAGATCCAAACACTTACCTGATATCCCACCACTTGCCACAGTTTTCACGATAACTACGCGCACACTACGAAAGGCGCAGGGTTAAGCAACTCCCTATCCGTCTATCCTAGACCCAGATAATGACTACGTGGACAGCAATCCCTTGCGCACACGTGCCTAACTATCCCAGCAACGCCTCTGCTCGCGTCACTCACGCAGAGTGTGATGAAGTGGTCCCAGGATTGCAATGCCGTACCCGTCTTCTCTCGACCTGGGGTAGCGACTACGTTTCCCACAATCCTTACATCCACTCTCTTACTCTATTTGTTACGCTGCCACCAGTTCTCACGAACACTAAGTGCGCTGCAGCGAGAGACGCAGGGATAAGCAATCCACTATCTGTCTATCCAAGACCCAAATAATGACTACGCGGACAACAATCCCTGCGCGCTTACCCAACCGTCCCCAGCCACCGCAACTCACAATTTATTAGATCCTTGAGCTTAAAACACAAAAAAACAATAATCCAGTCCCTTCCGTTAGCATGGATCGAATCAGTCAGCAGAACTTAATAAGTTGTATTTATTATGATAACAAAAATTATATATATCACAGTGCATTTAGGGTTATAGAAACAATATGGATACAATATTCATTACTTACACACAAACAGCAAACAAATAAAAGGGAGATAACGGCAGATCCTAGTTACTTACAATATACGCTAGACGATCATCCATAGGGAGGTTCTATTAGATTGACCTCCAAGGAAATAGCCCCGAGCTCATGCTTGATTCAGAATATATATAGGGCTGTGAAATGTATTCTGCAAAAGCATCACAGGACTGGCCAAGCTCCTGTAATGAAGGAGACAGCTGCTTTGTCATCAGACCCAGGGATCATACAGGAAACAGAACTCGAGTGAGAATAAAGACCAGACACAAATTCTGTCTTGGACAATTCTTATTATTCTGGCTGGTTTCAAACAGAACAGTCAGTTTTTTTAAAATGGGAGTGTCACAAATTCATGGATTACAAGCCAATAATCATTTAACACGTCAGTTATATAAAAAAAAAGCGGTTCAGCCCATTCATATCTATCAAACTTTGACAAGATAAAAACATGTTTTTTCTACTTTGGGCAGTGACCTAGACTTAGACAAACATTTCCTGTCCTTGCCCAGTAGGCTACATAGCTACATAGTATATCCTGCTTTTGGTAAGTATGTTCCATAGGATGTATTAACAATGAACATCTATATCCCTCCCTTCCTCTCGGCCAGCCCTCTTGACTAGTTTCAAGAGGAAGTAGGGCTGAATAGAAAATCTGCCCACATCATGTTAATTCAGGAAGGTAAGAGAAAGACCAGACTCAGCATCACACTTGATTAATTAAATGGGCAGAATTACATATTTGTCAGTCAGGTCCTATATATTTATATAGCTATCAAATATTATAAGAATATAGAAATATGTGTATACAGTGAATTAAAAACTACCTATCATATTTAAATACCTTTCAGGCTGCCTTTTTTCTAAGTACAGCCTCCTAGCTGGTAGAGCCTTTGCCTACAATTCCCAGAATTCCCCTCTCCTGAGCACGCTCAGTGCGCTCCTTCATTACTTTTAATTCACTGGTCTATCAATCATCTCCCAAAGACAACTCTAGTGATCAAAGGATGTGCTTCTTTCTTTGAAAGGCATGACCACTTACACCTTGGTGCCTTGGTGTCTTCAGCCAAGACTCAAAGGTGTGAATAGAGGATACACGACCCGTCAGTTCACCACATGGGTTATTTCCACCCTGGTCCTGTATCAAAAGAAATTCCATTTTGCAGCCAAGTGTTATATCCCTCCCAGGGGGGAGAAGATAACCATTGTAATTACTTTCTAGCACCTACTCAAGACGGAGGTCTTCTCCAGGCGCTGGGGAAACTGGACACTTCCCGGATATGGCCAGATCAGTTATGAATATGCCTCTGTATGGAGGTGATATGTATAGCCAGGTATATAGATACATAGACACAGGTAGATCCTTATATACCTAGCACGATAGAAATACAGATCTAATCTGTCACACCTTGGTCCACTCCACTGGGGTTGGGGTGGAAGCTGAGGTCTGGAGTTTTCTGCAGTGGGGCCCGCGAGTGAGTGGGGACCAGTCCAGGCCGGGGTGGTGGTCGAGGATGGACTGTGGCCTGTCTCCGGGCATCATGGTATTCATCTGCGAGACGGGTGGCTTCGAATAGAGTGAGGGGTCTTCGATCCCGGACCCAGTCCCGTACCTCCAGTGGTGTACAATTATAAAATTGTTCAAGCAGGACGAGTTGGGTGAACTGGTCCAGGGTAGTTGCTTGGCACCCTTGGATTCAATTCTTGACTGTTTGCTGCATCCGGTGACCCCTCTCTGTATAGCTGTCAGTGGTGCCTTTTTGGAGGTTTTGGAATTGAGCCGGTATGCCCTCACCCCAGAAGCCTAACGGGCAAGTAGGTGTTCTCTCACCCGTTCGTATATTGCGCAATCCTCATCCGCCACGGCACGGAACGCCTCAGTCGCTCTCCCAGTGAGCTTGCTTGGTAGGATAGGGACCCAGTCTGCGGTATCGACCCCCTGTAGCACACACTGCCGTTCAAAGTCCTGCAGGAACCCATCGATAACTTCGCTCCCTTCAGGGAACAGTTTGAATGCGGCATGGGGACTTTGCGTCTGGGAGCCGTTGTGGAGTGCTGGGACGTGGTGGACCCTCCGGACCGGTGTTGAATCTCAGCTTTTCGGAGCTGGTCCGTGTGACGGCCAATGTGACGGGAAGCCGTGTCTTCCTGTCTGTCCTGGCTCTCCAGACACCCCCTTACCAGGATCAGCCCGGCCTCTGAGTTGCTCGGAAGTCAGTGCCTCGAGCAGTGCCTGATCCACAGCTCCAGACCCGCTTGTTCTGAACCCCTGCCTTGGAGCCTCTTTGCATTTCCAAAATGCCGCTTTGTGCCTTCTGAGGGTGATTATAGCTGTAGCGTAGCTGAAAGACCCTAGGCAGTCTGTATGTTTAAACAGGATACACACTGGCCATTTCACATGGCCTGCTTTTATTTGGGTCAGAATCAGATAACAACAGTTAACATTCCCGCCCCCCCCCAGACATTACGGCACCGTCATTCAGCAGTTCCCCATCTGGTCCTCTCAGAGTGCAAGCTCTTGAGCAGGGGCTTCTCTGGTACTGTTCTATGTGTTTAACTTGCATGTATATTGGTTATCCTGTCTTTCCCATTGTACAGCGCTACGGTACTTGGTGGTGCCTTATAATTACCTGTAACTGCAGTCATACAGAGCACAGGTCCTTGTTTGTGGGGAGATTCCAGAGGAGCAGCGGTGATCCAGGGGTACCGTTTGATAGCTCGGGTCCCTAGGGTGTCACAGTCCAAAAAGTGCCCAGATCTGGGGCAGGGGCACGAATGGCAGCATTTAGTAGATATCCCCCTTGGATGTCGCATGGTCAGGGCTGCTTAAGCTCCTGGGGGTCAAGAAAGGCTCAGCAAAGTGGGTTCCCAATGGAGCTCCCTCCTGAAAATCACCACAACGGTAGCTCGCATGAGGATCACCCCACTTTTGAAAAAGCACCCCGCTGTAGCAATTACTTTTCTGGGCACCGACGTTTGAAGTTTCTGCAGATGCTCCATTACAGGCAATGAGGTGCATTCCAGGAATGGGATTGGTTGGCCCTTCTAGCTCATTGGATTGTGATTGGCTGGAAACCCAGCTCATGCTTTCAAACCCAGGCTAACACTGGTGTCGGATAACACAGCGAGCATAAGGCTTAAAGGCATTTTGATTACATGCTGATAGGGGGGAAAAGTCCCCAAAAACACCACTTTAAAACACTAACAGACAAATAGCTTAAAGGAACGCTCTAGGCTCAAAATGAGCCACCTTTTTTTTTCTTTATATTAATCCTAATGCCCTACCAAGTTGTTGTTTTACCTTTTTTTTTTTACAACAATATACTTACCTTAAAACGCAGGCATTTTCCCACGGCAGTTTTTTTCTTTGTCCCGCGCCACCCTCTTCTTCCATGCGAACCAGGAAGTTTGCGCCACCTTCTGCGCACCACCTTCTTTGATTAGTGTTATGCGCAAGAGGATGCGCGCAACACTAATCGCAGCCGCAGACTATGCTGGCGGCTCGCTCCTGCCAGCTACTGCGGCGAGTTGGAGACGTCATCGCGCTGAATGCGCGATGACGTCTCCTACTCGGCTATAGTCGGCAGAAGCGGGAAATACAAATCCCGTTCTGCTGACTGACAGCTGGGAGGGCGGAGTAAAGTCCTCCGCGTCTCTCAGCTGTTTTGGCTGAGCGGAAGGAAGGGGGAAAGACAAGGGCATACTCAGGGCATCATGACCAGGTAAAAAAGCTTAGGTGGTCATGTTGCCTAGAGTATCCCTTTAACTGAGGGGAATAGCAGAGGAGCGAGGGGTTAATACAGTCCACAGTCTCTGAGCAAGGGGTTCCGCGACAATGATACATTTAAAACCACACAATATAAATGAACATAGCGTCTTCCCCAAAGCAAATGTCTGTGTGTTTTGGGGTTTTCGCCATGGAAATAAAAGTCTTGGGGTTTGACATAGGGAGTGCTATGTCAGTTCCATGACAGTCCGTATCTGCCAATACGCTGGCAAACACTTCTGCCGCAGGGTTGGCTCTGTACAGGGTCAGCCGCCACTGTACCTCTCGCCGCCATTCGGAGGCCTCTGAATTCTCAGAAGGTGCCATGCTCACCCGGTCGTCCCCATCAGTTCAGTGATGAGCGTTGTCTTTGGTTTCCCGCTGTCCACCTTCCCTCGATCCTCTAGCAAGTCTTTTAGGGTGGTCCGCTTGAGCCTTTTGCAACGCTGGGCCATACAGTTAGGGCCGCTCTGTTGAGGCGGGAGTCTTGCAAACCTCCGTGAGGTCTCAGGGCTGCTGAGACCGGGGTCAAGCCAGCGGCTGTATCTCCCCCTGCTGGGCTGGTCTCAGGGCCACTTCCAGATGTCCGGTAGCATCAGGCGTTTGGCGTGCTGCGGTTTCCGAGACCGGGGTCAAGCCAGCGGCTGTATCTCCCCCTGCTGGGCTGGTCTCAGGGCCGCTTCCAGATGTCCGGTAGCTCCAGGAGTTAGGCGTGCTGCGGTTTCCGAGACCGGGGTCAAGCCAGCAGCTGTATCTCCCCTTGCTGGGCTGGTCTCACCTATCCCACCACTCTGCCACCAATGTAACAAAATCCGTTACTCAGCATGAGTAGATTCACCATTAACTCCATCCTTGCCCTGGAGCACTGGGAGGTAGCGTGCCAACTGAGGTGCCAGCCCAGGATGCAGTGACGGCGGCTGCTCAGAATAAGCCAATCTGCTGGATGGAGCCTGTAATGCCGCTATTAAGAGGGCATCAATCCGCTGTTTGTTTCTGCCTGGATCCGAGAATACCGAGGCTCTGTGAGAATAGCCCTGTATCCCTCCCCAATCACTTAGTCGAGACAGAAGTGTAGGTTGAAGGAAAATCAGAGTGTATTCAGTGTTTATAAATGCATTTACAAGATCTTGATTTTATATACATTTACAAGATCTTGATAACTCGGCTGGCCATTGTTCTTTACCCGGCCCCTCCAGACATCCCAGCAGTGCCGGCACCAGTTTCACCACTGCCTCCAGCCATAACCCTTTAGTGTATTTAACATGGGCTCTTCTGTCCAAAAAGCACTCTGGTGGCATCTATAGGGGCTGAGCGGTGCAGAGTGAAAACATAATTAAATAGAAAACCGGGGAACAGTTTACAGTAAATCCAACAGGATAATTTGGTCGCACAAACAAAGGGTAAACAAAATACAACAAAATAGGAACAAAATCAAACCAAACAAACATTGTGGTGGCCAATCCGTCACATGAGGTCTGTCTGCTCCACCACCTCCTCTTCCTCCTCCTCCTTCTCTGTCTCCGGCGAAGTGCCAGTTCAACTGACACATGCCAGGGGCTACGCAATGGCTCAAGTGAAAAGATGCCATACTGTGCTTGAGCTGGTTTGTTTAGGGGACATGAGCCACAGAGGAAGAGCGGTGGAGAAGGGGGCCGCTTGACTGATGCCTTCCGCAATTTTTTTAGTCCACGACACCCAGGGACGTTAAATGTAGGCACCCATCGACCAGCATCTTCACCATATGGTGCAGGGCTACCTAGGGGCAAGGGCAGACCTGGATAGCTTTACAGCAGATGATCCACTGGCTTACTGGGTGTTGAGATTAGATCACTGGCCAGAGTTTAGCCAATATGCTATGGAGCTACTAGGTTGCCCTTCATCCAGCGTGCATTGTGAAACGACGTTCAGTGCCGCTGGAGGTTTTGTCACAGACAAAAGAGTGCATCTGTCCACCGAATCTGTAGACCGGCTGACGTTTCTAAAAATTAATCAGTCCTGGATCAGCAGCTATCAATCCCCTGATGCTGACATAACTGAATGGATCGGGGATCTCTTCTGCATTCAGAAAACTTCCTAGACTGCTTACACTTGTGGGAGACGAGTATTATGTTTTCTTCAACTTAAATTCTCGGTGTTGTGCACCACCGACTAAGACACAATTTTTCTACACTTGAATGTGACAGTTGCATATCATTTTAATATTTGACCGCAGGGTCCACCACTGCACTCTTCCACAATACTTCAGAGGGGTTACGGTGTGAAGGCACAAGCTGGCACCAAAGGTCCATTATCTGGGTGCACTGATGCATGTACCAGATTCATATCATTGTAATATTTGACCGCAGGGTCCACCTCTGCACTCTTCCACAATACCTCAGAGGGGTTACGGTGTGAAGGCACTAGCTGGCACCAAAGGCCCAATTTTAATGCACCTGTTGTTACTTTCATCCAAAGCCTGCATAAGAGGCACCATAATTTAGCCAAAAAATCACTAAACTTGTTCTGCGTGTCCTAAAAGGTCTCCTCTTTTCATACAGGCTGCCGCCCCAAGCATTTGTTTATTAATAGATTAAAGGAAAACCATTTACCATCATTTGAAATGTCATTTTTTCTTTTTTTTTTTTAAATGTTTCTATACATCCTACAGATCCACCATTTTACGGGCAGGTTACGGGGACCTCCTAGGCACGATATTTTAAGGAATATTTTGTTTTTATTCCTACCCTTTATGTCATGTAAAAATCACTGTTCCTTTAAAAAGTTTTTTTTCCTTTTTTTTTTAGGATGTACCGATACTACTTGGTACTCGTGCAAATGGCCCCATACGTTCCCCCGATACCAGAAGCCAAAACTGGGCAGGATTGCCGGTATCCGCGGGGCTGGTGAAGCTGGCTGCATTTGGCCAGTGTCCCCTCCAGCGGGCCGCATACTCACCCAGCGGTGGGTCCAGTCGCAGGGCTGTGACGTGGCCGTGGAGGCTGTGACGCTGCCTCCAGCCGAGATCTCACAGGAGGCTCCTGCGTGATCTCAGCTGGAGGCAGCGTCAAGGCCTCCACGCCCCGGCGGCGGCCTGATTGCGTCACAGCCTCCAGCTCACATGTGGGTAGATTACCTACCCCCAGCTCACATGTGGGTAGATTGCCCCAGCTCACATGTGGGTAATCTATGTGAGCTGGGGGCAATCTATCCACATGTCAGCTGGGGGCATTTTTATATGAGGTCTGTTCTTATTGAAAAGCGGTCACATGACATTAAATAAAAGTATCTGTGCTCGGTATCGGTGAGTACTTTTAAAAAAAATTGGTACTCGTACTCGGTCTTAAAAAACTGGTATTGGTGCATCTCTACTCTTTTTTCATTGTTTCCTGTCCCCCAGGGCAGTACCCGGACCCCCATACACCTTTTATGGCCAATATCTTGCAGATATGTCCTCTTGGAGGGCACCTTAATTTTACAAAATCGTGTACGCGCTCGAATTCGAACGTTTTCACGGGGGTGTTCGGCTCATCCCTATTCTTCACTCCAAAGTGCATAAGTTTGCATTTATCTACATTAAATTTCATCTTCTATTTAAGTGCCCTGTGTTGGTCAGTGTATGCTAGAAAATAAAATGGAGATTTGGTAAGTGTGCTTTTAAGAAACTACACGGCAGGAGGGGGGAGGAGGAGGAGGAGCAGGAAGAGGGGGGAGGGTGAGAGGCAGAGGAGAAGATCAAGTAAAAAAAAGTTTAAGTAAAAAGGAGGGAACATTGAAACATGAAATCAGCCAGAAATGAATACATTTAAAAATAAAATACAATAAAAACAACCTAAAAGGTGAGTGTATAGGCGCTCAAAATTGTGTAAAATAAAATGAACGATAGCTGGTGAGCTGCAATCAATATCTAAGTGTATCCTCCACTCCTAACTAACTATAAATAGTATACCAAGGTATATGGGAGCGCATATGGGCATATACAAACAATGTAGACTGCAGGACTTCACACGCGCAGCCCCCATTCTCTGGAACGCTATCCCTCGTACGGTCAGACTTTCCCCTAATTTCTCTTCCTTCAAACGCTCCCTTAAAACATTCCTATTTAGGGAAGCCTACCACCCAACTCACTGACGCAACCATCAATCACTCTCACCTTGCAGTCCTCTCCTCCTGTTTCCAACCCCTCTAGATTGTGAGTTCCTACGGGAATAGGGCCTCATCCCCTCTTGTACTGTTTGTCAAATGTTGTTCAATGTATTGTAACCCGTCTATACTGTGCCTATTGTACAGCGCTGCGGAATATGCTGGCGCTTTATAAATAAAGAATAATAATAATAATGTAATGAATAGTGAGTCCGTGAATCTTAAAGTCAAATTTTAGTCCGGGGATCCTAAAAGAGGAGAAAGAAAGGGACCATTGTGCAGTATGTACTGGAAACAATTAACCACACACTGGTGTTTATGGAACTCACAAGCGGGGAGTCTTCAACACTCTGGATGTACGCCTTTAAGTCACTTTATGGGGGACTCCACCCGTATGATGATACTGTGTCTTGATAGTAGATGTATCTCAAATAATAAAAAGAAAATACATAGTATAATTCTGTATAACTGGAATATATATATGTAAAAGAGGCACACTCACGTGTTTCAGAACCTCCACTTGTGGGTGGTTCTGTAATCGCGCCTTGGACCTCTTATCGTCTGAGGGGGTCCCACCTCGTGAGCGCCACTTCAGAATCCAAGGAGCGTCGGACTGGAAACCCCAAAAGTTGTCAGCCTCGTCCAGGAAGCGAGATGAATTCTGTACCTCTCGGGTATATACCGTACTTAAGAAGGCCGCTCACTCCCAGGACCCTCAGGTTGGATCTCCTCTCTGTATTCACCAGGTGGATCTGGGGCCTCACAGGGCTCAGGAAACAAAGGACAAAGAGGATGGAGCTGCCGCCTGTCCCCCCTCCCTCCGCTCAGCGGTTCAGCTGAAAAAGCTGAAAACAGCTGAGAGAGGCGGAGGAGTTTACTCCGCCCTCCCAGCTGTCAGTCAGCAGAGCGGGAATCATATTTCCCGCTTCTGCCGACTTTTGCCGAGTAGGAGACGTCATCGTGCTTTCAGCGCGATGACGTCTCCTACTCACCGCAGAAGCTGTCGGCTCCCTCTGAGGGTTAGTGTTGCGCGCATCCTCTTGCGCGCAACACTAATCCTCAGAGGGAGCCGGGAGGAAGCCTGCCGATTGGCTGGCTTATGTGAGAGGCGCGCATGCGCGCTTCTCACGTAAACCAGAAGCCAAGACGCAGCAAGAAGGACGGGAGCGGAAGAGGAGGGAGGTGAGTATATATATATAAAAAAAAAAAGACGCCGCTGGAAACAAGAGGATTTTAGGGTAAGTATTACAGTTACAAAAAACAAAAACAAAATCTAAAGTTTTATTAAGGGAATAGGGATAGGTTAGGATAAAAAAACGGGGGGTGATTTTTTGAGTAGAGTGTTCCTTTAAGCCTTTCCTGGTAACTTTTCTCCTTCAAGCCGTACACCATTTTAGTAGCCCTTCTCTGAACTCTCTCTAAGATGTCTATATCCTTCTGGAGATACGGTCTCCAGTACTGCACACAGTACTCCAAGTGAGGTCTCACCAGTGCTCTGTACAGTGGCATGAGCACTTCCCTTTTCCTACTGCTAATACCTCTCCCTACACAACCAAGCATTCTGCCAGCATTTCCTGCTGCTCTATTACATTGACTACATATATCCATACAGGGTATTGATCTGGATGCCCTGGGTGTCCGGTAACCACTGAATGAATCCCCTGTATCAAGACAGGATCCATTGTTTCCTCTCGTGGCCATGAAGGATACAAGACAGGCCACTCAATTTCACACAATGTACGCAGCTTGCTCTTTTTCAGTTTCGTCCCATACTGATGAACTGCATAGAGGGTTTTAAAATTGCTCAACATATACTTCTCAACCTTGTCTCCCTGGCGGGAATTGGTATTCCCTATTTTATCAACCTTTAAACAGTGTTCATTAACAGTTCGATACTCCAATCAACAATTCTTTCGCAACACACACAGAAGCCCCTTTCACAGAGTCGACCCACTCAGTATCAGACACAAACAGCACAGCAAGATATACACTTATTTTATAACAGCTAAGTATCCTCACTTATAGCCAACAGATGTAATTTACACAATACACTATAGTGCTAGAAGAGGTAGCTACTCTCTTCTGCCGTGGGGTACTGTTTTTTTTTAGGGGCTCACAATTTACCCCCCTTTTCAGTCCCGGGCCAGGCTATCGGAGAACTTCAGTCTCCTGGTACACTGCAGATTCCTCACATTGAAGCAGTGTCTTCTTATATCTCTCTAGAGGGCGCCGTCCCCTTTGTCTGGCACACCAGAGTGCGACACGGAGACTCAACCTCACATTCACTGTTGGCTAAATATTCTACAATCACTATGCTGTCAAACACTGAATAATAAAATATATTACCTTGGTCGCAGCGCAACGGCTTTCCTCCGGGCCTCATACTTCCGCGGGGTCACGGTCGGGGGTGCTACCACGCAACACGTTGAGATCCACAGAGTGCAGGAAGACCCGCAGGGGCACCAGCAGACAATCAACTGTTGATCGGCAGCACGCCCCGACAGAGCCCACGGAGTTGCAGAACACTGTAGCTCTCCCTCTCTCACCGAGCCAGGCCTGCCAGTCCCGGACAAGCCCCCAGAAATGAAGCAGCCTCCTGGGTGTAATTCGGGTTAGGCAATTGTGACTCGGTGGTAGACAAAGGAGACGGAGGCCTTCTTAAGCAGGAAAAGCATTTATTCGGTACCGAGCCTTGAGTCAGGTCTATTCCAAAAAGACTCAAGTCCCGAGCCAACAGAGAGACAAAGAATTTATACATGGTGAGTAAAAATGCACACCTTATTCCCCTCCCCAGGTTACCCTCCCACTTCCCATATCAACCTTCATTATACAGTGGCAAGAAAAAGTATGTGAACCCTTTGGGATTACGTGGAGTTTTGCATGAATTGGTCATAAAATGTGCTCTGATCTTCATCTAAGTCACAACAATTTGAAAAACACAGTCTGCTTAAAATAATACAACACAAACATTATATGTTTTCATGTGTTTATTGAACATAACATGTAAACATTCACAGTGCAGGGTGTAAAAAGTATGTGAACCCCCTAGCCTAATGACTTCTCCAAGAGCTAATTGGAGCCAGGAGTGAGCCAACCTTGAATCCAATCAGTGTGATATTATTGGATGTGTTGCTGAAAGCTGTCCTGCCCTTTAAAAACACACACCAGTTTTGGGTTTACTGGTTTCAAGAAGCACTGCTGACTGTCTCTCCTTTTGTCTCTCCTCTCTCCCTGTCTGTCTTTCACTCTGTCTCCCCTCTCTCCTTGTCTGTCTCTCCCTCTGTCTCCCCTCTCTCCCTGTCTGTCTCCTCTCTCTCCCTGTCTGTCTCCCCTCTCTCCCTGTCTGTCTCTCCCTCTGTCTCCCCTCTCTCTCTGTCTCCCTGTCTGTCTCTCCTTTTGTCTCTCCTCTCTCCCTGTCTGTCTTTCCCTCTGTCTCCCCTCTCTCTCTGTCTGTCTCCCCTCTCTCCCTGTCTGTCTCTACCTCTGTCTCCCCTCTCTCTTTCTGTCTCCCCTGTCTGTCTTTCCCTCTGTCTCTCCCTCTGTCTCCCCTCTCTCCCTGTCTGTCTCCTCTCTCTCCCTGTCTGCCTCCCCTCTCTCCCTGTCTGTCTCTCCCTCTGTCTCCCCTCTCTCTCTGTCTCCCTGTCTGTCTCTCCTTTTGTCTCTCCTCTCTCCCTGTCTGTCTTCCCCTCTGTCTCCCCTCTCTCCCTGTCTGTCTCTCCCTCTGTCTCCCCTCTCTGTCTCCCCTCTCTCCTTGTCTGTCTCTACTTCTGTCTCCCCTCTCTCTTTCTGTCTCCCCTGTCTGTCTTTCCCTCTGTCTCCCCATCTGTCTCTCCCTCTGTCTCCCCTCTCTCCCTGTCTATCTCTCCCTCTGTTTCCCCTCTCTCCCTGTCTGTCTCTCCCTCTGTTTCCCCTCTCTCCCTCTGTCTCCCCATCTGTCGCTCCTCTGTCACCCCTCTCTCTCTGTCTGTTTCCCTTCTCTCCCTGTTTGTTTCCCTTCTCTCCCTTTCTGTGTCTCCCTCTGTCTCACCTCTCTCCCTGTCTGTCTCTCCCTCTGTCTCCCCTCTCTCCCTGTCTCCCCTCTCTGCCTGTCTGTCTCTCCTTCTGTCTCCCCTCTCTCCCTGTCTGTCCCTCCCTCTCTCCCTGTCTGTGTCTCCCTCTGTCTACCCTGTCTCCCTGTCTTTCTCTTCCTCTGTCTCCCCTCTCTCTCTGTCTGTCTCTCCCTGTCTGTTTCCGCTCTCTCCCTCTGTCTCCCCTCTCTCCCTGTCTGTCCCTCCCTCTGTCTCCCCTCTCTGTCTGTTTCCCCTCTCTCCCTGTCTGTCTCTCCCTCTGTCTTCCCTCTCTCCCTGTCTGTTTCCCCTCTCTCCCTCTGCCTCCCCTGCCTGTCTCTCCCTCTGTTTCCCCTCTCTTCCTGTCTGTTTCCCCCTCGCTCTCCCTGTCTGTGTCTCCCTCTGTCTCCCCTCTCTCCCTGTCTGTCTCTTCCTCTGTCTCCCCTCTTTGCCTGTCTGTCTCTCCTTCTGTCTCCCCTCTCTCCCTGTCTGTCTCTCCTTCTGTCTCCCCTCTCTCTTGTCTGTCTCTCCCTCTGTCTCCCCTCTCTCCCTGTCTGTCTCTCCTTCTGTCTCCCCTCTCTCCCTGTTTGTCTCTCCCCTCTCTCCCTGTTTGTCTCCCCTGTTTCCTTGTCTGTCTCTCCTTATGTCTCCCCTCTCTCGCTGTCTGTTTCCCCTCTCTCCCTCTGTCTCCCCTCTCTCCTTGTCTGTCTCTCCCTCTGTCTCCCCTCTCTACCTGTCTGTCTCTCCCTCCGTCTCCCCTCTCTCCCTGTCTGTCTCCCCTCTCTCCCTGTCTGTCTGTCTCTCCCTGTCTGTCTCTCCCTCTGTCTCCCCTCTCTCCCTGTCTGTCTCTCCCCCTGTCTCCCTGTCTGTCTCTCCCTCTGTGTCCCCTCTCTCCCTGTCTGTCTCTCCCTCCGTCTCCCCTCTCTCCCTGTTTGTCTCTCCCCTGTCTCCCTGTTTGTCTCTCCCCTTTCTCCTTGTCTGTCTCTCCTTTTGTCTCCCCTCTCTCGCTGTCTGTTTCCCCTCTCTCCCTCTGTCTCCCCTCTCTGCCTGTCTGTCTCTCCTTCTGTCTCCCCTCTCTCCCTGTCTGTCTCTCCCTCCGTCTCCCCCTCTCCCTCTCTCCCTGTCTGTCTCCCCTCTCTCCCTGTCTGTCTGTCTCGCCCTCTTTCCCTGTCTGTCTCTACCTGTCTCCCCTCTCTCCCTGACTTTCTCTCCCTCTCTGTCTCTCCATCCGTCTCCCCTCTCTCCCTGTCTGTCTCCCCTCTCTCCCTGTCTGTCTCCCCTCTCTCCCTGTCTGTCTGTTCCCCTGTCTCCCTGTCTGTCTCTCCTCTCTCCCTGTCTGTCTCTCCCTCCGTCTCCCCTCTCTCCCTGTTTGTCTCTCCCGTCTCCCTGTTTGTCTCTCCCCTGTCTCCCTGTCTGTCTCTCCTTCTGTCTCCCCTCTCTCGCTGTCTGTTTCCCCTCTCTCCCTCTGTCTCCCCTCTCTGCCTGTCTGTCTCTCCTTCTGTCTCCCCTCTCTCCCTGTCTGTCTCTCCTTCTGTCTCCCCTCTCTCCTTGTCTGTCTCTCCCTCTGTCTCCCCTCTCTCCCTGTCTGTCTCTCCCTCCGTCTCCCCTCTCTCCCGGTCTGTCTCCCCTCTCTCCCTGTCTCTCTGTCTCTCCCTCTTTCCCTGTCTGTCTCTCCCTCTGTCTCCCCTCTCTCCCTGTCTGTCTCTCCCTCTGTCTCCCTGTCTCCCCTCTCTCCCTGTCTGTTTCCCCTCTCTCCCTTTCTGCCTCTCCCTCGCTCCCTGTCTGTCTCCCCCTGTGCCCCCCCTGTCTGTCTCTCCCTGTCTGTCTCCCCTCTCTCCCTGTCTGTCTCTCCCTCTGTTTTCCCTGTCTCCCTGTCTGTCTCTCCCTCTTTTTCCCCTCTCTCCCTGTCTGTCTCCCCTTTCTCCCTGTCTGTCTCTCCCTCGGTCTCCCTGTCTATCTCTCCCTCTGTTCCCCCTCTCTCCCTGTCTGTCTCTCCTTCTGTCTCCCCTGTCTGTCTTTCCGTCTCTCTCCCTCTGTTTCCCCTCTCTCCATCTGTCTCCCCTGTCTGTCTCCCCTTTCTCCCTGTCTGTCTCTCCTTCTGTCTCCCCTCTCTCGCTGTCTGTTTCCCCTCTCTCCCTCTGTCTCCCCTCTCTGCCTGTCTGTCTCTCCTTCTGTCTCCCCTTTCTCCCTGTCTGTCTCTCCCTCTGTCTCCCCTCTCCCTGTCTGTTTCCCCCCTCTTCCTGTCTGTCTCCCCTCTCTGTGTCCCATCTCTCCCTGTCTGTCTCCCCTCTCTCCCTGTCTGTCTCTACCTCTGTCTCCCCTCTCTCCCTGTCTGTCTCCCACTCTCCCTGTCTGTCTCTCCCTCTGTTTCCCCTCTCTCCCTCTGTCTCTCCTGTCTGTCTCTCCTTTCTCCCTGTCTGTCTCTCCCTCTGTCTCCCCTTTCTCCCTGTCTGTCTCTCCTTCTGTCTCCCTGTCTGTCTCTCCCTCTGTCTTCCTGTCTGTCTCTCCCTCTGTTTCCCCTGTCTCCCTTTCTGTCTCCCTGTCTGTCTCTCCCTCGGTCGCCCCTGTCTCCCCTGTCTGTCTCTCCCTCTGTTTCCCCTATCTCCCTGTCTGTCTCTCCCTCTGTGTCCTCTCTCTCCCTGTCTGTCTCTCCTTATGTCTCCTTTGTCTGTGTCTTCCTCTGTCTCCCCTCTCCCCCTGTCTGTCTCTCCCTCTGTCTCCCCTCTTTCCCTGTCTTTCTCCCCTCTCTCCCTCTGTCTCCCCTCTCTGCCTGTCTCTCCCTCTGTCTCCCTGTCTCCCCCTCTCCCTTTGTCTCCCCTCTCTCCCCTCTCTCCCTTTGTCTCCCCTCTCTCCCTGCCTGTCTCCCCTCTCCCTGTCTGTCTCTCCCTCTGTCTCCCCTCTCTCCCTGTCTGTTTCCCCTCTCTCCCTGTCTGTCCCCCCTCTCTCTGTGTCCCCTCTCTCCCTGTCTGTCTCTCCCTCTGTTCCCCGTCTCTCCCTGTCTGTCTCTCCTCTCTGCCTGTCTGTCTCTCCTTCTGTCTCCCCTCTCTCCCTGTCTGTCTCTCCCTCTGTCTCCCCTCTCTCCCTGTCTGTTTCCCCTCTCTCCCCTGTTGTCTCCCCACTCTGTGTCCCCTCTCTCCCTGTCTGTCTCCCCTCTCTTCCTGTCTGTCTCTCCCTCTGTCTCCCCTCTCTCCCTGTCTGTCTCTCCCTCTGTTTCCCCTGTCTCCCTGTCTGTCTCTCCCTCTTTTTCCCCTCTCTCCCTGTCTGTCTCCCCTTTCTCCCTGTCTGTCTCTCCCTCGGTCTCCCTGTCTGTCTCTCCCTCTGTTCCCCCTCTCTCCCTGTCTGTCTCCCCTCTCTCCCTGTCTGTCTCTCCTTCTGTCTCCCCTGTCTGTCTCTCCGTCTCTCTCCCTCTGTTTCCCCTCTCTCCCTCTGTTTCCCCTGTCTCCCTGTTTGTCTCTCCCTCTGTTTCCCCTCTCTCCCTGTCTGTCTCCCCTCTCTCCTTGTCTGTCTCTCCTTCTGTCTCCCCTGTCTGTCTCTCCATCTCTCTCCCTCTGTTTCCCCTCTCTCCCTCTGTCTCCCCTCTCTCCCTGTCTGTCTCACCTTCTATCTCCCCTCTCTCCCTGGCTGTCTCTCCCTCTGTCTCCCCCTCTCCATGTCTGTCTCTATCTCTGTCTCCCCTCTCTCCCTGTTTGTCTCTCCCCTGTCTCCCTGTCTGTCTCTCCCTCTGTCTCCCCCTCTCCATGTCTGTCTCTATCTCTGTCTCCCCTCTCTCCCTGTTTGTCTCTCCCCTGTCTCCCTGTCTGTCTCTACCTCTGTCTCCCCTTTCTCCCTGTCTGTCTCTCCTTCTGTCTCCCCTCTCTCGCTGTCTGTTTCCCCTCTCTCCCTCTGTCTCCCCTCTCTCCCTGTCTGTCTCTCCCTCTGTCTCCCCTCTCTCCTGTCTGTTTCCCCTCTCTCCCTGTCTGTCTCCCCTCTCTGTGTCCCGTCTCTCCCTGTCTGTCTCCCCTCTCTCCCTGTCTGTCTCTACCTCTGTGTCCCCTCTCTCCCTGTCTGTCTCCCCTCTCTCCCTCTGTTTCCCCTGTCTCCCTGTTTGTCTCTCCCTCTGTTTCCCCTCTCTCCCTGTCTGTCTCCCCTCTCTCCTGTCTGTATCTCCCTCGGTCTCCCTGTCTGTCTCTCCCTCTGTTCCCCCTCTCTCCCTGTCTGTCTCTACCTCTGTCTCCCCTCTCTCCCTGTCTGTCTCTCCCTCCGTCTCCCCTCTCTCCCTGTATGTCTCTCCTCTCTCCCTTTCTGTCTCTCCCTCTGTTTCCCCTGTCTCCCTGTCTGTCTCTCCCTCTGTCTCCCCTTTCTCCCTGTCTGTCTCTCCTTCTGTCTCCCCTCTCTCACTGTCTGTTTCCCCTCTCTCCCTCTGTCTCCCCTCTCTCCCTGTCTGTCTCTCCCTCTGTCTCTCCTCTCTCCCTGTCTGTTTCCCCTCTCTCCCTGTCTGTCTCTACCTCTGTGTCCCCTCTCTCCCTGTCTGTCTCCCCTCTCTCCCTCTGTTTCCCCTGTCTCCCTGTTTGTCTCTCCCTCTGTTTCCCCTCTCTCCCTGTCTGTCTCCCCTCTCTCCTGTCTGTCTCTCCCTCGGTCTCCCTGTCTGTCTCTCCCTCTGTTCCCCCTCTCTTCCTGTCTGTTTCTCCTTCTGTCTCCCCTGTCGGTCTCTCCCTCTGTCTCCCCTTTCTCCTTGTCTGTCTCCCCTCTCTCTCTGTTTCCCCTCTCTCCCTGTCTGTCTCCCCTCTCTTCGTCTGTGTCTCCCTCTGTCTCCCCTCTCTCCCTGTCTGTCTCTCCTTCTGTCTCCCCTCTCTCCCTGTCTGTTTCCCCTCTCTGCCTGTCTGTTTCTCCTGTCTCCCCTCTCTCCCTGTCTGTCTCACCTTCTATCTCCCCTCTCTCCATGTCTGTTTCCCCTCTCTCCCTGTCTGTTTCCCCTCTCTCCCTGTCTCCCCTCTCTCCCTGTCTGTCTCTACCTCGGTCTCCTCTGTCTCCCCTCTCTCTCTGTCTGTCTCTCCCTGTCTGTCTCTCCCTCTGTCTCCCCTCTCTCCCTGTCTGTCTCTCCCTCGGTCTCCCTGTCTGTCTCTCCCTCTGTCGCCCCTGTCTGTCCTGTCTGTCTCTCCCTCTGTTTCCCCTGTCTGTCTGTCTCTCCCTCTGTGTCCCCTCTCTCCCTGTCTGTCTCTCCTTCTGTCTCCTCTGTCTGTCTCTCCTTCTGTCTCCTCTGTCTGTCTCTCCCTCTGTCTCCCCTCTCCCCCTGTCTGTCTCTCCCTCTGTCTCCCCTCTCTCGCTGTCTCTCTCTCCCTCTTTCTCTCACTCTTTCTGTCGCCCTCTGTCTGTCTCCTGTCTCTCTTTCTCTGCTCTCCTCTCTTTCTCTCTACTTGTCTCTGTCTCCTCTCTCTCTGTGTCTCCTCTCTCCCTCTCTGTGTCTCCTTCTCTCTCCCTCTCTGTCTCCTCTCCCTGTGTGTCTCAGTCTCTGTCTCTCTGTCTCCTTCTGTCTTCTTCCGCCCTCTCTCTCTCCCATTTCTCCTTCCCCTCTCTTCTCTCCTTTCCACCTCCCCTCTCTCTCTCCTTCCCCTCTCTCTCTCCTCCCCCACTCTCTCTCCTCTCTACTTTCCTTCTCCCCTCTCTCCCCTGTCCTTCTCCCCTCTCTCCCCTTTCCTTCCCCCGCTTTCCCCTTTCCTTCCCCTCTTTCTCCTGTCCTTCCCCCTCTCTCTCCTCTCCTTCCCCTTTTCTCCTGTCCTTCCCCCTCTCTCTCCTCTCCTTCCCCCTCTCCCCTCTCCTTCCCCTCTCTCTCCTTCCCCCTCTCTCCCTCACTGTCTCTCTCTCTGACTCCCCTCTCTCCCTGTCTGTCTCTCCTCTCTCCCTTTGTGTCTCCCCTCTCTCCCTGTCTGTCTTTCCCTGTCTTCCCTCTCTCCCTGTCTGTTTCCCCTCTCTCCCTCTGTCTCCCCTGTCTGTCTCTCCCTCTGTTTCCCCTCTCTCCCTGTCTGTGTCTCCCTTTCCCCTCTCTCCCTGTCTGTGTCTCCCTCTGTCTCCCCTCTCTCCCTCTGTCTCCCCTCTCTCCCTGTTTGTCTCTCCCTTGTCTCCCTGTCTGTCTCTCCTTCTGTCTCCCCTCTCTCACTGTCTGTTTCCCCTCTCTCCCTGTCTGTCTCTCCCTGTCTGTTTCTCCCTCTGTTTCCCCTGTCTCCCTGTCTGTCTCTCCCTCGGTCTCCCTGTCGGTCTCCTCTCTCTCCCTGTCTGTCTCTCCCTCTGTGTCCCCTCCCTGTCTGTCTGTTTCTCCTTCTGTCTCCCCTGTCTGTCTCTCCCTCTGTCTCCCTGTCTGTCTCTCCCTGTTTCCCCTCTCTCCCTGTCTGTCTCTGTCTCCCCTCTCTCTCTCTCTGTTTCCCCTCTATCCATGTCTGTCTCTCCCTCTCTCCCTGTCTGTTTCCCCTCTCTCCCTCTGTCTCCCCGTCTGTCTCTCCCTCGGTTTCCCCTCTCTCCCTGTTTGTTTCCCCTCTCTCCCTGTCTGTGTCTCCCTATGTTTTCCCTCTCTCCCTGTCTGTCTCTACCTCTGTCTCCCCTCTCTCTCTGTCTGTGTCTCCCTCTGTCTCCCATCTCTCCCTGTCTGTCTTTCCTCTGTCTCCCCTCTCTCCCTGTCTGTCTCTCCCTGTCTCCCCTCTCTCCCTGTCTGTCTCTCCTCTCTCCCTGTCTCTCCCTCTGTGTCCCCTCTCTCCCTGTCTCCCTCTCTCCCTGTCTGTCTTCCCTCTCTCCTTGTCTGTCTCCCCTCTCTCCTTGTCTGTCTCTACCTCTGTCTCCCCTCTCTCCCTGTCTGTCTCTCCTTCTGTCTCCCCTGTCTGTTTTTCCCTCTGTCTCCCCTCTCTCGCTGTCTGCTTCCCCTCTCTCCCTCTGTCTCCCCTCTCTGCCTGTCTGTCTCTCCTTCTGTCTCCCCTCTCTCCCTGACTGTCTCTCCCTCTGTCTCCCCTCTCTCCGTCTGTTTCCCCTCTCTCCCTGTCTGTCTCTACCTCTGTCTCCCCTCTCTCCCTGTCTGTCTCTCCCTCCGTCTCCCCTCTCTCCCTGTCTGTCTCTCCTCTCTCCCTGTCTGTCTCTCCCTCTGTTTCCCCTCTCTCCCTGTCTGTCTCCCCTCTCTCCCTGTCTCTCCCTCTGTGTCCCCTCTCTCCCTGTCTGTTTCTCCTTCTGTCTCTCCCTCTGTCTCCCCGTCTGTCTCTCCCTCTGTTTCCCCTCTCTCCCTGTCTGTCTCTCCCTCTGTCTCCCCTCTTTCCCTGTCTGTCTCCCCTATCTCTCTGTCTGTCTCTCCCTGTATCCCCTCTCTCTCTGTCTGTTTCCCCTCTCTCCCTATCTGTCTCCCCTTTCTCCCTGTCTGTCTCTCCCTCTGTCTCCCCTTCTCTCCTGTCTGTCTCTCCCTCTGTCTCCCCTCTCTTCCTGTCTGTCTCTCCCTCTGTCTTCCCTCTCTCCCTGTTTCCCCTCTCTCCCTCTGTCTCCCCTCTCTCCTTGTCTGTCTCTACCTCTGTCTCCTCTCTCTCCCTTTCTGTCTCCCCTGTCTGTCTTTCCCTCTGTCTCCCCGTCTGTCTCTCCCTCTGTCTCCCCTCTCTCCGTCTGTCTCTCCTTCTGTCTCCCCTGTCTGTCTTTCCCTCTGTCTCCCTGTCTGTCTCTCCCTCTGTTTCCCCTCTCTCCCTGTCTGTTTCTCCTTCTGTCTCTCCCTCTGTCTCCCCGTCTTTCTCTCCCTCTGTTTCCCCTCTCTCCCTGTCTGTCTCTCCCTCTGTCTCCCCTCTTTCCCTGTCTGTCTCCCCTGTCTTTCTGTCTGTCTCTCCCTGTCTCCCCTCTCTCTGTCTGTTTCCCCTCTCTCCCTATCTGTCTCCCCTTTCTCCCTGTCTGTCTCTCCCTCTGTCTCCCCTCTCTCTCTCTGTTTCCCCTCTATCCCTGTCTGTCTCCCCTTCTCTTCCTGTCTGTTTCTCCCTCTGTCTCCCCTTCTCTCCCTGTCTGTCTCTCCCTCTGTCTCCCCTCTCTTCCTGTCTGTCTCTCCCTCTGTCTTCCCTCTCTCCCTGTCTGTTTCCCCTCTCTCCCTCTGTCTCCCCTGTCTGTCTCCCCTCTCTCCTTGTCTGTCTCTACCTCTGTCTCCTCTCTCTCCCTTTCTGTCTCCCCTGTCTGTCTTTCCCTCTGTCTCTCCCTCTGTCTCTCCTTCTGTCTCCCCTGTCTGTCTTTCCCTCTGTCTCCCTGTCTGTCTCCCCTTCTCTCCCTGTCTGTCTCTCCCTCGGTCTTCCCTCTCTCCCTGTCTATTTCCCCTCTCTTCCTCTGTCTCCCCTGTCTGTCTCTCCCTCGGTTTCCCCTCCTCTCTCTCCTTTCCTTCCCACTCTCTCTCCCTTTTCCTTCCCCACTCTCTCCCCTTTCCTTCCCCCCTCTCCCTCTGTCTCCCCTTCTCTCCTGTCTGTCTCCCCTTCTCTCCTGTCTGTCTCCCATCTCTCCCTGTCTGTCTCTCCCTCTGTGTCCCCTCTCTCCCTGTCTGTTTCTCCTTCTGTCTCCCAGTCTGTCTCTCCCTGTCTCCCCTCTTTCCCTGTCTGTCTCCCCTGTCTCTCTGTCTGTCTCTCCCTGTCTCCCCTCTCTGTCTGTCTGTTTCCCCTCTCTCCCTATCTGTCTCCCCTTTCTCCCTGTCTGTCTCTCCCTCTGTCTCCCCTCTCTCTCTGTCTGTTTCCCCTCTATCCCTGTCTGTCTCCCCTTCTCTCCCTGTCTGTCTCTCCCTCTGTCTCCCCTTCTCTCCTTGCTGTCTCTCCCTCTGTCTCCCCTCTCTTCCTGTCTGTCTCTCCCTCTGTCTTCCCTCTCTCCCTGTCTGTTTCCCCTCTCTCCCTTTCTGTCTCCCCTGTCTGTCTTTCCCTCTGTCTCCCCGTCTGTCTCTCCCTCTGTCTCCCCTCTCTCCGTCTGTCTCTCCTTCTGTCTCCCCTGTCTGTCTTTCCCTCTGTCTCCCTGTCTGTCTCCCCTTCTCTCCCTGTCTGTCTCTCCCTCTGTCTTCCCTCTCTCCCTGTCTATTTCCCCTCTCTCCCTCTGTCTCCTCTGTCTGTCTCTCCCTCGGTTTCCCCTCCTCTCTCTCCTTTCCTTCCCAATATCTCTCCCTTTTCCTTCCCCACTCTCTCCCCTTTCCTTCCCCCTCTCTCTCCTTTCCTTCCCCTTTCTCTCTCTCGCTCCTTTCGTTCCCCCCTTGCTCTCTCCTTTCCTTCCCCTTTCTCTCTCTCGCTCCTTTCGTTCCCCCCTTGCTCTCTCCTTTCCTTCCCCCTCGCTCTCTCCTTTCCTTCCCCCTCTCTCCTTCCCTCCTCTCTCTCTTTCCCTCCCCCTCTCTCTTTTCCTCCCCTCTCTCTTTCTCTCCTTTCCCCCCTCTCCTTTGCCCCTCTCCTTTGCCCCTCTCTCGTTTACTACCTTTCCTTACCCTCTCCCCCTTATTTCTATCTTCCTCCCTCTCCCCCCATTTCTTTCTTCCTCCCTCCCCCCCTATTTCCTCCCCCTTCCGCGGTGATACTTCCGCGGTGATCTGTGCCAGTGAGTTTACAATCTAAGGGGATCTGTGCCAGTGAGTTTACAATCTAAGGAGATCTGTGCCAGTGAGCTTGCAATCTAAGGGGGATCTGTGACATTGAGCTTACAATCTAAGGGGGATCTGTGCCAGTGAGTTTACACTATAAGGAAGATCTGTGCCAGTGAGTTTACAATCTAAGGGGGATCTGTGACAGTGAGCTTGCAAACTAAGGGGGATCTGTGCCAGTGAGTTTACAATCTAAGGGGGTTCTGTGCCAGTGAGCTTACAATCTAAGGGGGTTCTGTGCCAGTGAGCTTGCAAACTAAGGGGGATCTGTGCCAGTGAGTTTACAATCTAAGGGGGTTCTGTGCCAGTGAGCTTGCAAACTAAGGGGGATCTGTGCCAGTGAGTTTACAATCTAAGGGGGTTCTGTGCCAGTGAGCTTACAATCTAAGGGGGTTCTGTGCCAGTGAGCTTGCAAACTAAGGGGGATCTGTGCCAGTGAGTTTACAATCTAAGGTGGTTCTGTGCCAGTGAGCTTGCAAACTAAGGGGGATCTGTGCCAGTGAGTTTACAATCTAAGGGGATCTGTGCCAGTGAGCTTACAATCTAAGGGGGATCTGTGCCAGTGAGTTTACAATCTAAGGGGATCTGTGCCAGTGAGTTTACAATCTAAGGGGATCTGTGCCAGTGAGCTTACAATCGAAGGGGATCTGTGCCAGTGAGTTTACAATCTAAGGGGATCTGTGCCAGTGAGCTTGCAATCTAAGGGGATCTGTGCCAGTGAGTTAACAATCTAAGGGGATCTGTGACAGTGAGTTTACAATCTAAGGGGATCTGTGCCAGTGAGCTTACAATCTAAGGGGATCTGTGTCAGTGAGTTTACAATCTAAGGGGATCTGTGCCAGTGAGCTTGCAATCTAAGGGGGATCTGTGCCATTGAGCTTACAATCTAAGGGGGATCTGTGCCAGTGAGCTTACAATCTGGCGTGCGAGAGGGACAAAACAAATCCGATCCATTGGAGAGGCGTACAGGACAGCGCCTCTCCAATGCATCGGATTTGTTTTCTCCATCTCCTCCGCGCCCGGCCTCCATCTCCTCCGCGCCCGGCCTGCATCTCCTCCGTGCCCGGCCTGCCATATTACCAGTCTGCCATGCCTGCCATGCACAATACCAGTCTGCCATGCAAAATACCAGTCTGCCATGCACAATACCAGTCTGCCATGCAAAATACCAGTCTGCCATGCACAATACCAGTCTGCCATGCACATTACCAGTCTGCCATGCATATTACCAGTCTGCCATGCACAATACCAGTCTGCAATGCACAATACCAGTTCCCAGCCATATTACCAGTCTGCCATGCATATTACCAGTCTACCATGCACAATACCAGTCTGCTATGCACAATACCAGTCTGCAATGCACAATACCAGTTCCCAGCCATATTACCAGTCTGCCATGCATATTACCAGTCTACCATGCACAATACCAGTCTGCCATGCACAATACCAGTCTGCCATGCATATTACCAGTCTGCCATGCATATTACCAGTCTGCCAGCCATATAACCAGTCTGCCAGCCATATTACCAGTCTGCCATGCACAATACCAGTCTGCCATGCACATTACCAGTCTGTCATGCACATTACCAGTTCCCAGCCATATTACCAGTCTGCCATGCACAAAACCAGTCTGCCAGCCATAAAACCAGTCTGCCAGCCATAAAACCAGTCTGCCAGCCATATTACCAGTCTGCCAGCCATATTAACAGTTCGGCAGCCATATTACCAGTCCGGCAGCCATATAACCAGTCTGCCATGCACAATACCAGTTCGCCAGCCATATTACCAGTCTGCCATGCACAATACCAGTCTGCCAGACATATTACCAGTCTGCCAGCCATATTACCAGTTCGCCAGCCATATTACCAGTCTGCCATGCACAATACCAGTCTGCCATGCACAATACCAGTCTGCCAGCCATATTACCAGTTCGCCAGCCATATTACCAGTCTGCCAGCCATATTACCAGTCTGCCATGCACAATGCCGGTCTGCCATGCACAATGCCAGTCTGCGATGGACAATTGCCAGTCTGCCATGCACAATGCCAGTCTGCCAGCCATAATGCCAGTCTGCCAGCCATAATACCAGTGTGCCTAAATACCAGCCTGCCATGCCATGCATATCACGTTCCATTAAATATGCGCATAATGTATACGCTACAAAAAAAAATGCCCGCCCAAGCCCAACACAATCTAAGGGGCCCCATGAGCTTACAATCTAAGGGGCCACATGAGCTTACAATCTAAGGGGCCACATGATCTTACAATCTAAGGGGTCCCACGAGTTTACAATCTGAGGGTCCGGTTCCCGTGAGCTTACAATCTAAGAGGGAAGAGGAACCTACTCTAATATATAAATTCCTTTGTAATGCGCTGTCAGCTGTGTGCGCACCCATCACAGCTGCTCAGTCGGCCCTCCTGTTGCGGATGGGATGGCGATGGACGCGTTACAAATGTATTTATATAGAGAGATACTCTTGGATAGGACATTGGAAAGAAACTATGTGGACTTGAATTCTGACCTGGCGACAACAACAATAGACTGCCCTCTGGGCAGGCTTTCCACCTAGTAGACAATAAAAGGGTATTCCTTTCTTGCAGGCTATAAGTGGAATTACTTATAGGACTGATCTTATTTGTAAGCGAGCGAGCAGGCAGCGAAGACGCTGCAATAAAATTCAACTCCCTGGCATTCTTTAGGGGCCAAAGTTTTGGTCTGATCGCAGGTCATGTGGTATCGGTTTGGGGCTCGGTATCGACTGTTCCTGATTGCCTCACGACTTATATTATGGTAGCATAATTCAACGTTTCAGTCCCTGCTGGGACTTTCCTCAGGAATACATGTATTGATGATCATTAGCACCTGTTTGGTATAATTGGTTGATCATACACTTGACTATAATCCTACAAAATCCCTGACTTTGTGCAAGTGTACCTATGAGAATTGATGCTGGTTTGAAGGCAAAAGGTAGTAACACCAAATATTGAATTGATTTAGATTTTTCTTTTGCTCGCTCACTTTCCTTGTTGAAAATTGACAAATATAAACAATCATTATTTATATTTCTGAAAGCATTCTTTGTTTACAGCATTTTTTCACAGCTGCCTAAAACTTTTGCACAGTACTATATATATATATCTATATCTATATACAGTTGTGTTCAAAATTATTCAACCCCCAATGCTGTAAAGGGTTTTAGGGAATTTAGTGTACATTTGTAATTGTATTCAGAATGAAATCCTACAAGGACTTTTTAAAGAACCATATGCAACTAAAATGACATCAATTGGTTTTGTAATACAGTAGTAAATGTTTCTTTTGTGAATTCTTCATTGACACAATTATTCAACCCCTTAAAGACTACCACTCTGAAGAACAGAGGTTCATTCAAGTATTTTCAATCAGGTATTGAAAACACCTGTGGATGTCACGGAGCAGCAATAAAGCATAATTAGCACCAATTAGGCAGCTTTAAAATGACTGTGATACTCAGCTCCTTCTAGACATTTACTGGTGTGGTTACAAACATGGTGAAGTCAAGAGAATGGTCCAGGAAGACAAGAGAAGAGGTGATTACTCTTCACAGGAAGGGCAATGGCTATAAGAAGATTGCAAAGATGTTAAACATACCAAGAGAGACCATAGGAAGCATCATTCGCAAATTCAAGGCAAAGGGCACTGTTGAAACGCTACCTGGTCGTGGCAGAAAGAAGATGCTGACTTCGACTGCTGTGCGCTACCTGAAGCGTAGAGTGGAGAAAAGTCCCTGTGTGACTGCTGAGGAACTGTGAAAAGATTTGTCAGATGTGGGTACTGAAGTTTCAGCTCAGACAATACGGCGCACACTGCGTAATGAAGGCCTCCATGCCAGAACTCCCAGGCGCACCCCCTTGCTGTCTCCAAAGAATAAGAAGAGTCGACTGCAGTATGCCAAAAGTCATGTGGACAAACCACAGGTTTTGGGATAGTGTTCTGTGGACTGATGAAACAAAATAGAACTGTTTGGGCCCATGGATCAACGCTATGTTTGGAGGAGGAAGAACAAGGCCTATGAAGAAAAGAACACCTTGCCTACTGTGAAGCATGGCGGGGGGTCAATCATGCTTTGGGGCTGTTTTACTTCTGCAGGTACAGGGAAGCTTCAGCATGTGCAAGGTACCATGAATTCTCTTCAGTACCAGGAGATATTGGATGACAATGTGATGCAGTCCGTCACAAACCTGAGGCTTGGGAGACGTTGGACCTTTCAACAGGACAATGATCCCAAGCATACCTCCAAGTCCACTAGAGCATGGTTGCAGATTAAAGGCTGAAACATTTTGGGTGGCCATCGCAGTCACCTGACTTAAATTCCCATTGAGAACCTCTGGTGGGACTTAAAGAAAGCAGTTGCAGTGCGCAAGCCTAAGAATGTGACTGAACTGGAGGCTTTTGCCCAAGACGAATGGGCGAAGATACCTGTAGATCGCTGCAAGACACTTGTGTCAAGCTATGCTTCACGTTTAATTATTATTATTATTATTATTCTTTATTTATAAAGCGCCAGCATATTCCGCAGCGCTGTACAATAAGCACAGTATAGACAGGGTTACAATACATTGAACAACATTTGACAAACAGTACAGGAGGAGATGAGGGCCCTATTCCCATAGGAACTCACAATCTGGGAGGGTTGGGGTTGGAAACAGGAGGAGAGGACTGTAAGGTGAGAGTGATTGATGGTTGTGTCAGTGAGTTGGGTGGTAGGCTTCCCTAAATAGGAATGTTTTAGGGAGCGTTTGAAGGAAGAGAAGTTAGGGGAAAGTCTGACAGTACGAGGGAGAGCGTTCCAGAGAGTGGGGGCTGCGCGTGAGAAATCCTGCAGTCTATCATGGGAAGAGGTGATGCGGGGAGAAGCTAGGCGCAGGTCACTGTTTGACCTTAGGGAGCGGGCGGGGTGTATTTGGTGATTAGTGAGGACAGGTAGTGGGGAGCTGAGTTAGTGAGGGTTTTGTAGGTAAGGATAAGGATTTTGAACTTAATTCTGCAGTGGATGGGGAGCCAGTGAAGGGACTCGCAGAGGGGAGCGGCAGAGACAGAGCGGCGGGTGAGGTGAATTAGCCTGGCGGAGGCGTTCAGGATGGATTGTAGGGGGGAGAGGCGGGACAGAGGGAGGCCAGATAAGAGATTATTGCAATAGTCGAGTCGGGAGATTACCAGGGCGTGTATGAGTTGTTTTGTGGTGACAGCGGTAAGAAATGGCCGAATTCTGGAAATATTACGCAGTTGGTATCGGCAGGAGGAGGAAAGAGACTTGATGTGGGGGATGAAGGAAAGAGCAGAGTCAAGTGTAACTCCAAGACAGCGAACTTGGTTTGATGGGGAGATGGTGATACCCTCCACCGTGATAGAGAAGTCAGGAGGTGGGGAGGCATTGGAGGGAGGAATAAGTAGGAGTTCAGTCTTTGACATGTTGATCTTTAGGTGGTGGGAGGCCATCCAGGAGGAGATGCCAGATAAACAGTCACTGACTTTTGAAAGGACAGGGGGAGAGAGATCAGGGGTAGAGAGGTAGATCTGAGTGTCATCAGCGTAAGGTGGTAATTAAAGCCAAAGCTGTTGATGATTTTGCCCAGGGAGGAGGTGTAGATGGAAAAGAGCAGAGGACCAAGGACAGAGCCTTGAGGTACACCAACAGATAGAGGCAATGAGGAGGAGGAGTTCCAGCAAAGGACACACAGAAGGACCTGTTGGATAAATAGGAGTCAACCCAAGCGAGTGCAGTGTCACCGAGACCCAGAGAGTTGAGGGTGTGTAGAAGGAGGGGGTGGTCAACAGTGTCAAAAGCAGCCGAGAGGTCAAGCAGGATGAGAATAGAATAGTGGCCGTGTTTTTTAGCAGTTAGGAGGTCGTTGGTGACTTTGGTGAGGGCAGTTTCAGTTGAGTGTAGGGGACGGAAGCCAGATTGCAGGGGGTCAAGTAGGGAATTGGAGGACAGGAAGAGGGAGAGGCGGTTGAAGACTAGTTTTTCTAAGAGCTTTGATGTGAAGGGAAGCAGGGATACAGGGCGGTAGTTGGATGGAGAGTTGGGATCGAGGGATGGTTTCTTTAGTAAAGGGGTAACTAGCGCGTGTTTGAAGGCGGATGGAAAGGAGCCAGTGGAGAGAGATAGGTTGAAGATGTGTGTGAGAGCAGGGGTGAGGGAGGAGGAGAGGGGAGGAATTAGATGTGAGGGAATGGGGTCGAGCGGGCACGTGGTGAGATGTGAGGAGGACAATAAGGAATTGACTTCCTCCTCAGTGGCTGGGAGGAAGCGGCAGAGGTGGCAGAGGGGACCTGTGGGAGTGGAGGTGGCAGATAACTATCTTGTGTTGGGATGTTGCTTCTGATAGTTAGAGTTTTACTGAGGAAGTAGTCTGCCAGGTCTTGAGCGCTGAAGGCAGCTGAGGGGGGAGGTGCAGGTGGGTGGAGGAGGGTGTTGAAGGTGGACCAGAGCCGTTTAGGGTTGGAGGACAGCGTAGATATAAGAGATGAGAAGAAGGATTGTTTGGCCAAGTGGAGGGCAGAGGTGTATGACCGAGAATAAACTTGAAGTGAACAAAATCAGCTTCAGAGCGGGATTTCCTCCAGGCACGCTCTGCTGTGCGGGAGCATCTTTGCAGGTAGCGAGTTTGGAGGGTGTGCCAGGGCTGAAGCTGGCGGTGTGGGGCCTTGCAGAGTCGAAGAGGAGCAAGAGTGTCTAGAGCAGAGATAAGCGTAGTGTTGTAGTGATTAGTGGCAGCATCAGGGCAGGTGAAGGATGAGGTATGAGGGAGGTGGTGAAGTAGGTTGGAGAATTGATGGGGGTCCACAGCATGTAGATTTCTGCGAGTGTGTGTGCGGGGTGGGGGAGCAGGGTGTTTAGGAAGTCCAGATAGGTTGAAAGAGAGAAGGTGGTGGTCAGAGATGGGGAAAGGGCGACAGTTGAACTCAGAAATGGAGCAGAGGTTGGAAAAGACAAGGTCAATAGAGTGACCATCGCGGTGGGTAGGGAGGAGGGAGGATTGTGTGAGTCCAAGGGAGGACGTGAGTGAAAGAAGTTTGGAGGCAGCAGGGGCGGAAGGATCGTCAATGGGAATGTTGAAGTCCCCGAGAATTAGGCATGGAAGATTAGAAGACAGGAAGTGAGAGAGCCAGGTAGCAAAGTGGTCAAAGAACTGGGAGGTTGGTCCCGGTGGGCGGTAGATGACTGCCACCCTGAGAGCCAGAGGAGAGAACAGGCGGATGCAGTGTGCCTCGAAGGAGGAGAAGGAGAGGGATGGGGGTGGAGGGAGATGCTGGTAGGTGCAGGTGGGAGAGAGCAGGAGTCCGACCCCGCCACCATTTCTCTCACCCGGTCTGGGGGTATGGCTCAAGTGTAGACCTCCATGTGAGAGAGCAGCAACGGAGGCCGTGTCAGAGGGAGTTAGCCAGGTTTCAGTTAAAGCTAGGAGGTTGAAGGAGTTTGAAAGGAAGAGGTCATGGATTGCTGTGAGTTTGTTGCACACAGAGCGAGCGTTCCAGAGGGCGCAGGAGAAAGAGGACAGGCGCTGAGGGATTATGGGAATGAGGTTGCTGGGTTTGCAGGGAGGTGATTTATGTGCGATGGAGATAGGATGAGAGTGAAGTATTGGATGTGTTGTGGGGCCAGGGTTAGGAGATATGTCACCTGAATAGAGTAACAGCAGGAGGGTGAGAAAGAGAAGGTGGGAATGGGATTTGTGGGAGTGATTGGCAGCACGAGAGTTAGAGGGAGACCATGTTCTGAGGAAACAAAGGAGCTCATGCGAGGCCATCATGTGGGACGAGAGGAGGGAGGGAGAGATGCAGATTGTGTAGGGGTCGGTGGTAGAGGGGCAGGAGTTCCATTTAAGGAGAAAGGTAGAAGTAAAGAGCAGAAGCGTGAGAGAAAGCATGATATAGACGTGCGTTTACCAGAGTAGAATTGGGCCTTGCAGTTCCTTCCTCCAGTCCCGCAACTCCAGCAATCAACTCTGCGCGTCCACTTAAGACTGTCACTTGTGAATGTCACAAGAGCCAAACTTAAAAGCTGTTATAACTGTAAAAGGATGTTGTACTAAGCACTAAGATTGAATGTCACTTGGGGGTTGAATTAAACTGATAATGATGTGAGCACAGAAAAGACATTTGTGGTTATTTCATTATAAATGTTATGTTATATTTGTCTGACCTACACTTGCCTCTTTGATTTAATTGTAAGCAAGATGACTGAATGATCAAAGTCAAACTGGCCAAAACACTCAATTTCAGTGGGGGTTGAATAATTTTGAACACAACTGTATATATATATATATATATATACATATATATATAGCCAAGGGTCCCCGCACTCCATGTACCATGATACTTGCTCCGGTTACACCAATCCAGCTGCAAAATTGAATATAGAGAGTCCAGGTTCCAGACGCACACGGAGACATCTTATTAGAAAAAATATATACTTTTATTATGGTAGCATACAGTTGTGTTCAAAATTATTCAACCCCCACTGAAATTGAGTGTTTTGGCCAGTTTGACATTGATTTTGATCATTCAGTCATCTTGCTTACAATTAAATCAAAGAGGCACGTGTAGGTCAGACAAATATAACATAACATTTATAATGAAATAACCACAAATGTCTTTTCTGTGCTCACATCATTATCAGTTTTATTCAACCCCCAAGTGACATTCAATCTTAGTACTTAGTACAACATCCTTTTACAGTTATAACAGCTTTTAAACGTGAAGCATAGCTTGACACAAGTGTCTTGCAGCGATCTACGGGTATCTTTGCCCCTTCGTCATGGGCAAAAGCCTCCAGTTCAGTCACATTCTTAGGCTTGCGCACTGCAACTGCTTTCTTTAAGTCCCACCAGAGGTTCTCAATCGGATTTAAGTCAGGTGACTGCGATGGCCACTCCAAAATTTGTTGTGGTCAGGTGCAAGGCTGTAGCCAATTACAAGCTTCAGGCCAGTAGAAAGTGCATTGTGGTCCATTGTGGTGCATTGTGGGCGAACACTCGGAAATGTTCGTAGTTCGCGAACATGCGAACAGGCGATGTTCGAATCGAACTCCGAACCGATCGAACTGAACAGCTCATCCCTACTAGTTACTCCCCTCCTCTACTACATAGTATTGTTGGGACTAGTCCCTCTGGATCCAAGAGCACCTGGTTATTTTTATTGATTTCTTTGGAATCCACTTGAGTGCAACTCTCCTTCCCTGTATCACTAAATAGATTTAGTCTTATTTAGACTAATGTAATAAAATTTATATATCGTCTGATAGGTAGTGAACATATCCGTCCCTAGGTATTGCAAACAATCTGTTCTCCAGTTAAAGTAAATAATACAGTATCATTACCGTGGTTATTAGTAGGGCGTAGCGTGCTGTTGTTGCAACAATGATAAACTTCAGCAATGCCGAAAGGGAAATTCAAAGAGTGGCAGGGAAGGATCCTGTCACGGGGCGGCAGGGCCGAGCCTGGGATGCGGTGACAGAGTGGAGCAGAGGAAGTAATGTGGTTTAAACAAGTGGGGTTTGTTATAAGGAAACACAAGGAAGCATAACAGCAGGAATAAACAAAAGGGGGAACACTGGATAAAGTAAACCAAAAGTGGGGACACTGGATAAAGTATAAAAACTGATAACTGAAATAATGCAGGAATAAACCAAATGAATATACACAACAGGACAAGAGAGGTGGGCAGAACTGAACACTGAATATATTAAGCTGACAGAGGAGCAGGACATGAAGACAAGCATAAACCAAAAGCAGGAAACACAACACAAGGACACTTACTGGGAGACGGAGGACACTGGGAAAGGACTGAAGAACAGGAGGCACGGTGGGCAAAGTCCAGGCAAGCAAGGGGTGATAACTGGTAAGTCCAGGTATATATGAGGGGGATCCAACAATGGTAGCCAAAGGGTAATCCAGATGGCATAGTTATAGTCCATGCAGGGGTTGAGGCAGTCAGTAGGCAAAGCATAGTCAGGTTCCAGCAAATGCTCAAGGTGGGCACATGCAACAGTGTAGTCTAGTTCCAGCAAATGGTCGAGGTGGGCACAAGCAACAGTGTGGTCAAGTCCAAGCAAATTTCGTATCCAGCAGCAGAGATATAGGAGAGGATAAGCTGGAGCTTCAGGTAAACAGTCTGAAAGGAGCAGGGTACTGAGGGCTTCAGGAATAATGGAGAAGCATTAGGGAATGGGTGTGACAGGTTTAAATAGCTATCCAGGGCTAATTGGATTAACACCTGCTGTACCTGCAGGAAAGCTCATCCCAAGTAATGCGTTCAGGAAGGGGGCTGTCAGCTATGGCAGAGCAGTGCCAGATTTGCCCTTGCTTCGCCGGGAGGGACCGTGACAGATTCAGTAATGAATCTCTTTTTGCTGCTTTTGGAGTTTTCCTTTGAGAAACGCCAAAGTTTATCATCGATGCAAAAGCGGCAATAGTCATCATTGTTTGCAATAACAATAAACTATGGCTGCTAGTGTGTAAGGGCCCTATTCCCATGATGCCATTAAGAACAGTGGTCCGCAGTGGTTTTCCTGGTTGGTACGCCACAATCCTTCTTTTGATTGAGACTTGGGTGAGATCAGTTCTTGGAGCTGTCGTTGTTGGACACAATGTTTACAGAGAGTCACCAGAATAGTGAGTCTCAATGTCCCTACCGCGCCTCCTCTATCTACAGAGGTGCCTGAATGGTACCAAGATTTGAAGGCAGTGTTTGAGAAGAAGAACTGTGATATCTTGCCCCCCCATAGACCTTATGACTGCAGAATAGATCTGCTTCCCGGTACCATGCCACCTAGAGGTCATGTCTATCCTTTGTCACAAAAGGAGAACGAAATAATGGAAGAATATATAAAGGGAGAACCTGGCAAAGGGTTTCATAAGACGTTCTTCCTCCCCAGCAGGGGCAGGGTTCTTCTTTGTCTCCAAAAAAGAGGGAGACCTTAGACCTTGTATTGATTACCGCGGCCTAAACCGCATAACCATTCGCAACGTATACCCTATACCACTCATATCCGAGTTATTTGATAGATTACGAGGGGCCAAGTACTACACTAAGCTAGATCTCAGAGGTGCATATAATTTGGTAAGGGTAAAAGAACATCATGAGTGGAAAACCGCATTTAATACCCGTAGTGGGCACTACGAGTATCTGGTAATGCCTTTTGGGTTGTGTAATGCCCCAGCAGTATTTCAAGACCTCATAAATGACGTACTCAGAGAGTTTTTGCAGATTTTTGTTAGTTTATTTTGATGGCATATTGATTTATTCACCTGATCTTGAAACCCATCATGCGCAGGTGCGGACCCTTCTCAGATGTTTGCTAGAAAACGGTTTATATTGCAAACTCGAAAAGTGTATGTTCGATCTCACCAAGGTACATTTTCTCGGATATGTTATTACACCTGAGGGTTTCCAAATGGATCCTGCCAAGTTGTCCTCTATAGTAGATTGGCCGTTGCCGCAAAGCTTGAAAGCCATTCAGAGATTTTTGGGTTTTGCCAACTACTATAGACGATTGATAAAAAACATTTCCTCATTGGTTGCCCCCTCTAACCAAGATGACAAAAAAGGGTATACAAAATCAGAAATGGACTCCATCTGCGATACAAGCATTTGAGAACCTTAAAGTAGCGTTCACTTCTGCTCCTGTGTTAAGACATCCCGATCCTAGGTTACCGTTCCAACTAGAGGTAGATGCTTCAGAAATAGGAATAGGAGACATCTTATCTCAAAGGGAGACATCAGATAACCCATTACATCCTTGCGGGTTTTTCTCTCGTAAACTGTCCCCTGCTGAAATGAATTATGACATAGGGAATTGAGAATTATTGGCGGTTGCTTCCGCCTTGTTTGAGTGGAGACATTTGTTGGAGGGGTCTTCTGTACCGTCATGATAATCACAGACCATAAAAACCTAACCTATATAGGGGATGCAAAGCGGTTGAATGCGAGGCAAGCCAGGTGGTCATTGTTCTTGTCCAGTTTTGACTTTCTTTTGACCTATCGACCTGGGTCAAAGAATATCAAGGCAGACGCTTTGTCTCGACAGTTTGATCCATACGAACGCCATACACAAGATAACAATCCCATTGTTCCCGAAGCCCGCATCGTGTCAGAAACCACAGTCACCGTTTCCTCCCCTCTGCTCGAACGCCTTCAGGTAGCTCAGGAACTTGCGCCAGAGGACACACCTCCTGACAAACTTTTTGTTCCTGAAAACCAAAGAGAAAATCTTATTACACTACATCATGACACCAAACCGTCGGGCCACATGGGGATATCTAAAACCATATCCAGTTTAAAACGACAATTTTGGTGGCCTACGTTAAGACAGAGTGTAAAAGAATTCGTATCCGCCTGTAATACGTGTGCCAGAAATAAAAGTCAAAGACACTTACCTGTGGGTTTATTGCATCCCTTACCCATTCCACATAGACCATGGTCTCACATTGCCATGGATTTTATAGTCGATTTACCCCCTCTAAGGGGAACACGGTGATCCTCACCATTGTAGATCGATTTTCTAGAATGGCTCACTTTGTTCCGCTCCCCAAGTTACCCTCTGCAGTAGATCTGGTACCCATATTCATAGATAACGTGGTGAGACTTCACGGTATACCACTTGAGATTGTCTCAGATAGAGGCACTCAATTCGTCTCACAATTTTGGAAGGGTTTTTGCAAAAACATGGGTGTTAAGTTAGCTTTTTCGTCCGCGTATCATCCCCAAACTAATGGGGCATCCGAAAGAGCCAATCAAGGGCTAGAAGAATACCTACGGTGTTTCATATCTCCACAGCAACATTCCTGTTCCGACTACTTACCATGGGCAGAATACGCTCGCAACAATACTGATAACGACACTACTGGTCACTCCCCGTTTTTTATGGTCTATGGCTTCCATCCCCCAACGCTTCCGTCCCAGTTTCCAACCTCCAATCTACTTGCATTGGAGGATCACTTTCATGCCCTCCGGCAGATATGGGTACAAGTAAAGGACATATCTGAAAGGAATGTCAGAGTGCAAAAGGGAAAAGCCGACAAAAGTAGACGCATGTCACCGGTTTATGCGGTTGGGGATCGGGTCTGGTTATCCATTCGCCATATCAAGTTACGGGTACCGACTATGAAGTTAGCCCCGCGCTTCATAGGCCCCTACAGGGTTTTACGTCGTCTTAATCCGGTGTCCTATCAGTTGGCCTTACCACATAATCTCCGAATCCATAACGTATTCCACGTGAGTTTATTGAAACCTTTAGTCTGCAATCGTTTCACTCGCTCCCTCCCACCTCCTCCACCTATTGATATAGAAGGTGAAGAGGAATGAGATTAACTCGCTTCTAGATTCCAGACTCTGTAGCGGGTCCCTTCAGTACTTGGTTGATTGGAAGGGTTATGGGCCCGAGGATAGATCCTGGTTGCCTGCTCGCAATGTCCATGCTCCTCGTCTGGTCCGTGCCTTTCATAGGGCTCATCCTCGGGCACCGAGGGGTCATTCGGGGACCTCCCGTAGGGACGGGGGTACTGTTATGTGCCCCGCCATGGCTCCTCGGCGCCCGGCAGCGCCGTCTTCGCTGCTCGCTGTGGTAGTAAAAGTAGTAAAAATGTATTAACTTACTCTTCAGAATGAATAAAACAGCTTAGCAGACTGGAGATAACAAAATAAAAGCATATGGCACAACACGTTTCGACCCTACAGGGTCTTCCTCAGGAGAAAAAGTATTATCCCATCACCCCCAACATAGGTCCTTTTATAGTCCACTTTTTAATTCCCAAATTGATCCATCCTGCATCCAATTTTCCCCATCTGAGGTGGCCGCCATGTTTTAGGTTGCCGCGCATGCGCCGGTCCCATTCGTCCCGCAGTTGTGACGTGTAAATCCTGATCTTGACGTACAAAGCTGACGTCACTTCCGTTTCCTCCTTGAGACCCGTCGGAGACTAAACTGGAATCCTCCAGGTCCTAGAGAGTCCGTTGTTGTTTCATGGGAAGTCCTTGGCGCCATTTTGGATAGGGGTGGACCACTGGCAAACCAACACCATTCCGCACATCGATCCGATGCACGACATAATAAATAACAGAAAGATACATATTGGTTATTTGAACCCAACAAGTGCTTGGTGTTAATTATATTATACATCCCAGATATCTCTTAAGAACCCAGTAAATATAACAGTGTATATTAATTCAATATTTGCACATAAAGCATGCATGAATAAACCATCAATGTGACAACTACAAAAAATTAATGACTAAATACATTCTCTGGCAATCTATAGATCTACTAATCATTTTGCCTGGGCTTCAAGCATATTCTCTCTAATTTCAAAAAACAGGCCAAGTTAATATCAACATTTAAGCCTCCAGGTTGTAATGTTCCCAATTTATGTATCCAGATGGTCTCCCTCCTGGATAATTGTAAAGTCCTATCCCCTCCCCCCGCCAATCTGCCTGAACTACCTCTATGCCACAAAATAACAAATTCTTAATGTTAAAATGGGGACACGTATTGCAGTGGACCGGAACAGAATGGGTCTGAATGTTTCTACGAATATTATTCATGTGTTCCAATATGCGGCATTTCAGTTTTCTAATTGTTCGTCCTACGTATTGTTTGTCGCAAGGACATTGGAGAAGATACACCACATAGGTGGTATTACATGTCACCCATGATTTTATTGTATGACTTTTTCCTGTTTCTTGACTACAGAAATGGGTAGTAAGTAGTGGAATATATCTACAAGCCTTGCAGCGTCCGCAACTTCTAAAACCATTATTCAATTAGCGATCTTTGGGTGGATTGAGTGGTAAACTGGGAGCGAATTGTTTTTTGAGATTGTTGGCCTTCCTAAAGACTAATGGGGGCCTATCTGGTATAAGCTTTCCCAACACAGGGTCCTGGCGTAGAATGGGTCAATGTTGTTGTATAATCCTCTCTATCTGTTTGTACTGGGAGCTGAAATCCGTGATGAACAAAAAACAATAAGCATCCTGTCTTTCCTTAGACCTTGTTTTCTTCATCAGAGATCCTCGATCTATTCTTCCAACTGTTCGGATTGTTCTATCCAACTGCTCCACAGGGAATTGTTTCCGTATCAATTTGTTTCTAATGTACTTGGCTTGTTGATAATAATCCAAATCCCTGGAGCAATTTCTGCGTAACCTGATGAACTGGCTTTTCGGAATAGATTTTAACCAGCTCGGATGGTGGCAACTGTCATGGTGCATGTATCCATTACCATCAGTTTCTTTAAAGAAACATTTAGATTGTATTCGAGATTCCTCAGAATAAAAAGTAATATCTAGTATTGACTTTTTAGATATTACTTTTTATTCTGTCGCATATTGGAACACATGAATAATATTCGTAGAAACATTCAGGCCCATTCTGTTCCGGTCCACTGCAATACTTGTCCCCATTTTAACATTAAGAATTTGTTATTTTTGTGGCATAGAGGTAGTTCAGGCAGATTGGCGGGGGGGGGGGGATAGGACTTTACAATTATCCAGGAGGGAGACCTTCTGGATACATAAATTGGGAACATTACAACCTGGAGACTTAAATGTTGATGTTGACTTGGCCTGTTTTTTGAAATAAGAGAGAATATGCTTGAAGCCCAGGCAAAATGATTAGTAGATCTATAGATTGCCAGAGAATGGATTTAGTCATTAATTTTTTGTAGTTGTCACATTGATGGTTTATTCATGCATGCTTTATGCGCAAATATTGAATTAATATACACTGTTATATTTACTGGGTTCTCAAGAGATATCTGGGTTGTATAATATAATTTACACCAAGCACTTGTTGGGTTCAAATAACCAATTTGTATCTTTCTGTTATTTATTAGGCTAGGGTCAGACGAACGCAGTGCGAACGCGCGTGCAGCCACACTTTATCACGGCCGTAGTAGCAGCAAATGACGGGCAATATACGAAGTACGGCCGCACGAAAGTGCGTCTGCGCAACGCAAGCGGCAAACAAACGCATTTTTTTGAGAACGTGATACCGCTAGTACTGACGTACAGCGTGCGCTGCGTCTGCTAGCGGCGTGTGTGCGTGATTAGGAGACGTCAGACGCTGCTAATGTCCGGCCAACATAACGTCCAGACGCAAAAAGGGTTTTATTGATGATCGTATTGCATCGTATGACCGCTGTCGCGTATTCCGTGAAAAAAATATGTCCCGTTCGAACGCACCTTTTCACGGACGACGCGAAAAATGCGTTCGTCTGACCCTAGCCTTATGCCGTGCATCGGATCGATGTGCGGAATGATGTTGGTTTGCCAGTGGTCCGCCCCTATCCAAAATGGCGCCAAGGACTTCCCATGAAACAACAACAGACTCTCTAGGACCTGGAGGAGTCCAGTTTCGTCTCCGACAGGTCTCAAGGAGGAAACGGAAGTGACGTCAGCTTCGTGCATCAAGATCAGGATTCACACGTCACAACTGCGGGACGAATGGGATCGGCACATGCGTGGAAACCTAAAACATGGCGGCCGCCTCAGATGGGGAAAATTGGATGCAGGATGGATCAATTTGGGAATTAAAAAGTGGACTATAAAAGACCCTGTAGTATCGAAACGCATTGAGCCATATGCTTTTATTTTATTATCTCCAGTCTGCTAAGATGTTTTATTCATTCTGAAGAGTAAGTTAATACATTTTTACTACTTTTAAATTTGATGTCTGGTGCTATCATTACATACAGTGGCAAGAAAAAGTATGTGAACCCTTTGGGATTACGTGGAGTTTTGCATGAATTGGTCATAAAATGTGCTCTGATCTTCATCTAAGTCACAACAATTTGAAAAACACAGTCTGCTTAAAATAATACAACACAAACATTATATGTTTTCATGTGTTTATTGAACAGAACATGTAAACATTCACAGTGCAGGGTGGAAAAAGTATGTGAACCTTTGGACTTAATAACTGGTTGACCCTTCTTTGGCAGCAATAACCTCAACCAAACTTTTCCTGTAGTTGCAGATCAGACCTGCACAACGATCTGGAGTAATTTTGGACCACTCCTCTTCACAAAACTGTTTCAGTGTAGCAATATTCTTGGGATGTCTGGTGTGAATCGCTCTCTTAAGGTCATGCCACAGCATTTCAATCGAGTTGAGGTCAGGACTCTGACTGGGCCACTCCAGAAGGCGTATTTTGTTTTGTTGAAGCCATTCTTTTGTTGAATTACTTGTATGCTTTGGGTCATTGTCCTGTTGCATCACCCATCCTCTGCGGAGCTTCAGTTGGCGGACAGATGGTCTTACGTTTTCCTGCAAAATGTCTTGATAAACTCTGGAATTCATTTTTCCATCAATGAAAACAATCCGTCCAGGCCCTGAGGCAGCAAAGCAGCCCCAAACCATGATGCTCCCTCCGCCATGTTTTACAGTGGGGATGAGGTTTTGATGTTGGTGTGCTGTGCCTTTTTTTCTCCACACATAGTGTTGTGTGTTTTTTCCAAACAACTCAATTTTGGTTTCATCTGTCCACAGAATATTTTGCCAGTAGTGTTGTGGAACATCCAGGTGCTCTTTTGCAAACTTCAAACGTGCTGCAATATTCTTTTTGGACAGCAATGGCTTCCTCCGTGGTGTCCTCCCATGTACTCCATTCTTGTTTAATGTTTTCCTTATTGTGGATGTGTCATCAAAAATGTTGGCATGTGCCTGAGATTTCTGTAAGTCTTTAGCTGACACTCTAGGATTCTTCTTTACCTCATTAAGCATTCTGCGCTGTGCTCTTGCTGTCATCTTTACAGGACGACCACGCCTAGGGAGAGTAGCAACCGTGCTGAACTTTCTCCATTTGTAGTCTTACCGTGGACACATGAACATCAAGGCTTTTGGAGATACTTTTCTAACCCTTTCTAGCTTCATGCAAGTCAACAATTCTTGATCGTAGGTCTTCTGAGAGCTCTTTTCTGCGAGGCATGGTTAACATCAGGCAGTGCTTCTTGAAACCAGTAAACCCAAAACTGGTGTGTGTTTTTAAAGGGCAGGACAGCTTTCAGCAACACATCCAATAATATCACACTGATTGGACTGAAGGTTGGCTCACTCCTGGCTCCAATTAGCTCTTGGAGAAGTCATTAGGCTAGGGGTTCACATACTTTTTCCGCCCTGCACTGTGAATGTTTACATGTTATGTTCAATAAACACATGAAAACATATGTTTGTGTTGTATTATTTTAAGAAGACTGTGTCTTTCAAATTATTGTGACTTAGATGAAGATCAGAGCACATTTTATGACCAATTCATGCAAAACTCCACGTAATCCCAAAGGGTTCACATACTTTTTCTTGCCACTGTATCATTTATCTCTAGATTCCGGAACATCTGATGGATCCAATTTTGACGTGACACCAGCTATGCAGCAACACTGTAGGATGATGGACTAATTTTATTGTACAATCTTGTGAGTGGCCAATTGTTTCTACGTGTATCGGAAATTGTGGGATAACACCCTATGTGTATTTTGTAGACATGTGCATTCGTTTTAGTACTAAAACGATTTAGTCCGAATTTTGGGATAATTTAGTTTTAGTATGACTCAAGAGAAACGAAACTGCTCAGTACAAAAAACGAAAGAAACTAAAATAAAATGCACTACATTTTAGTTTCAGTCCTTTTTGTGATATTATATTGATGAGTGAAGGAGACCAGCAATGAAGAGCGCAACATCGCAACATCCGAAGTTCTGCACCCTCCACATGCCAATGCAGGAGGATGTTCTATACAGAGAGGGACATTAATTCAGGAGGATGTTCTATATATTATACAGAGAGGGGTATTAATTAATGCAGGTGGATGTTGTATACATTATACAGAGGGGGTATTAATTAATGCAGGAGGATGTTCTAAACATTATACAGAGAGGAGCCTTTTTTTTTTTAGCCCTTTAAATCCAGTGGCTGTGAGCGCTGAGATCGGCTGCTTGTTACATTATCTCTCAGTAGAATGTATCAGGCTCAGCTGTTACAGTAACTGACTGCTGCTCATCACAGCGCTCAGAGTTTCAGTAAAACAAGGAAATAATATTGTTCTAACGTCTTCTATATAAAAATATTATTTACTAGTTTTACTGAAACTCTGAGCGCTGTGATGAGCAGCAGTCAGTTACTGTAACAGCTTTGCCTGACACTGGGCAGTATTACAATGTTGGTGCTAACTTAACCAGAGCTGTTGTAACTGAAAACCTCCATAGGCTATAATAGCTCTGGGAAGTTTACAACAGCTCTGGTTAAGTTAGCACCAGCTATATAATATGGCCCACATTGTGCTGAGAGTGAGAGATACTGTAACAAGCAGCGATCTCAGCCCTCTGAGGAGCCACTACTATAGTAATTGTATCCACTGGTTTTCGGATGAATGAAATTAGTTTTCATACTAAAGAACTGAAAACGAATTTCTTTAGCAACTAAATAAATTGCATTTTAGTACTAATGCATTAGTTCAAAACGAAATTTTGTGCTGTGCACATGTCTAGTATTTTGGCATATCCATGAGAGCTGGGGCAATATCCATGAGAGCTGGGGGCATATCCATGTGAGCTGGGGGCATATCCATGTGAGCTGGGGGCATATCCATGTGAGCTGGGGGCAATATCCATGAGAGCTGGGGGCAAAATCCATGAGAGCTGGGGGCAATGTCCATGAGAGCTGGGGGCAATGTCCATGAGAGCTGGGGGCAATATCCATGAGAGCTGGGGGCATATCCATGTGAGCTGGGGGCAATCTCCATGTGAGCTGGGGGCAAGCTACATATCCATGTGAGCTGGGGGCAAGCTACATGTGAGCAGGGGGCATTCTGTATATATATATATCTCGGGGGGATATATACATGTGAGCTGGGGCATTTTTATATGAGGTCTGTTCTTATTGAAAAACGGTCACATGACATAAAATAAAAGTCTCTGTATCGGTGAGTACTTTTAAAAAAGTATCGGTACTCGTACTCTGTCTTAAAAAAGTGGCATCCCTACTTGGGGGTAATAAGAAGACAAATGAAATGCTGAGGGGTAATAGGAGCACAAATGAAATGCTTGGGGGTAATAAGAGGACAAATGAAATGCTGGGGGGTTGAATAAATCAGTACGTTACTGAGTTTTATTGCTGTGGATCTAATACGCTCACGCACACCACACATTACAGTGAGTTTTATTGCTGTGGAGCTCTGTAATGTGCCGTGTGTACAAGTGTGTCAGTAATGTACAGTATGTTTTAAACCTGAGAGGTGATCGGCAGTTTCCCACGTGTGCCACAGGGACCACCTGTACCGCGGCCGTAGCTGCCATGAGTGTGTGACGGCTACTGCAGAAGAGCAGTTGCAGTTTGTAAGTGTGGAGGGGGCACAATGGATTCTCCAATTTGCTGGGGACCTGAGTGCATTTTATTAACTTGCTAAAATTATTAGTTGAAAATTGTGTGAAGAAATAAATTTGTTAACGCAACAATGTGCATGTGGGTTGTGTATTGTATGGGAGGGGTTTATGGGTGTGGCCAGTGCAGGCGTGGCACAAGGGGCCCCACTAACTCCTATTGCCCAGGGGCCCCATTACTTGTCAGTCCGCCCCTAACTGCTCCTTTGCGATGAGAGTGTTAAATGGCAGGCACTAATGGAACATGGCAGCCACTCAGGTTTGCCATTAGCATCAGCCATTTAACACCAATTTTGGATTAGGGCCCTAAGTGTTGTCTACGGTGCTCATCATGTTTAAACGTGATTCGAAGTCATGTTTTATTGTAGGACCCAGACAAATTATATATCCTTATTTTCAGCAGATTCTGCAGATTCATAATATATCATTATTATATGTATACTTCATGTCCTGCCAGAATGCTATAACAATTTTTTTTAAATAATGTGGATTTCCATTCAAATTGAATTCATCTACAGCATGTAAAAAAAAAATTTCATATTTTATCATCCAAGCCTTTGTGGTTTTATATTCTATGGGGTACTCTTGTTAAAAAATTTAGAAATGGGAACTTTTTTTTTCTGTTCCCCTTACCAGTGGGGAGAGAGAGGGCCCAAAGGGCCTCCCCTCCCCTTAAGGCACTCTCCCGGCTCTGCTGGGGGGGGGGCACCTGAAACTGATGTCATTGCATTGAGATGGGTCATATGGGACGGTCTGACTTTAAAGAAGACAGACTACCCTGGGACTCGAACGAGTCTTTTTTTAAATTTCATTTCAAAAATGGGTTGTGTAGCAGGCTTCGTACCCTGACTGGGTCACATCTGTTAATTCCGCTTCCTTGACGGACCACGGTTCTTTCACCAGCATTCTCTCGTGCGTTTCTCCAGCCCTTAGCCGAAGCTTAAAGGGACATGCATGCTTTGCTAGTGTGATATTAAAATTGTGCAATGCCCTTTGAATGAGTCCGTAGTTTCATCAGGCAGCCATAAAAAGGAAGTAAATATGATATTTTTTCATTTTTACCTGCTTTTCGTTCTTAGTGTCGTTCTTGGCTCAGTTTGAGCTGAGGGGAGGCGGGGCTAGGTGCCATTTCAATCTGTAACTATTTCACTTCCAGCAGAGACCGGGAAGGACAGAAATCAATACACACAGGGTGAAAAAGAGACAGCAGAGAGAGACACAGCAAAAAAAAGTACAGAGAGACACAGCAAGAAAAGATAAAGAGAGAAAGACAGCAAGAAATAGCACAGCGAGAGAGCATGCACAAGAGACCGACAGCACAAGAAAGGGTGTGAGAGTGAGTGACTGAGGGAGTTTGAGCGAGACAGTAACAAGGTTATTTAAAGAGATCCGAATTGTGGCCGACTGGTAACCAAACACTGAAATGCAGTGTACGGTTAGCTTTCTTGGCCATTCGGCTATTCAGAGGGCAGACAGTTCGCCAAATGCTGGCGAATTGCCTGCACATACAGCTATTACAGAAAAAAACGATTAAAAACTAAAAACGAAAATATTTTTTGTAAAAAAATCCCGAAAAATGACTAAAAGATCCTAAAAAAATCAAAAATTAAAGAAACTTTTTACTGCAGAATAAAATAAACGGTTTGTTAGATATTGCATTAAAACAGGAACATTTTTAACATTGAAGCCTATGGGATTCTCCTGAATAAACCTGTCGAATGAAACCACCGAATGACAGGGCATTTCTGCAACCTTTCTCAGCTGTTTTGTGTTCTCTGAATAGACGAAGCATTGCTTCTCTATGAGGATTTCACTGCCCTCGAACAGGCATCGTATGTGCAGGCAATTCGCCAACATTTGGCGAACTGCCTGCTCTCTGGATAGCCGAATGGCCAGGAAAGGTAAGCGTACGCTGAATTTCACCTTTCGGCCACAATTCGGAGCTCTTTGAATAACCCTGATAGTCTCACAGTTGCAGAGATAGCTAATATTCATTTCCTCAGTTTCCCCAGTCTGAGGTCCTGAGCGTGTTTCATGCGTGTTTCAGCGTGTTTCATGTTGTCGGATATAATCTCTGCACGTGAATACAACACGTTATATATTGGATTTATCAGCCAAGCCTCCAATATGTCTATATTGGACTTACTGGACCTATCTCGGCAGTTGCCTCCAATATATCAGGGATTATTATTTCATAAGAAATTTATACGAGACACAAATATCAATCGTTTATATTTCCTATAAATTCTCCTGAATTCTTTTAATTGTCTGTGTTTTGCTTTGAAAAATACAATAATCAATAATCGGATAAAAAATTATATATATTTATTACGTATACAAAAAAGTTTCAAATCTCATATCATAAACAACAATTTATAAACCACAATCCATCAGCATATAAAAACTAGCTTCACAATATATGTATCTCCGGTTAGTAACTGCATATATGATTAATATCATTTACCTTATCAGTTAGTAACTAATACACAAATGGTTAATATACATTTCTGCTTAATACAACATGCATTTCCCAGCAAACAATGTTTAACCAGCCAGCTCTTATAGATATATATATATATATCTCTATGCTACATGGATCAATAAAAGATGAGCTAATTTAATGATAAGTAATAAAAACTTATTTAGTGAATCCTCCCCTAATCGAGAATTAAACTTCTAATCTCTTGCTTTTTATTTTGCAGTTATATAAATCCTTGCTTATTAATTTTAATCACAGTAATTTCCAAATTCAATATATATATATATTGGTATCAATCTTACAACATTTCTTTTAGGAATAAATCCTTATATCCACTTCTTCATATTTCTATCTGCAGAATAGAAATACTTAGAATTTTTGGAGTTACCCAAGTATCTGAGAAATCTCAGTCTACGTTGCAAGAATATCTACAAATATATATAATTACATTAATTCCTTAATTTCATACATTACCTGTCCAATTTGGATTTTCATAAGTCTGCCTTGGAATTCCTGATGTAATATTTTTGGAATGTGTGAAGATTATCGATATCAGATAATCAATGCATGTGAGTTAGAGATTTGGTGAGAATCTTGATTGCCTCATGTCCTGGGATCTGCTATGTGTACTGGACATCTGAATGCATTGCAGTGTGAGTCTCTGAATGCTGGAATCTCCGACTGACTTGCAACCAACACTGCCGCTTCAATTATAGTAAATTTGACGTCACTGGCAATATTATTATCTAATATTTACTATCCTCTAGAGGGCAGTATTGCACTTCTTAATTAATTCCACCATTTCTTTTTAATATTCTTATTTCGGGTCAAAGGTCAATCTACACAAAGACCTTCTCTTCTCCCAATGTATAGACACAGTGTCTCTACCTATCATCTCTGATTTATATCCTCACTCCCTTTTGGTTACTCAGAGTCCTATCAGCTGAATTCTTTTCTGGTTAACTCAACAAAATCTTTTCTTTAGTAAATTTTATTATTTACCAATTATATACTTTCTACAATATTTATTGGAGTATACATATTTCCTACTGTAAATATAATAAAAAATACCTTGATTATAAACATATATTTTGTGAATATAAATCTATATTACAGAGATATTAACTCTTATTCCTATACCAAAAAGACAAAATATCTTTTGTTTTAAAAACTTAAGACAGACCAATAAATTTAATTATGACACGTCTTAACACTTAACTCTAGCATTATCACACAAAAACATTCTAGATTCCTTCATGTCTGGCACTTCTTAAAAAAATATAAAAGACTTCACCCAGGAATGAACTCTGTAAAAAAAAATCTCGTTCATTTCTAAACCTAGAGAAAATAGAAAGAAAAACTGTCTTTAAAAACAAAATGGCTACAGGCATCCATTTTAATTTTTACTTTCTGTAATATACCCGACAATGTGCACTGCTTGTGCTAGTTCATGTGAACCTTTGATGGGTGGACTAGCGAATGTGGAGGAGGCAGGGAATATTCAGGAATTAGGAGCTGAAGAAACACCCCTAGCTGAGGGGCGTGGCCAGAGAAGATGAAATGACAGTTTTAAGCAAGACATTAAAAATTTTTTACTGATTTATTCTTGTTTGGTATAAAAGTGCAGCATACGTATAATTAATGCAGCGTATGAATCCGCACACTGCCGGGCAGCACCTCTACAGTATAATAATGCAGCATGTGATTCCGCACACACTGCCAGGCAGCACCTCTACAGTATAATAATGCAGCATATGAATCTGCACACTGTCGGGCAGCACCTCTGCAGTATAATAATACAGCATATGAATCCGCACACTGCCAGACAGCACCTCTACAGTATAATAATGGACCTCTTCTGTTATCCCTCGCTACGGCGCTGCCTGCGACCTTAGCCCGCGATGTCGGTGACTGGTATTGTAGTACGGGTGGTGGTTTGTCGGCCCTATCCCTCCCCGACTGGCCTGGCCTACTCGGCGTTGCCCTGCCTGCTCTGAGCCTGCATTCGTTCCAGGACACTGGCTGAAGACAACCCCAAACCTGTTTATGTGAAGACACCCCACTTTTTTGATGACCTCCAGCCGATGACCCCCTCTAAATTGAGACTTTTTGATCCCTAAGACTTTTTATTTTTTATTGCCGTCACTTGGCTAACTTTTTGTGTTCTGTTTTTTGCCGAGACCCCCCATTCGGGGATGGTTTTGCCCTCCAGCCCTTTTTGGGTTTTTTTCTGGGCCGCTTTTCCAGCAAATTTTTTTTTTTTACCTGTGACACCCTTCCCCCCATTCGGGGATGTTTTTGCCCCCCTTTCTTTATTTTTTCTGATATACGCTGGATGACCTTTGATATTTTGCGGCTCCCTATGTGACCCCTCCCCTCATGTTTTATGTGCCTTTTCTGTGGGTGTAGTGTTTGGCCCTACAACGCCAACCTTGCAGGTCGGTTTGTGACCCTTTGTTTTTTTTTTGCACAATAAAAATCTTGAATTTAAAAAAAAAAGCGCAAGATGGTGCAAAGGATAAAAAGTGCTAATATTTTATCTTCAAAAACGGTATTCTCCCAAATAAGAATTTGTACAAAATCATATTATTTTTCTATGACGATGAAGTGATGCTTAATGTGAATCTATAAAATATGTATACTATATATTAAATTTTTTAGTAAATATCTACTTTACTTATAAGGTTATATTTTTCCATAGTTCAGTAATGGATCAAATTAAAGTTATAATCTAGAAGGGAAAGTTCGGAAGAAGAAAGCATGGTATAATTTAATGTTTCAAAATATTTTTATTGAGAGGTGTTTACAACATAATCACTGTAACTAACATTCAACCATCGTATGAGATAATCTAGTATGATTGCAGCGGTATCTCTCAAACATTTTTGCAATGACATATAAACTATAATAAAATAACATAAAAAAAAAAGAAATATATAAGAAAAAAAAAAAAAAAAAGACCTAAAAAACAGGGAAGGGGATCTCAGGATCAGCAGGAGAAGGCAATTTCTCTGAGGCAGAGAGTGCACCAGGAGTTCTCCTTAAACCTCGCATGAAAGTGACCTAGAACCAGAAATCTATCAACAATGTTATCACAAGCCACACGCCTTGTAAATCTTATGAATGTCCCAGATAGCCCATGGGTCTTGTTTAGGGAGGCGAAAACCCCACGCCGAGGTAGCTTTGGAGTCGAAGGAACGATATTGTGTTAGTAACGTAGCTATCTGTCTTTGTGTTGGGACAGCGGTCGATTTCCAGTTCCGGGCAATAAGCAACATTGTTGTAGAGACAATTATAAATAACATTTTGAGGTGTGATCGAGGAAGGTGGACCATTCCCAGCAATAACATCTCCGGTGTGCACTGTATCTGACTGCCCAAGACTTCCGATGCAAGAAGAGATATATCTTTCCATAATGGTGCTATCAGTGGACAGTGCCACCAGATATGACCCATCGTACCCGGGGCAGACAAACATCTCCAGCAGACGTCTGAAGTGTTTGGGGCAAAACGGCTAATCCTTGAGGGCGGAAGATACCAACAGTATAGTACTTTTCGTTGTGTTTCAATCAGCGTTGCACACCTTGAGGCTCCAGACGAAAACAAATGTGCCATGGCCCATTGCGAGGGGGTAAATTGCATAGAAAGGTCTTTTTCCCAAGTGTTGTGAAACTTCCACGATGTTATTCCAGTCGGGGTATTAAGCAATCGATAAAACAACGAGATGGGTTTTGTGGTGGTGTGCGGGTCTAGCCAAAATAGTTCAGTGTCCGAGAGGAGCGGCAATGTGGTACGTAAAGTAGATATAACTGCATTGGATTTAAAATAGGAATAGAGTTGCATGTATGACAAAAACATTGAGGATGGTATCTTAAATTTCGTTTGTAAAGTTTGGAAGGACAAGATGTCCGGCAGCGAAAACAGATGGTGTAGGTGCGTGACCCCAGATTGAATCCAGGGCCCTGCTCTAAAGTGAGGCAGCAAGTATGACATAGATGTGAGAGGTGTGGCCATGGATACTGGATTGTAGTTTTGAAATAAGTGGGCATAACGGTCCCACGCCTTAACATACAAAATCGTGGAGGGTAGGATCTCCGGCAGACGTGGTCTCTTTGTACAAGGCACGAATAATAGGTCGGCCAAAGTGTGTCCGGGAATAAAAGTATATTCCACTACCAGCCATTGAGGCATAGGGTGGGTGTGAACCAGTTCTGCTAGTGATGCCAAACATGTGGCCCAATAATAGTTATGTATATGGGTAATGTTAAGGCCTCCATCCCTATGGCGGTAATACAATAGTTTTTTCGGTATTCTGGGCCTTTTATGATTCCAAATATATCTCATTATGATAGACTAGATGTAAAGCCTGCCCAGAGGGCAGTCTATTGAAAAGTGTGGTGTGTATGAATGTTTGTCGAAAGGAAAACACAGAAGCATCAAGTAACGTTAAATATCTTTAGTGACTATTTCGAATAAATTTGCGCATCCTACCTCGCAAGACGCTTTTGGTGTTCTTGCGGCGGTGGGATGCGCGCGCACCTGGCTGGGTGAAAGTTAAAAAAAAAATACTTCCCTGAATCGGCCCCGATCCTCCAGCGGTGACCGGCTGCCGAGCGGGCTGCTCAGCCGGCCTCCAGCCTCAGGCGGGCCCCCGGCTCGGCTTGGGCCTACAGGCCCAGCCGAGCCGGGAAATCGCCTGAGCCTAGAGGCCGGCTGAGCAGCCCGCTCGGCAGCCGCTCAGCGCTGGAGGATCGGGGCCGAAGTTTAAAAAAAACATACATAGCCCCATAGGTCGTCCCTGAGCTCCAGCGGGGCCCGGCCCTGCTCGACGGGCCTCCAGGCTCAGGCGAGCCCCCGGCTCGGTTTGGGCCTACAGGCCCAGCCGAGCCGGGGACTCGCCTGAGCCTGGAGGTCCGCCGAGCAGGCCGCCGGTCCCCGCTGGAGCTCAGGGACGAAATACCCATAACATACTCAGATACATGGGCCCTGAACTCCAGCGGGGACCTCCTCCGGTCGGGCTGCTCGGCCGGCTCCAGGCTCAGGCGAGCCCCCGGCTCGGCTTGGGCCTACAGGCCGAGCCGGGGACTCGCCTGAGTCTAGAGGCCGGCCGAGCAGCCCGCTCGGCCGGAGGAGGTCACCGCTGGGGAATCAGAGGCCGTGGTACACTAAACATACATATCCCCCTAATGCGTCCTGTGCTCCAGCGGTGACCGGCTGCCGAGCGGCCTGCTCGGCCGGCTTTCACGCTCAGGCGAGCCCCCGGCTTGGCCTGGGCCTACAGGCCCAGCCGAGCCGGGGACTCGCCTGAGCCTGGCCGAGCAGGCCGCTCGCAGCCGGTCACCGCTGGAGAATCGGGGACTAAATACCCAAAACTTACGCCCATAAATCAGCCCAGAGCTCGACCGGTGACCTCCTCCAGCTGAGCGGGGTCGGTCGGCCGGCGTCCAGACTCAGGACAGCCCCCGGCTCGGCTTGGGCCTACAGGCCCAGCCGAGCCGGGGACTGTCCTGAGTCTGGACGCCGGCCGACCAGCCTGCAACAGTCGAATGACTGCACCGGTTGAGCTACGGGCCGATGTACACATACTCACCCACATGGGCCCTTAGCTCCTCCAGCGATGGTCAGCCCGCTTCCAGCATCTTCAATCTCCATTGGACGCCGGAAATGACGTCGCGAAAGCCTTTGACCCCGGGTCAACATGCCAGGGTCAAAGGGCTCGTGACATCATGCCGGCGACCAGCGTAAAGAGTGGACGCTGCAAACGGGACCGCCATCGCCGGAGAAGCTACGGGCCCATGTGGGTGAGTATGTTTAGCCTACAATCCCCCTACATTGACTCGGGGCTCCAGCGGTGGCTGTCACAGGCTGCTCGGCCGGCCTCCTAGCTCAAGCGAGCCCCCGGCTCACCTGGGCCTGTAGGCCAAAGGCAAGCCGGGAGCTCGCCTGAGCTTGGAGGCCGCCCGAGCAGCCTGTGACAACCACCGCTGGAGCTCCGGGCTAATGTAGGTGAGTATATGCTCTCAACACCCACCCTTTCTAAGTCGGCCGGTATCCAAGCTTAAGGAAAGCCCCCGCTTGGCGTGGGCCTAGAGGTCCAGCCGAGCCGGGGACTCGCCTGGGCCGGGAGGCTCAGGCGAGTCCCCGGCTCGACTGGGCCTCTAGGCCCAAGCCGAACCGGGGGCTTGCCTTAATCCTGGATACCGGCCGAGCTATAAAGGGTGGGTTTTGAGAGCATATACTCACCTACATCGGCCTCGAGTCCTGCGCCAGTTGAAAACATACTCACCCACATCGGCCCTTACATCCTCCAGCGATGGCGGTCTCAGCTCACAGCGCCCTCTCTCTCTTTCTCAGTTGGTCGCCGGCATGATGTCACGAAAGCCTTTGACCCCGGGTCAAAGGCTTTCGTGACATCATGCCGGCGACCAACTGAGAAAGAGATAGAGGGCGCTGTGAGCTGAGACCGCCATCGCTGGAGGATGTAAGGCCGATGTGGGTGAGTATGTTTTGGCAACTTACACCCTACATAGGCCCGGAACTCCAGCTGGGGCTGTAGCAGGCTGCTCGGCCGGCCTCCTAGCTTAAGCGAGCCCCCGGCTTGCCTTGGGCCTACGGGCCCAGCTGAGCCGGGGGCTCGCCTATGCTAGGAGGCCGGCCGAGCAGCCTGCAACAGTCGGCCAAACTGCTGGCTACTCGCCTGAGCATGGAGGCCGGTCGGCAGCCGGTCACCGCTGGAGCTCAGGGACGCAGTAGGGGGTTATGTATGTTTTGTGTACCGCGGTGACCTCTTCCGGCCGAGCGGGCTGCTCGGCCGGCCTCTAGACTCAGGCGAGTCCCCGGCTCGGTCTGGGCCTGTAGGCCCATGCCGAGCCGGGGGCTCGCCTGAGCCTGGAGGCCGGTCGAGCAGCCCGCTCGACCAGAGGAGGTCACCGCTGGAGTTCTGGGCCGAATTTTTCGATTGTGTTATGGGTATTTCGTCCCTGAGCTCCAGCGGGGACCGGCGGCCTGCTCGGCGGACCTCCAGGCTTAGGCGAGTCCCCGGCTCGGCTGGGCTGTAGGCCCAAACCGAGCTGGGGGCTCGCCCGAGCCTGGAGGCCGCCGAGCAGGCCGCCGGTCCCCGTTGGAGCTCAGGGACGACGTATGGAGTTATGTATGTTTTTTTTGAACTTCGGCCCCGATCCTCCAGCGCTGAGCGGATGCCGAGCGGGCTGCTCAGCCGGCTTCTAGGCTCAGGCGAGTCCCCGGCTCGGCTTGGGCCTACAGGCCCAGCCGAGCCGGGGACTCGCCTGAGCCTAGAGGCCGGCTGAGCAGCCCGCTCGGCAGCCGCTCAGCGCTGGAGGATCGGGGCGGATTTAGGTGAGTATGTTTTGCGAGCGGGCTGCTCAGCCGGCCTCTAGGCTCAGGCAAGTCCCCGGCTCGGCTGGGCTGTAGGCCCAAGCCGAGCCGGGGACTCGCCTGAGCCTAGAGGCCGGCTGAGCAGCCCGCTCGGCAGCCGGTCACCGCTGGAGGATCGGGGCCGATTTAGGTGAGTATGTTTTGTGAACTTCAGCCCCGAACCTCCAGCGCTGACCGACTGCCGGCGGCCTATTCGGCGGACCTCTAGGCTCAGGCGAGTCCCCGGCTCGGCTGGGCCTGTAGGCCCAAACCGAGCCGGGGGCTCCCTTGAGCCTGGAGGCCCGCCGGCAGCCGGAGGACGGTCAGCGCTGGAGGATCGGGGCATCTGGCGGCCGTGTAAACACGGGTAGCTGCGCGCGGCTCGTGCCGTTTTTTTTTTTTTTTCACGCGGCCGGCACGCGCAGCTACCTGTGTGTTTTAACGGCCGCTTTCAAAAGTCCGTCGCGCATGCGCAGACGGCTTTTGGCGACGGACGTTTTTAGGCTTATTCTATTATAGTATAGATTGTAAGGTATCTAGGAAGGACGTGGGCAGCTGCAAGGGGAGAGTGCGAAAAACTTATAAAATTTTTGACAACCCCATCATCTTCACCGCCGCCATCCTGCCCAACCATGAGATCTCCCGAAGTCTCCAGTGATATAACTGTGATTTCACCTCTGACAGTAATCTATCATAATTATAATTAAACAGTCTTTCTGGAGTTCTAGCTATTTTAAGACCTAGGTACACAATATAATCAGTTCGCCAGTCAAACCTATAACTGGCTCGAAGGGCTTCCAGGTGGTGATGGGATATATTAATCGGGAGTGCTTGGGTTTTTAATATGTTCACCAAATGATATGAAACCTGACTATACAAGTCTAGTTCTTGTTGAAGGGAAGGGAGAGAACGATCCGGGTCACTCAAGGTTAAAAGGATATCGTCCGCGTATAGGTTGAGTTTACAAGTCACCGGGCCTGCCTGTATTCCACAAATGGAATCATTTTGTCGTATGGCCTGCGCCAAAGGCTCCAAAACCAGGGCATATAAAAGTGGGGAAAGTGGGCATCCCTGTCTTGTCCCATTAGTTATTACAAATTCCTCCGACACAAACCCGCTGCAGAGTACCTTAGCAGAGGGAGAATCATACAGAGCTTGTATCGCAGTTATAAAGGAGGGTGGAAATCCGAACTTGTGTAAAACTCGATACAGAAAGTTCCAGTTAACCCTGTCAAAGGCTTTTTCTGCGTCCAATGACAGAATCAAGCTTGAAGAGTCCCCACGTCCCATCAGGCCAAGTAAATTAACCAGTTTTTTAGTGCTGTCCGATCCCTGGCGCCTTGATATAAACCCTACCTGATCTAGACCTATTAGAGTGGGAAGAATATGTTGAAGTCGGTTGGCTAATATTTTGCTGAATATTTTAACATCTATATTAAGCAAAGAGATAGGGCGTAGGTTAGGACAACGGTCAGGAATTTTACCCGGTTTGGGCAAGGTAATAATGTGTGCTCTCAACATGTCTACTGGGAAGGAGCCACCCTCCCACGCTTCGTCAAAGCTCGCACTTAAATGTGGTACTAGTTGGGAAGCGAAGGTGGAGTAATACAATCCCGTCAGTCCATCAGGGCCCGGGGCCTTCCGTTTAGGGAGGTTTTTAATAGCCTTCAAAATATCGTCTGTCATTATGGGTGAGGATAAACTTGCAATATGTGTCTGGGACAACGAAGGAAGATGAACCCGCTCCAGGTAGGTATCTATATCTGCCACTGTAGGGCAATGGACTGTATGTTTCGCATCCAAATTATATAGACTTTCATAATAGGTGGCAAATTCATTCGCTATAATTTTGGGGTCATAAATAAGTCCAGTGGGGGATTTAAGGGTAATTTGTTTACGGGGCGTGTTAACTGGTTGAAGTTTGCGAGCTAAGAATCTACCAGGTTTGTAATACATAGCATTGCGCTTGGTCAATGCCTTGAAATAGCTCTCCGCCTCCAAATCTCTCAACAGACCCATTGTGGAATCTATAGTTTCTATTATTTCTTGAGACGGGGCTGTTTTGTTGCGCGTGTCTAGGTCTTGTAATTTAGTAAGTAGGTCTAGTCTGCGTGATATATATTGCTTCCTAAGATGAGTCGCCCATTTTATACATTCCCCTCTTATTACAGCCTTATGGGCTTGCCAGATAGTAAGGCGATTGACATCAGGCGTCACATTTTCTTTAAAATAGTTATCTAAGGCTGCCTGTATAGCTATTCGCGCCGGTTCATGAAGTAAAAGGTCATCTCGAAGTCGCCAAGGGGGCCTGGTATAAGTCTGATAAGCGTCGCCTAACGTCAATATCACTGGAGAATGGTCAGACCAAGTAAGGGGCAGTATAGTGCAGTCTATTGTATATGGAAGGGCTGATCCTGATATCAGAAAATAATCTATTCTTGAGTAGCTATTGTGGACTCTGGATCGAAATGTATAATCTCGTTCGGTGGGGTGTAGGAGACGCCACGCATCATAAAGATTATATCTATGTAACAATTGGCGAAATCTCTGGGAGGAGGTCCCTTGCTGACTACATGTAACCACGGACGAACGGTCTTTTAAGGGATCTAGTCCCATGTTTAAGTCTCCACAGATTACCAGAGTGCCCGATTGAATATCTGTTACCTTTTGCAAGACCTGGGACAGAAACTGAGATTGGGCAGCGTTGGGAGCATAAATGGACACCAGAGTATAAATTCTCGAGTTTATCGTGCAGACTAATATTATGTAACGACCTTTCGGGTCTTTAAGGATACGGTGCATTTGGAATGCCACTCTATTGTGAATCAACAGGGTGACCCCTCTTGCTTTAGTTTTGAACGTGGTGTGATACTGTGTTAGGTATTGGGGGGTATATAGCTTGGGATGATCCAGACGGCGAAAATGCGTCTCTTGAAGACATACAATATCTGCATCATGAGCTCGGAGATCGATATAAAGAGTGCCTTTTTACGGGCATATTTAAGCCCTTAACATTAAAGGTTAATACTTTCATAGATTTTCCATTAAGTGCGTCATGGAACGGGGATTGACTAGGCCAGGGGGCTTCGTATTTATGGGGCATTGCAACGTGTGGGCGGGATAAAAGAACCAGTCACATTGAAAACATAAATCCTGAGATTGAAAAAGGGAGCAAAAACAAATAAATAACATTCCAAGAATAAAGAACAAACATCGTGTTGTACCATTGTAGCTCAGAAACAAAGAACAAGTAAACAAAACATTATATACAAACCCAGAAGGGTACATCTCCTGTGAAAAGTCCCGAAATTCGGGTACACTTCTCAGACTCCTCAGCCGAGGAGGGAGAGTTGGGTACGGAGGGCCAGACCCGCACACTGCACACCAAGCGGTCCCCTTGGCATTTTGGCCCACTCACCAACCCGGGGGGGGGGTTGAATGGTCTTCTGGCAGGTAAAGCAACGGAGTCTCGGAGATCTTGCAGAGACCAGGTAAAATATTATTGGAGGAGCCAGACATTGGAATTCGGAAAGGGGCAACATGACCCAGGATCAACAAGTCAGCGTTTGTGCCACTCCGGATCCAACCGACGAGGCGCTGTTTGTCTCCTAGGCTGGGGAGGATGATCTCCAAAACCCCAGTCACGAAGCAGCTTGTCACCTTCCTCCACAGAAACCGCCACATGGACAGTGCCATTGTGTGAGATCAGCAGTTTAGTCGGGAAACCCCATCTATAGCCGGTGTTATTATTTCGAAGTATCGCCGTGATGTGTTTAAAATCCCTCCGCTGCTGAAGAGTAGCCTTGGACAGGTCAGGGTATACAGATATGTGGTCGTATTCGGGTTGTAGCGCCCCTGGGTCCCGTAAAGCTCTCAGTATATCCTCACGTGGTTTAAAATAATGGAGGCGCAGGAGAACGTCACGAGGGGCTTTCACCGGGGCTGATGGAGGTTTCGGCAGACGGTGTATGCGGTCAAATAACAACGAATCTGGCGTAGCATCTGGGAGTAAACTCTGAAACAAATCTGTCACGTAGGAAGTAAGTTGGGATGAGGTGACAGAATCCGGGACGCCGCGTATTTTTAAATTATGGCGTCGCGAGCGGTCTTCCATGTCTGCCAATTTTAACAAAGTCACCTTAAGTTTTTCCTCCAGAGTTTCAACTTGTTCAGCCATGGTATTGTGGGCATCTGCAAACTCAGACATCTTCGTTTCCAGTCTGTCTGTTCTCTCACCAATTTCCTTAATGTCGCTGCGGATGGCTGTCGCCACTGCATCCAGCCTAGCTGTTAGAGTTGCGGAGAGGTCTCCAAGCATGTCAGCCATACGGGACATAAGTGCTTCCAGATTTGGATTAGCTGGTGTTGCGGCGCTCCCTGTCTCCATCGCGCTCGGGGAAGCTGGAGAGGAGCTTCCGCCATCTTGGGAGGCCGCAGAGTCCTTCAGTTTTGTGGCGCGCGGCGTAAAAAACTCGGATTTTCCTGCTTTTTTTCCCCCTTTGGAGGTAGCCATGGTGGGCAGTACTTGTTCCCCCCCGAAATCGAGCGAGTGGGGGCCGATTCGCTTATGTAGTCCGCTGATTTAGAGGATCCGGTGCAGGAGCTCTGCTCTCACACGTCCTCCATGTGCTGCGGTTAGGCCACGCCCCCCAGCATGGTATAATTTAAATATCAGTGCTATTATTCTATAAATAAATCATATTTGCAAAGGTTATTCTGTTATGTAATTGTTATAACTCCTATATAAAATCCCACTCAATCTAACAGCGATCTTATAATATACTTAATTACACTAATTACCTTAACCCTTTCACTGCTGAGGACGTGTGGGGAACGTCCTTATTGACTTCTAAGGAAAGATAGGGGTTCCTTTGAATCCCGATATCGTCCGACTTTTGGCAGCTAGCAGGGTCATATGTGGTATCATTAGAAAGGCCAGAGCTTGGCCTTTCCAATGATATCAAACATGACCATGTTTAAAGTAAAGAATAAAAATAATAATAAAAAAAACAAAAATGTTTCTTTAAGACGTGAAATGGCTCAGCAGTGAAGGGGTTAAACACAGAGTATAAAATCAGACTTTGCACTCCTTACTTTCTACAAGGGGCGGATCCAGACGCAGGTTTCGGGGGGGGGCACTCTACCTGCTGTGAGAGAAGTGTGGGAATGCCGTAAGCGTGTTCCTGCAGGACTTGTGCCCTGTATCTGGCCCCCCCGTCTCTGTGACCCCCTCTGTCCCATTCACTGTCTCTGACCCCCCCTGTCTCATTCTCTCTCTGACTCCCCTGTCTCTGTAACCTCCATGTCTCATTCTCTCTCTCTGACCCCCGTTTCATTCTCTCTCTCTGACCCCCTGTCTCATTCTCTCTCTCTGACCCCCTGTCTCTGGGACCTTCCTGTCTCATTCTGACCCCCCCTGACTCTGACCCCCCATCTCTGACCCCGTCTCATTCTCTCTCTCTAACCCCCCGTCTCTCTGACCACCCTGTCTCATTCTCTCTCTCTCACCCCGTCTCTCTGACCCCCGTTTCATTCTCTCTCTGACCCCCTTTTCTCATTCTCTCTCTGACCCTCCTGTCTCTGACCACCTGTCTCTTTGACCCCCGTCTCATTCTCTCTCTCTGACCCCCTGTCTCATTCTCTCTCTCTGACCCCGTCTCTGGGACCTTCCTGTCTCATTCTGACCCCCCTGACTCTGTGACCCCCTGTCTCATGCTCTCTCTCTGACCCCCTGTCTCTGTGACCCCCCTGTCACATTCTCTCTCTCTGAGCCTCCCCCCATGACACACACACGTCGCCCCCTCCCTGCAAAGGGAGTTAGAGATCAGCAGGTGAGGGGGAGATGTGTCTGTCTGGGGGCAGGGGAGCAGCAAGGCTATCACAGTCTGACGTTTTTTAGCTGACTCCAGCAGCCTGGCCTCCCTGCTTGTGTATGGAGCTGCCCTAATAAAAAAAACGCCTGTGTCCCGGGAGAATCATGAACTTACCCCTTGTGATGTGTGTCCAGGCTGCTGCTGCTGCATCAGGCTGGTCCTCCTGCTCTCTCCTCACCTCTCTCACTCCGACCTCCCGACCTCCCTCGTGGCACATGGACAGGAAGCTGACTGTGCAGGAGGATGGGGAGGAGCAACTGCTACTGAGAGCAGCATTAGGAGAGGCTCCATGTAATATTTTTGGGGGGCAATTGCCCCGTTCCCCCCCTTGGATCTGCCCCTGCTTTCAACAATCCAAAAATATTTATTACAGAGGCTCAACAAACTAGTACAACATATATTTACAGTCAGGGCCAGTGTTAGACTATTTTGCGCCCTAGGCAAGACCAACTACTTGTGTGCTCCCCCAAAAAAACTGTTAACTGTTAAAATGCAGGGGGGGGCACACTGTGCACGGGGGCCGCACACGGTTGTTCGGTGCCCATCTTAGGCCTCCGCTGGTCAGGCCCGGGATCAGTCTGTGCCTCTTTCTTTCTTTCCTCTGCCCTCTGTGCCTCTTTATTTCTTTTGTCTGTGACTTTTTCTTTCACCTTTTCTTTTATCTGCTTCTTTCTTTCCTCTGCCTTTTTCTTTCTTTCATCTGCCTCTTTCTTTTCTTTCATCTGCCTCTTTCTTTCTTCTGCCTCTTTCTTTCATCTGCTTCTTTCTTTCATCTGCTTCTTTCTTTCATCTCCTTTTTTTCTTTCTTTCTTCCATGCCTCTTTATTTCTCTCTTTCATGCCTTTTCTTTCTTTCGTGCCTTTCTTTTTTCTGTGCCTTTCTTCTGCCTCTTTTTTCTTTCATCTGCCTCTGGTGGCCACCCGCATGTCGTCTGGTGGCACCTGCGAATCACCATAATACGCCGACCTTCTGCGATGCTAGCGGAGGTCCACGAGCCGCCACTGCCGGCTACATAAGCCACACAATGAGGAACGGGTACAATAATGGAACCCGGGTTGGGGCTGGCTGCCTAGCTTGCCCCTGCAATTGGGTCCCACCACGGCATCTGCCAGTTGCCACCCTGATAAGCACTTATGCATATGTTAACTGAATAACATTGCGTACGGTTATTCTATAGCTGTGTTTCCCAGGGGCAGACTGACAATTTATGGGGCCCTCGGGCTATAGGAAATCATGGGGCCCCTTGTGCCACACCCACCCACAAACCACACCCACATTAAGCTCCGCCCACATTTGTGTTATACTAGCATCTATTTCTATTCCATTTTTTACTATATTCACTAGCTCATTAATAATCTAGCTCCACAGCATTAAAACTCACAGTAATGTGCAGTGTGTATGAGCGTATCACAGAGCTCCACAGCAATAAAACTCACAGTAATGTGCGTTGTTAATGAGCGTGTCACAGAGCTCCACAGCAATAAAACTCACAGTAATGTCCAGTGTGTATGAGTGTATCACAGAGCTCCACAGCAATAAAACTCACAGTAATGTGCAGTATGTATGAGAGTATCACAGAGCTTCACAGCAATAAAACTCACAGTAATGTAATTGATTTATTCAACCCCAGCACATCAATTCATCACCCTCAAAGGATATCAATTGTCATTTTATTCATCACCCCCTTCACCAATTATCAATTCATCACCCCCCCTATCAATTCATCACACTCCCCATCAGTTTATCACCCCCCCGTATCAATTCATCACACTCTCCTCCCCATCAATTTATCACCCCCCGCATCAATTCATCACACTCCCCCTGTATCAATTCATCACCCCAACATCAATTTCTTCACTCCCCCCCACATCAATTCATCTTTCCCAACATCAATTTCTTCACTCCCCCCTGTATCAATTCATCACCCCAACATCAATTTCTTCACTCCCCCCCACATCAATTCATCACTCCCAACATCAATTTCTTCACTCCCCCCTGCATCAATTCATCTCCCCGACATCAATTTCTTCACTCTCTCCCCCCGCATAAATTCATCACCCCAACATAAATTTCTTCACGCTCTCTCCCCCGCATTAATTCATCACTCCCAACATCAATTTATTCACTCTCGCTCCCCCTGCATCAATTCATCACCCCAACATCAATTTCTTCACTCTCTCTCCCCCCGCATCAATTCATCACTCCAAACATCAATTTCTTCACTCCCCCCGAATCAATTCATCACCCCCAATATCAATTTTTTCACGCCCCCCGCATCAATTCATCACCCCAACATCAATTTCTTCACTCCCCCGAATCAATTCATCACCCCCAATATCAATTTTTTCACGCCCCCCGCATCAATTCATCCCCCAACATCAATTTCTTCACTCCCCCCGCATTAATTCATCACTCCCAACATCAATTTCTTCACTCTCTCTCCCCCCCACATCAATTCATTACCCTCAACATCAATTTCTTCACTTTCTCTCCCCCCCGGCATCAATTCATCACCCCCCGCATCAATTCCTGAATCCTTCACACACACCACCCCCCGCTCACCATGCACTATTTAAATTAGTAGAGTAGACACGGCCGCTCTGCCTCACGCTGGCTGGCTCTGCTGGACCTCTCCCGCCGCGTTTGCCCTCTGCCACCGCACGGTGTGCGCACATCACGTGAGGGGGCGGCGCCAGTGCAGTGTGCCGTGCTCAGAATGTGGGACTGAGGCAGACACGCTGCAACACCACCGCAGCGGTTTGGGACGGCCCTGAGCTGGCCGGCTGTCAGTGATATTATAGAGGATTATAGCTTTACCGGAGTAGAGGGAAAATGGCAGGGCGGGCCCACTGTCTGCATTTAAAAACCAGGCCCCTACCAACCTGCGGGCCCTCAGTGCCCGAGTGCCCGACGGGTCAGTCCGCCCCTGGTGTTTCCCAAACCTGTCCTCAGGGCCCTCTGCCTCACCAGGTTTGCCAGATATCTGAAGCACAGCACAGGTGATATGATTTGCTGCTCAGTGATTGCAGGATTTAGTCTGCTTTTCCCCCAGGTAATTGCAAAATCTGGCCTGGTTGAGGGTCCCAAGGACAGGTTTGGGAAACACTGTTCTATAGTAAGCCTTCTGGGACAATGCGAGGCATTAGTCAATTGAACCCTGGTTCCCTTTCTTTTACAATAATATGCGTAGATACATCATTGAAAAATGACTAATATCTTTGAAAGAGGGTGTGAAATATCTCAGTAATAAAGGAGATGAACTGCTACTTATAAAGTTGTTATATTTCTCTCTGGACCCCATTTCTCTAAAGTGAATAGACTTCTGTAACATGGAATTTGACCTGTCCTCCTGTTGTTAACCCACTAACAATACTATTATCTGGAAAACTAAAACCATTTGCAGAGGCTTGACACTGCCCAGCAGACATGAATGGGTGAATGGGCACGCTCAAGCACTGCTGGTAGAGAGGGCCACCCTTGATGTCCAGCAGGAACTGGATGTCTATTGATGCTCTACAATCAGTTGCATCAGTAGGGCAGCCAACCACCCATACAGAATCGTGTAGCTATACACGATGCATTTGATGTCTCTGACTGAGGTAGAGTTGTACCATCAAAAGTTATGCAAGTGTACTAAATTTAAAAAAATTCAGCTTCATCAAAGTCCCAAACCTAGTTGTCCTATGACTAAATAGATGTATGAGCGCACATGTGAAGATTTTCCTTTATTTCTGGTAGTCCTAAGAAACCAAATAAGAAAACAATAGACTCTGATTTAATTTTGCAAATATACAACATAGGTTGAGGCATCACCACGTTTTTTTCCACATCAAATACATTTCTGTTATAGCATGGATTACATTTTCCCTTCATCGTTTCTGCTTTATATATTATTTTTTTAATACATTTTTGTTATTATAAAACAGATATCATTCCAAAACCAACTACTTCTAAACGGACCTCAGCACCTTCTCAGGACATCTGACCATGAGCAAAGACAAGAATCAGATGACTGAAAGAATTTTGAATCTCACCCTGGAGATCATCTACCTTCTGACTGGCGAGGTGAGGAAGCTTTCCTCTAGACCTGACCTCAGACTTTATATTACCTGGATGCTCAATACTAAATATGTTTCATCCATATTGTTTGGAAAATATATATATATCAACATTATTAGAAATGTAACTGCCAGATTTAGACCAGATTTTAAAATTTGCACTATAGCAGTGGCGTAACCAGGGTTAAGGGTGCCCGGGGCAGAAGCCCCCCCCCCCTCATTATATAAACATCCACTCTGGTTATAAACAGGCCTGGACTGGGACAAAATATAGGCCTGAAACAGAAGAATCTGTGTTCTGGGCGCCACCTAGTGGTTCCTTTCACAATTGTTCATATGTTGAGGGTTAATTAACCCCTCTAGACCTTTAAGAGCAGAGAAAAAAAAAAAGGCAGCAATAAAACCGTAAATTGTGAATGTTTCTCACAGTAAATCAGCAGCTTGTCCGTTCACTCGGGCTTATCCCTAGAAACCCAGTTAGAAGCATAAATAGAGAAAAAATGTGGCGGGACAGGCGCTTCCTTCACACTGACAGGGATGTCCTCACTTAAATGACAGTTCTCCCCTCTGTTGGATGAGTGTAAACCTCAAACAAAACAGAAAACAAAAATAATGGTGCAGTATGTCAAGGCAGTATACTATTAAAATAAAGATAAGAGGATTGCACTCACATGGTGTGGTGTCTTAGTATCAGACACCAGATGTTTATAGCGGCTGGCAGAATTATGGAAGGAACGCCAGACTTCCCTTGGTGGTGCTCCAACGTCTGTGGTGGTCCTCCAATCTTTGGGTACTCCAAGAGCCTTGATGTTGTTTCAGTATCCGTTCCCCTGATCCTCAGCAGCGGTGTAGATCACAATCATGTGGGGTACAGCAGCCAGGAAACAGGAAGAATAGGGACAGCAAGCAAGGTATAATGGGATTTATTGGTATAAAATAATTAAAATAATCTTGGTACATCCAAACGCGTTTCGCGGTATGAAGCCGCTTCCTCAGTAGATGTCAATGTTTTCACAGGCCTGCTGTACCTATAAATAGTCTTTTTGGAGGTTCCAGCTGTAAGGTTAATTTAGGTTAGAGTGCTATGCATTAGAGCGAGGTTCCAGCTGTAAGGTTGATCTAGACTGGAGTGCTATGCACTAGAGCGAATGATATGCAAAACCACACAGAAATGTCATGAGAGACCTGTGGCAAATTAAAAATAAAAATAAATAAAGTGCCCAAACACATATTCTTTGATACAATCTGGTCAAAAAAGGCATTTAAAGCGTCATACATATGGTAATTATGAAGCCTGCAGATAGTCATAATCACTGCAGGTGATGATGTGTATAATTAAAACATATTAGAAAATTGGTGCTAACACACAGGTTGAATTTATACATAGCCAATGTAGCAGATTGTTGGTAGGAGAGATACGTCATTATATTCAGTTCATTTTGTTTAATTCAGATTCCCTGATTCTGGATATGGAATATCTACATGGCTGTATGATGTTCTCATCTAGTCCTTGCTTACAGGGATAAGCTATTCTCTACTTCAAAGTGTTATTGTAGAATTTATAAGGTGCTGGTGTATTCAGGTGCTGCTGCTTGTAAAATAGCAGTATTTTTTTAATTTTTTTAAGAATGTAAACGAGGAAAGTGTACATGTACAAAAAGTGCTCATGTGCATAAGTATGCGGAATAAGGGACTACTTCTGGACATGGAATATCTATATAGCCGTATACTTCATATGCTGTGATTTAAACACTTACTCTCTTAATACAGTATGTGAAGAAATAATAATACCAGAAATGTCATGAATAAATTGGTTACAAAAACCTGCAGAACAGTCACCATATCCATAACTGCGGGTGACACTATACAAAATTGCAAAATGGTGATAGCAGATAGATCAAGCTTGTACATGGCCACTGAAGCAAACCATTATATATCCCTACAATTAATTCATTATTTCTTGCTTCAGCATTGAATACCATGATTGTGGACATGAACTGTCCATATAGATATATTTCTCTAATCCTTACTCATAGAGATAAGCTAGACTCTTTTTCGAAGTGTTATTATGGAGTTAATGAGGTATTCTTATGTGTTAAAGTGCTGCTTCTTGTAAGCGTAGGAATACATTATGTCTTCTTTGAAGAGGAGATATAGTCTTTGCCTAAATATTAGCCGGAAAAGCCGGAATGGAGAGGTGGTGATTTTATACAAAAAATAAACAAAACTGAGATGAAGTGGATCTACAAACTAAAAACTCTGATACCTAATGGCTTAAATCAAGACTTTGAGCTTTGCCACTTCTTGTAACGCACCACCTTCCTATCATCTTATCATCTTATCATCTTATCATTTTAGTGACCTTAGTTCTGCTTTTATCAGTCTTAACCAGCCTTCATTTGCATAATATAATTTTAACCCCATAATCCGGTTATCTGATTTTACTCTCCTATTTAATTTTATTTTCTTATCAGCTGTATTTGCACATCAACCACACAGCCCGGATAAAAAGGGGCACATATGTGGTTTGTTTACATGTATATTGAAGTATACGGCTATATAGATATTCCATGTCCAGAAGTAGTCCCTTATTCCGCATACTTATGCACATGAGCACTTTTTGTACATGTACACTTTCCTCGTTTACATTCTTAAAAAAATAAAAAAAAAACTGCTATTTTACAAGCAGCGGCACCTGAATACACCAGCACCTTATAAATTCTACAATAACACTTTGAAGTAGAGAATAGCTTATCCCTGTAAGCAAGGACTAGATGAGAACATCATACAGCCATGTAGATATTCCATATCCAGAATCAGGGAATCTGAATTAAACAAAATGAACTGAATATAATGACGTATCTCTCCTACCAACAATCTGCTACATTGGCTATGTATAAATTCAACCTGTGTGTTAGCACCAATTTTCTAATATGTTTTAATTATACACATCATCACCTGCAGTGATTATGACTATCTGCAGGCTTCATAATTACCATATGTATGACGCTTTAAATGCCTTTTTTGACCAGATTGTATCAAAGAATATGTGTTTGGGCACTTTATTTATTTTTATTTTTAATTTGCCACAGGTCTCTCATGACATTTCTGTGTGGTTTTGCATATCATTCGCTCTAGTGCATAGCACTCCAGTCTAGATCAACCTTACAGCTGGAACCTCGCTCTAATGCATAGCACTCTAACCTAAATTAACCTTACAGCTGGAACCTCCAAAAAGACTATTTATAGGTACAGCAGGCCTGTGAAAACATTGACATCTACTGAGGAAGCGGCTTCATACCGCGAAACGCGTTTGGATGTACCAAGATTATTTTAATTATTTTATACCAATAAATCCCATTATACCTTGCTTGCTGTCCCTATTCTTCCTGTTTCCTGGCTGCTGTACCCCACATGATTGTGATCTACACCGCTGCTGAGGATCAGGGGAACGGATACTGAAACAACATCAAGGCTCTTGGAGTACCCAAAGATTGGAGGACCACCACAGACGTTGGAGCACCACCAAGGGAAGTCTGGCGTTCCTTCCATAATTCTGCCAGCCGCTATAAACATCTGGTGTCTGATACTAAGACACCACACCATGTGAGTGCAATCCTCTTATCTTTATTTTAATAGTATACTGCCTTGACATACTGCACCATTATTTTTGTTTTCTGTTTTGTTTGAGGTTTACACTCATCCAACAGAGGGGAGAACTGTCATTTAAGTGAGGACATCCCTGTCAGTGTGAAGGAAGCGCCTGTCCCGCCACATTTTTTCTCTAAAATATAGGCCTGGACATTTTAGTCTGAGGAGCCCACATTTTTTTTTCTACACAGCGCACATTACTGTGAGTTTTAGTTCTGTGGAGCTCTGTGATACACTCATACACACTGCACATACATATATATATATTGCCCCAGCTAACACATATATATGTGTATAAAAAAATAGAATTAAGCATTGGGACATTAATCGGGCACACTGTTGAGGGTGTTAGATGTTGTAAATCGCCAAATGGCATAGTCAGAGTGGGGAAAGAAAGAAGGGGAAACAAAAAACAACAAAAAAAACATTAAGGTGTCTCAGGCACATAAGACAACGGTGATAAGATCATGACCACTTCAAAGGGAAAGTGAAAGGACAAAAAAAAACAGTGAGTATGAATAAGACATAGAAGAAGAAAAAAAAAAACAGGAAAAAGAAAACCAAACCCCAACCAGAATTATGAATATTATGTGACGTTATTATAATGGGTTAAAAAACCCGAATCTACATTAAGTCCTTGTTTTATACAGGGTTATTCAGAGAGCGTGAAAAGCAGGAGAATGACTGGAGAATGAAAAATTCTAGGTCAAAATAGCCAAACCAGGGGGGCAGAGCTAGCCGAGGAAGCGAGCGGCTGCATGTTGAAGGAGCTCCGTGATAAACACGGTTTTTAAAGTTATATCCGCCGCTTGCTCGCACTTGAGAAACGCTCTACGGTCTCTGGGGGCACTGGAGGACTCGGTGAGTTTGCCTTACCCCCGAAATTGACGCTCCGGAGCGGATTAACCCCCGCGGCACAATCGGGGCCTAGTACTAGCGGCCATTTTAGAAGCCTGGAAGGAGATTTCTGAGATGTTTTACCGCTCTTCTTCCTTGTGCCTGCGCTTTTGGTGACATGCCCACCGGTCGCTCACAGAAGCTGCGGTCCAGACAGAGGGACATTCGGGACTCCATGAGAGGTGGGTCCACTTCGAAGGGAGATGCGATATCCTCCTCCCTCCCCCCGGGCTATGACTTTTCGGAAGATGAAGAGGACCCCTGGCACTCGGGTGGTAGCTCTGCGATGACCTGGATCTCCCCACAATCTCTGACACCAGACTCCCAACCACTATCTGCAGCAGCAAAAAAAAGGGCGAAAAAGAAACGAAAAGCAGCGCTGACGGCGTCTTTGAGTGCCTCACTTACTGCTGGTGGCCTCTCTGACGGGGATTCGGCCGAGGAACACCAGCTTTCAGCCAGCAGTAGTGTGGCTTCATTACGACAGGACATTTTGAGACCGGGTGCCCAACCGCAACAAACGAGAGCGACCTCACTCGAAACCCGTATGACACAGCCTGAGGAAAGTCGGCAGGAGGAGGATGATGATCTTCCTCTTACGAAAAGAGACCTTCGGAGGATCCTGGACGAACTCCGGGAGATCCGGGGGGTGTGGAAACCTGAAGTGGCGGCGGTTCGGGAGGAGGTTGCAACAATCCGTGCGCAGGTGACAGCAGTGCAGGCGATGACCTCTACAGTGCTATCGGAACATACTCACCTGTTGGGACAGGTCGCTGGTCTAAGATCCCAGGTCGAGCTTTTGTCCCGCTCTGTGGAGATGCTGGAAACAAGACACCGCCGTCGTAACGTCAGGGTCAGAGGCATCCCGGACTCTGTGTCGTCGGATGAACTCCCAGCTTATGTGTCTCGTTTGGCCCTTCGGATGGCGGGACTCCCTCCTGACAAGCCAGATGTGATCGGATCGGTATTCAGGGTTCGGAAACCTGCGGCACTTTCGAATGGGACACCCCGTGATGTCGTGGTGGCCTTTCGTGACGTAGAATTTAAGGTCAAGCTTATGTCTGCTCCTGGCGCAAGAGATCCAGTGAAATTTGAGGGCTCCACGTTGGCTTTGTATCACGACCTTCCATTCCAGACTCTGCTTGCTCGCAGGCGGTTCCGTCCTGTGACTGCGATTCTTCGTCGGAGGGGGATCCGTTATCGGTGGGGCTTGGCGGGAGCATTGGTGGTGACACATAATAATGTCCCCTACACCATCACTGATCCTGAAACCGCCTGGTCCGACCTTGAAGCGGCGGGCATCTCGCCGGACCCTCCGGAACTTCAGCCAGACTGAGACCTGAGCGATATTGTTTACCCCCCAGCTTTTTTCTTCTCTGTTTACGTGTCACTGGTCTATAGATAAGCTCTGAGTATAATTTATCAGGACAATTTATGGCATTTACGTTGATAGTCCTACATGCTTATGTGTTTCTTTTGTGTTTTCTTCCTTCAATGAGGTTGGGACTTCTTGCTTTTTGTTTTTTGTTTTTATTATTCCCTTATTGACCTGTTACTACTTGCATCTTACATTATCTGACTGGCTGACCGTAGTTAGTTTGGCCAGCCCTAGACGGCTGTCTTTTTCTACGTTTGATTTCGTGAATTTCTTGTTATGTATAATTCTCTAAATAAAGAATTTAAAAAAAAAAATAGCCAAACCAGAAAAATTCTCCCTTTCATCTCACTTTCCAAATCGGCTATTTTGACCTAGAATTTTTCATTCTCCAGTCATTCTTCTGTTTTTCACGCTCTCTGAATAACCCTGATAGTGTTGAAATATGTGATCATTTTCATTTCATATGTTTTGCGTTCACGGTGGTCTTTAAAATGTCCTTTGAGGATTTTAGTTCTGAGATTTTGGATGGAGTGGCCTGTTAGATTGAAGTGATGTCCCACCGGGGTACAATAGGACCCCTGGCACTCGGGTGGTAGCTCTGCGATGACCTGGATCTCCCCACAATCTCTGACACCAGACTCCCAACCACTATCTGCAGCAGCAAAAAAAAGGGGCGAAAAAGAAACAAAAAGCAGCGCTGACGGCGTCTTTGAGTGCCTCACTTACTGCTGGTGGCCTCTCTGACGGGGATTCGGCCGAGGAACACCAGCTTTCAGCCAGCAGTAGTGTGGCTTCATTACGACAGGACATTTTGAGACCGGGTGCCCAACCGCAACAAACGAGAGCGACCTCACTCGAAACCCGTATGACACAGCCTGAGGAAAGTCGGCAGGAGGAGGATGATGATCTTCCTCTTACAAAAAGAGACTGTAGCGCTGTGTTAAAAATCTTGCTGTGGCAGTACCTATTTTTGGCCACAAGATGGAGACTATCGCGATCAGAGATACTGGACATTGGTACTACAATGCCCGGCATGCTTTGCAAGAAGACAGGAAGTGGGTGGGGACTGGACACTTACATCCTCTGCCTCGTGGAGAAAGTTCCAGAGCGCGCCAGGGAAGCAGAGAAAGCGGACGCACCGAGGAGATCGCGGCAGAATCTAGGCCAAAGCCCGAGGGAGACCTGTTGTTCCGGTTTGGGTCACCTAGTCTGAGGAGAAGGAGACTCGCCAGAGCCCAGACACTGCTGCAGACCGGCGGAATCGAACAGAGAGCAGGCGGTGAGCTGGACAAGCTGCATAAAGTCAGACAACGGATCCGGCCGCTAGTATCCCCCAGTCAAAATCCGGAGGAGAGACGTCCTGGGTCAGCGGAGCCTAAAGCCTGCGTCGGATGGGTGAGAGGCCTCCAAGGCTGTTTGTGATTAAAGTCCACAGGGCCCCAACTGACTAGTCGAAGATTTCCTTAAATAAACTCACTGGCCAGTTGAACAGTACCCGGGTACCACACACACATATACACCTTTCACCTCCTGGGACTTAACTTGTGCAGGACTCATTCTTCTTTTATGAATCGGAACAGGGGTTAAAAATAAAGATACGTTCCATATATATATTTTTCCTCTTTTTCCGTTGCGCGTTTACCGTAATATGAAGGGATTGTATGTTTGGGGTTTTGCTACGTGTCCCCTTTTCTGAACTATCGGGAAATTGCATTGCTTTTATGTTCGGTCGCGAATATTTTATTTTCCGAAATACGAAGCCTCGTGTTTCGTTTCTTTTCCGCTGCGCGTTTGTCGTAATACGAAAATACTGTAATAATACTTGTGAATACCGTGCTTCAACATCTGCTCAAATATTTTAGTAAACTATTTAAATGATAAAAACTCACAACTGTGTTGGAGTATATTTATTCCCTAGTGCGGGGAGACTGACCCGTGGTTCATTTTCAGCAGCTCCTCCGGGAGTGAGCGCTACAAGACCTTCGGAGGATCCTGGACGAACTCCGGGAGATCCGGGGGGTGTGGAAACCTGAAGTGGCGGCGGTTCGGGAGGAGGTTGCAACAATCCGTGCGCAGGTGACAGCAGTGCAGGCGATGACCTCTACAGTGCTATCGGAACATACTCACCTGTTGGGACAGGTCGCTGGTCTAAGATCCCAGGTCGAGCTTTTGTCCCGCTCTGTGGAGATGCTGGAAACAAGACACCGCCGTCGTAACGTCAGGGTCAGAGGCATCCCGGACTCTGTGTCGTCGGATGAACTCCCAGCTTATGTGTCTCGTTTGGCCCTTCGGATGGCGGGACTCCCTCCTGACAAGCCAGATGTGATCGGATCGGTATTCAGGGTTCGGAAACCTGCGGCACTTTCGAATGGGACACCCCGTGATGTCGTGGTGGCCTTTCGTGACGTAGAATTTAAGGTCAAGCTTATGTCTGCTCCTGGCGCAAGAGATACAGTGAAATTTGAGGGCTCCACGTTGGCTTTGTATCACGACCTTCCATTCCAGACTCTGCTTGCCCGCAGGCGGTTCCGTCCTGTGACTGCGGTTCTTCGTCGGAGGGGGATCCGTTATCGGTGGGGCTTGGCGGGAGCATTGGTGGTGACACATAATAATGTCCCCTACACCATCACTGATCCTGAAACCGCCTGGTCCGACCTTGAAGCGGCGGGCATCTCGCCGGACCCTCCGGAACTTCAGCCAGACTGAGACCTGAGCGATATTGTTTACCCCCCCAGCTTTTTTCTTCTCTGTTTACGTGTCACTGGTCTATAGATAAGCTCTGAGTATAATTTATCAGGACAATTTATGGCATTTACGTTGATAGTCCTACATGCTTATGTGTTTCTTTTGTGTTTTCTTCCTTCAATGAGGTTGGGACTTCTTGCTTTTTGTTTTTTGTTTTTATTATTCCCTTATTGACCTGTTACTACTTGCATCTTACATTATCTGACTGGCTGACCGTAGTTAGTTTGGCCAGCCCTAGACGGCTGTCTTTTTCTACGTTTGATTTCGTGAATTTCTTGTTATGTATAATTCTCTAAATAAAGAATTTAAAAAAAAAAATAGCCAAACCAGAAAAATTCTCCCTTTCATCTCACTTTCCAAATCGGCTATTTTGACCTAGAATTTTTCATTCTCCAGTCATTCTTCTGTTTTTTACGCTCTCTGAATAACCCTGATAGTGTTGAAATATGTGATCATTTTCATTTCATATGTTTTGCGTTCACGGTGGTCTTTAAAATGTCCTTTGAGGATTTTAGTTCTGAGATTTTGGATGGAGTGGCCTGTTAGATTGAAGTGATGTCCCACCGGGGTACAATATGTGTTTTCCTGGTGGTTCTTGATAGAGTTTCTGTGCTGGTAACACAGTAATTGAATTTAAGCAAGCATGGGATAGGCATAAGGCTATCCTAAACAAAAGATAAATCCAGGTTAAGTATCCATGTATTTGGGCAGACTAGATGGGCCGAAAGGTTCTTATCTGCCGACATTTTTCTATGTTTCTATGTTTCTATGGTTCATCCTGTGATTCAGTTTAAGGCTAGTTTCGCCAATATAGCAGCCCTTATCACACACCGTGCATTGGATCATGTATACCACATTGGCAGACGTGCAGAGGTACGAGCCCTTGATGTTGTATGTGGTGTTGTTGTGCTGGGCAGTGCTGCTGTTACTTATATGTTGGCACAGTTTGCAGCGGGATTTGTTGCAGCGTTTGGTCCCATTCTGTATGTCATCCTGTTTCTGAGTGAGTTTGCTACGGACCAGTTTTTGCCTCAGGTTTGGGGTTTGCTTGAATGCCAGTAAGGGGGGCTGTGGGAATATTTATTTGAGCGCAGAGTCCTCTGTGACCAGTGGCTGCAGATCTTTGATGATTTTGTGAATTCCCTCTAGAGTTGGGTTGTAGGAAACAACTAGAGGTATCCGTGTGGTTTTTTTCTTTTCTTTGTAGCGCAATAGCTGTTTGTGCGGTGTTTTCATGGCCGATTTGATTTTTTTAGAGATTGTCCTTTCCTTATAGCCCTTCCGCTGGGATGATGCAGATAGTTTGCTCAGGTGTTCATCCCTGTCCCCAGTGTCCGAGCAGATTCGCTGGTACCTGATGGCCTGGCTGTAGATGATGCCTTGTTTCATGTGGTTGGGATGAAAGCTGGCGTTGTGGAAGTAGCTGGGCCTGTCTGTAGGTATCCTGTACACAGATGAGTGCAGCGTGCCATTGGCAGCTGATATGGTACAGTCTAGGAAGCTCACACTGTGCTTGGAAAACTCCATCTTTAGTTTGATCGATGGGTGTAACGTATTGAATGCCTTGTGAAAGTCCAGAAGGCGTTCCTTTCCTTCTGTCCATATGATGAAAATGTCATCAATGTATCGTAGATATTTGTGTGGTTTGTGAGGGTGAGTGTTCAGGAACCTCTGTTCTAGATCTGCCATGAAAAGACTGGAGTATTGTGGTGACATTTTACTACTCATAGCGGTCCCAGTCATTTGTAGGTAGCAGTTATTGTTGAAGCTGAAGCAGTTGTGTGTGAGTATAAATTCAATCAACTTGGTAATAATTTCACCGTCATATTTATGCAGAGTATTGTGGGAGAAGAGAAATTTGAGACAGGCATTGATTCCATCTTTGTGTGGGATGTTACTGTATAGGGATTCTACATCCATAGTAACTAATATAGTGTAGGCCGGTAGTGACTGGATATCTCTAAGTTTGAGAAAGTCTGTGGTGTCCTGTGTATAACTGGCAGTGTTGATTACTAAGGGTTTCAGGATATCCTCTTTTTTTCTTCTTCTGTGTCTTCTTCTTCATACTCCCTTTTTTTTTTGTCCTTTCACTTTCCCTTTGAAGTGATCTAATCACCGTTGTCTTATGTGCCTGAGACACCTTAATGGTTTTTTGTTGTTTTTTGTTTTCCCTTTTTTCTTTCCCCACTCTGATAATGCCATTTGGCGATTTACAACATCTAACACCCTCAACCGTGTGCCCGATTAATGTCCCAATGCTTAATTCTATTATTCTGCTCAGTATAGCTTCCAGACCTGACGAAGACAGGATCACTCTCAAAAGCTTGTATTTTAAATGTAACGTTAATCCAATAAAAAAGGTATCACTACAGACTGCTATACTCGTGATTTTGGCATCTGGACTAACACGGCCTACCTAATCTACATATATATATATTGCCCCAGCTCACATATATATACAGTCATGGCCGAAATTGTTGGCACCCCAGACATTTTTCCAGAAATTCAAGTATTTCTCACAGAAAAGTAATGCAGTAACACATGTTTTGCTATAAACATGTGTAGCGCTGTGTTTAAAAAGACTGTTCTGCTGCATTTATTTGAAATGGCCACCAGAGGGAGACAGAGACCATGGTAAGCATGCTGGACCAACACAGAAGATATTGGGACTACGTTTCCTGGCATGCTTTGCAAACGGACACAGGAAGTGGGTGGGACACAGACGCTGTACATCCTGAGCCTCGTGGAGATAGCTGTCAGAGCGCGCCAGGGAGTGCATGAGAGAGGATGCAGTGTTGCAGAGTGGAACAGTGACTAGGCCGGAGCGCAGGTGCGGCCTACCAGGTTTCCAAGAGGGGTTACCCAGCCTTGTAAGAAGGAGACCCAGTGATCCACAGGCATTCCCTAAGCTGCTGTCAAGGAAGCGGAGGACCCCTGAGTTAGGAGTACCGCAGGTCCATTGGATGGGAGAGCAGGCGGTAGCTGGACAAGCCACGGTCGGAGCAAAGAGAAACCGACAACAGATCCAGTAGCCAGTATCCTAGCAAGGCATCGAGCGGAGGGACGTCCTGGGTCAGCGGAACCTTGGTGATCCAGCGGATGGGTGAGAGGCCCCCAAGGCCGGTTTTACAAAGTCAAGAAAGTGCGCTGTTGTTTATTTCTGAAACCCACAGGGCCCCAATTTGACTAGTCGAAGACATCGTTTAAAAGATTCACTGGCCAGTTGAATAGTACCCGGGTACCATAACACACACATACACTCACAGTTCGGGACTTAACCTGTTCGGGACTCACTCCCTAGTATCTAAAGAAGGGGAAAAGATTTGCATCTTATTTTGTTTTTCCGCTGCGCGTTTCTCGTAATTACGAAGCATTGTATTTTCTGCTCGGTCGCGTATTTTTTTCCAGAAATACGAAGTCTCACATTTCTTTTTCCCGCTGCGCGTTTATCGCAATACGAAATACTGTAAATATATCTACGAACACTGTGTCTTATTATATGCCTTTTACTTAGTAAACTATATAAATTATAAAATCCACAACGGTGCTGAGTATATTTATTCCCTAGTGCGGGAGACTGACCCGTGGTTCATTTTCAGCGGCTCCTCCGGGAGTGAGCGCTACACGTGGGGGCTCGCTCGGGATCTCAGTCTCTGGAAAAAACGCATTTAAAGGGTTAAATATGGACCCAGACGAAGCAGCAGAGTGGTGTAAAGCACAGGGTGGCCAGTTAGAGCTGAGTGTAGTAATGGATATTCCTCTAGACACCTGGGCAGAAGAGCAGATCCGCTTGGCCGTGGCAGCGTTGGCACCTGACCAGCGGGGGTTTCTAGCGGACATCAAAGTGAACCCAGAGACTTCTCACACGTATGTTCTTTTCGAGTGGAGAAAGGGTGTTCCTGTGTGTTTTCAGGGCGTGGGTATACAACTAACCGACGACGTGGAAGTTCGTCTGATCCAGCCAAGTAAGCCACGTGGTGATTCAGCGAACATTCCTGCATCCAGCCCGCTGGCCATGATCGGGCCGGAGTTCATTGCTGCTATTGGAGACCTAGTGGTTAAGTGTCAGAGGGCTCACCCTTCTTACATCAGCTTCGGATATCGGAAGTTGGAAAAATTTTCAGGAAACTTGCCAACTCCGGCGGGAGAAGAAACCTTCGAAGAATGGGTAGAACAAGCGATGCAGGCTCTGGATGAGTGGGACGTCTCTGAAGCGCAGAAAAAAGGATTACTGAGAGCTTAAAGGGACCTGCGTCAGAGGCTGTCAGGAATCTGAAGCTGAGTAAGAGAGACTGTACTGCTCTAGATTACCTGAACATATTACAGGAAGTCTTCGGGCGAACGGAAAAGGCTGCTGAGCTAATGTACCAATATGAGCATACTTACCAGAAAAGGGGTGAGAAGATGACAGAATACATGAGGCGCCTGGATAAGATACTGTACCAAGTACTGTTGAAGAAAGGAACAGACCCCACTACAGTAGATCAGGTTAGAATGCGTCAGATATTGAAGGGTGCCTTACCTTTAGATCCTGTGATGTTGCAGCTGAGGACTCGAGAAGGTAATAAAGAGTTAAATTACCTAGAACTGATTCGAGTTGTTCGGGAGGAAGAAGCCCTTCTGGAAGAGAAGCTTGGAAGAAGGGGAGAAAAGGTCTATGCGCAACCCATAGAGTATAACGAGTGTTCATCAGATGAAGAAGATCTGGAAGAGACATATGAGCCGGAGATAACTCCAAAGTCATCAAACCAGGTGTATGGTGAGATACAAAAGACTCTCGCGAGCGTACAAGAAGCCCAAGTCAAGATGGAACAGACACACATGGACCTATGCCGGGCAATCTTGAAAGTAGTAGAAGTGCAGACTGAAATACAGAAGTCTTCTCAGATATACGAACAGCAGCGGTTGCTGTGGCCTCCGACAGAGGATTTTCAAATGAGCCACAGGAAGAAAGTGTGCCCTCATCCTCGTGGGGAAGATGTTTCGCCTGTAGAGAATTCGGTCATTTCAAGGCTCAGTGCCCAGAAAGGAGACAGGGAGGGTCTCTATATGTGCCTGCTAGACCTAGGAGATCCTCTCCCTGGAGGTCTGGTCCTACGTCGCTGGAAGACAATGTACGCCCGCAGTCACCACGTGTGAGGACAAGGGTTAGAGTACAACAGACTGGGTCTACCTCTCCTGCTACTACGAAAAAGTTCCCTGACAAGTTGATAGGTCCTTCGCCCATCATCATCCCGGTTCAAGTGGAAGGAGTCTATACTAAGGCTCTTCTAGATTCGGGTGCTCAAGTAACGCTGATTTACCGAGACTTCTATCAGAAATATTTGAAGCATATACCCCTGAAGAAATTGAAGGATCTCGAAATCTGGGGTATGGGAATGGAGAAGTTTCCCTACGATGGATATATACAGGTGAAGCTAGAATTCAGTTCGGAAATTACTGGACAACCGGGAGTATGTGACACGTTGGCAATTGTGTGTCCTCATCCCTCGGGAGCTAATCGAAGTTCTATGATAGTGGGGATGAACGCTGATGTGTTGAGACACCTCTTAACCCCACTGGTCACGGAGGAGAGTCCTGCTCCTAAGAAGGCACACTCGATGTCACGACGGGCCTGTCCACGGAGGGTCAAAGAACAGAGAGCCACTACAGAAGTAAGAAGGCTGAAGAGAACGGAAGGGACAGAGAAGGTCCTACGTTCAGAAGAGACTGTACAAGTACCGATTGGAGACAAATTCTCTGTGCCTGGTCTGCCTATATCTCGTCCGACTTCTATTACTCGGTCTCGGCAGTTACGTCCCGTCGGAGAGAGTGAAGAAGACAGTGAAGAGGAAGGCTGGAGTCTGAGCTGGGTGTGGACACCTGAGTCTCAGGGCGTCAAGCCAGTCTCTGACTGGAGTGGGAGTGCTTTAGAACCTGATATTTCTGAAGTGATGACTCAAGCACCGGAAGTTTCTGAAGTTTTAGAGGAAATATCCATAGATTACAGTTCTATGCCTTCACTGGAGGGCTCATATTCTGAGGAAATGTTGCTCCGATTGTTGATGAGAGAATTGAGCCTGTAGAGTCAGCTCTCCCGACTGAAGAGGTTCCTGAAAAATTTGAACCTAAACGGCCAATACGACCCCCTCAGAGACTCACGTATGATTCACCAGCATAGCAGGACATAGCACAGAGGAAGCTGTAACAACTGTGCGGAGGTTTCCTGGAGTGTCGGCCCTACTTACAGAGGTGTCTAGGGGTTTGGGTGAGATTGAGGATATTTGCTGCCTGTTTTCAACCCTGACTATATAGGCTAAAGTTAGAAATGTAATGCAACTGTTGTTATGTTATGTTGTGTTATGTATGACCGTTACATGCACCCGTTACACGCCTTTGGGAGGACCCAAGAGTTTAGGGGGGGAGAGTGTAGCGCTGTGTTTAAAAAGACTGTTCTGCTGCATTTATTTGAAATGGCCACCAGAGGGAGACAGAGACCATGGTAAGCATGCTGGACCAACACAGAAGATATTGGGACTACGTTTCCTGGCATGCTTTGCAAACGGACACAGGAAGTGGGTGGGCACAGATGCTGTACATCCTGAGCCTCGTGGAGATAGCTGTCAGAGCGCGCCAGGGAGTGCATGAGAGAGGATGCAGTGTTGCAGAGTGGAACAGTGACTAGGCCGGAGCGCAGGTGCGGCCTACCAGGTTTCCAAGAGGGGTTACCCAGCCTTGTAAGAAGACCGAGACCAGTGATCCACAGGCATTCCCTAAGCTGCTGTCAAGGAAGCGGAGGACCCCTGAGTTAGGAGTACCGCAGGTCCATTGGATGGGAGAGCAGGCGGTAGCTGGACAAGCCACGGTCGGAGCAAAGAGAAACCGACAACAGATCCAGTAGCCAGTATCCTAGCAAGGCATCGAGCGGAGGGACGTCCTGGGTCAGCGGAACCTTGGTGATCCAGCGGATGGGTGAGAGGCCCCCAAGGCCGGTTTTACAAAGTCAAGAAAGTGCGCTGTTGTTTATTTCTGAAACCCACAGTGCCCCAATTTGACTAGTCGAAGACATCGTTTAAAAGATTCACTGGCCAGTTGAATAGTACCCGGGTACCATAACACACACATACACTCACAGTTCGGGACTTAACCTGTTCGGGACTCACTCCCTAGTATCTAAAGAAGGGGAAAAGATTTGCATCTTATTTTGTTTTTCCGCTGCGCGTTTTGTAATTACGAAGCATTGTATTTTCTGCTCGGTCGCGTATTTTTTTCCAGAAATACGAAGTCTCGCATTTCTTTTTCCCGCTGCGCGTTTATCGCAATACGAAATACTGTAAATATATCTACGAACACTGTGTCTTATTATATGCCTTTTACTTCAGTAAACTATAAAAATTATAAAATCCACAACGGTGCTGGAGTATATTTATTCCCTAGTGCGGGGAGACTGACCCGTGGTTCATTTTCAGCGGCTCCTCCGGGAGTGAGCGCTACACATGTTTATTCCCTTTGTGTGTATTGGAACAAAATAAAAAAGGGAGGAAAAAAAGCAAATTGGACATATTGTCACACAAAACTCCAAAAATGGTCTGTACAAAATTATTGGCACCCTTTCAAAATTGTGGATAAATAAGATTGTTTCAAGCATGTGATGCTCCTGTAAACTCACCTGGGGCAAGTAACAGGTGTGGGCAATATAAAAATCACACCTGAAAGCAGATAAAAAGGAGAGAAGTTCACTTAGTCTTTGCATTGTGTGTCTGTGTGTGCCACACTAAGCATGTACAACAGATAGAGGTGAAGAGAACTGTCTGAGGACTTGAGAACCAAAATTGTGGAAAAATATCAACAATCTCAAGGTTACAAGTCCATCTCCAGAGATCTAGATTTTCCTTTGTCCACAGTGCGCAACATTATCAAGAAGTTTGCAACCCATGGCACTGTAGCTTATCTCTCTGTGGGTGGACGGAAGAGAAAAATTGATGAAAGGTTGCAACGCAGGATAGTCCGGATGGTGGATAAGCGCCCCCAAACAAGTTCCAAAGAAATTCAAGCTGTCCTGCAGGCTCAGGGAGCATCAGTGTCAGCGCGAACTATCCGTCGACATGTAAATGAAATGAAACGCTATGTCAGGAGACCCAGGAGGACCCCACTGCTGACACAGAGACCTAAAAAAGCAAGACGACCGTTTGCCAAAATGTACTTGAGTAAGCCAAAATCCTTCTGGGAAAACGTCTTGTGGACAGATGAGACCGAGAGAGAGCTTTTTGGCAAAGCACATCATTCTACTGTTTACCGAAAATGGAATGAGGCCTACAAAGAAAAGAACACAGTACCTACAGTGAAATATGGTGGAGGTTCAATGATGTTATGTGGTTGTTTTGCTGCCTCTGACACTGGGTGCTTTGAATGTGTGCAAGGCATCATGAAATCTGAGGATTACCAAAGGATTTTGGGTCGCACTGTAGAGTCCAGTGTCAGAAAGCTGGGTTTGCATCCGAGATCTTGGGTCTTCCAGCAGGACAATGACCACAAACATACATCAAAAAGCACCCAGAAATGGATGACAACAAAGCGCTGGAGAGTTCTGAAGTGGCCAGCAATGAGTCTAGATCTAAATCCCATTGAACACCTGTGGAGAGATCTTAAAATTGCTGTTGGGAATAGGCGCCCTTCCAATAAGAGAGACCTGGAGTAGTTTGCAAAGAAAGAGTGGTCCAAAATTCCAGGTGAGAGGTGTAAGAAGCTTATTGATGGTTATAGGAAGCGACTGATTTCAGTTATTTTTTCCAAAGGGTGTGCAACCAAATATTAAGTTAAGGGTGCCAATAATTTTGTCCAGCCCATTTTTGGAGTTTTGTGTGACATTATGTCCAATTTGCTTTTTTTCCTCCCTTTTTTTGTTTTGTTCCAATACACACAAAGGGAATAAACATGTCTTACTGCAATACTTTTCAGTGAGAAATACTTGATTTTCTGGAAAAATGTCTGGGGTGCCAACAATTTCGGCCATGACTGTAAATGGGCATCCCTCAGAGACAATATATCTCTGACCGAATTGACATTTTAACCCGGATAGAGTCAGGACCCACTGTGGAGGGTAGGGGTCTCGAGCCCAGTATGCAGTTACACAAGTGGAGTGAGGCAGGTGGGTATGGTTGCAACAGAAAAGGTTTATTAAATGAGGAAACAGGAAGGGGACACTGGATAAATCATAAACAGGTATATGAACTGACTGGTAATTATACTAAATACAGAGTACACTGAAAAACACAAGAAGGGTGGACAGGACAGATACGGGACTGGACACTGTATACATTAACACAAGGAGATACAGAGGAACTAGAAAACACACTTACTAGACAAGGAAGGTGGAGGACCAGGAGACACAGAGGGTAATGCAGGAGAGTGGTCAAATAAAGCATGGGTTGGTGGCAGGCAGCTGGCAGAGGTTGGTCAAAGTCCAGATAAGAGGTCATACACGGTTTGTCAATTAGCAGATTTGAAGCAGTGATGGGAGTTGCAGATAGGGTCCAGCAATGAGGGGTTTCCACAGGACGCAGCAATGAGGGGTTTCCACAGGACGCAGCAATGAGGGGTTTCCACAGGACGCAGCAATGAGGGGTTTCCACAGGACTCAGCAATGAGGTGTTCCACAGGATGCAGCAATGAGAGGTGGACACAGGATGCAGTGGGACTTCAAATGAAGATGCAGAAGCCCTGAGCTAAGCATTGGCTCTGATTATATAGCAGCCCAGGCTCGGCCCACACCTGTGGCTGGAAAGGTGAGGGAAGACCAGGTCTGGATTCCAAAGTCCTTGGATACTAGACCAGGCAGTGGTAAAACCTGGCCTGGAGCTTCACTTAGCCTTTTTCTTGCGCCGTCGGCGAGAAGCCTGACAGATAGACGCCCCGACTAAGGCTAACCAAACACGCCTAGATCCACTCACAGCTCATGAATTGGCTAAAGCATGCACAGATCTGACTGATCTAGACAGTACGAAACACTTTTATGCTTTACAGCGCCTTAAAGCTAAAAAATATTCGACTGATAATAAAGTGGGTCATTCATTGGCACTTAAACTACATAACCTTCAACAATCGACGAGGACTCCCTTTCTGTTAAATAGTAGAGGAGACAGAATCTATAAACCCCAAGATATGGCGAACAAATTTGCGGGTTATTATCGAGCTTTATATAACTTAGGGGAAGGGACTGCATATAGTGGCCCATCGTTATCAGACATCCAAAACTACTTAAATAAAGTAAATTTGCCTGCCTTGTCTCAGGTGCAACGTAACTCTTTAGCCTCCCCGATAACTTGTGAGGAGGTGATGGAGGTGATTAAATCATTCCCTAAAGATAAAGCTCCGGGTCCAGACGACTTCACATCCAACTACTACAAAACATTTAACCAGCAGCTTCTCCCCCACATGCATGATCTGTTTACCTCCGCCGTGGACCATGGAAACCTCCCGTCAGACTTACTAGATGCCGCCATAAATACCTTACCTAAACCGGGTAAACCCCCCACATTGTGTCAGAACTTTAGACCTATTTCACTGATTAACGTAGATATTAAAATATATACTAAGATTCTGGCCAATCGATTAACATCGGTCATCACAAGCTTGATTGGTTTAGATCAAATAGGATTTATTCCTGGCCACCCGGGCCCTGATAACACTAGACCTAAGATTACTTAATAATAATAGATGCCCAGGGAGTAGGTGTAGATAGAGAAGAGCAGAGGACCTAGGACAGAGCTTTGAGATACACCATCTGATAAAGGCATTGAAGAGAAGCAGTTACCAGCAAATGACTCAGAGAAGGACCTGTTAGACAGATGAGAGTCAATCCAAGAGAACACAGAGACCAAGGGAGCTGAGAGTCTGTAGAAGGAGGCAATGATCGACAGTGTCAAAACCAGCTGAGAGGTCAAGCAGGATGAGAATAGAATAGTGGTCGTGGTTTTTAGCAGTTAGGAGGTCATTGGTGACTTTGGAGAGGGCAGTTTCGGTTGAGTGTAGGGGACGGAAGCCTGATTGCAGGGAGTCAAGTAGGTAATCAGAGGACAGGAAGAGGGAGAGGCGGTTGAAAAATAGTTTTTCCAAGCGCTTAGAGGTAAACGGAAGCAGGGATACAGGACGGGAGTTGGATGGAGAGTTGGGATCGAGTGAGGGTTTCTTTAGTATAGTTCTTTTAGTGGAAAAACGTATAGAGCATGCAGTGATAACACCAGTCTGACATTTGTCAGTATATACCAACTGGCGACGAGGATTACCTCATAACCCACAGGAACAAATAGTATAGCAGTATTGAAACGGATAAAGATGGCACAAATTGGAGTTTTACAAGTTTTTAACCCAGACTTAGAGGAATGGGGAGCATGGATTGAACGTTTTGACCAATTTACTGAGGTAAATGATGTTGCTCAAGAAAAAAAGTTGCAGTTTTACTCACTACCATAGGTCAGACAGCGTATGGGACAATTCGTGATTTGTTGCATCCTATTAAACCAGCCACTAATCACTTTCAGAACTGATAAAACTGCTGTCTGATCATCACTATAAACCTAAAATACTGAAGATTGCTGAACGATTTGAATTCTATAGTAGGAAGCAGTCACAAGATGAAAACATTCAGTCATATGCTACGGATTTAAGGAAACGGTCCAGCTTTTGGAGAATACCTGCCTATTGCATTACGAGACATGCTTGTAATGGGACTGAAAGATGCTCATATACACACGAGATTATTAAGCAAAGAAAACTTAACTTCACAGAGAGCTACTGAGATTTCTATAAGTATGGAGCAGGCAGGCAAAGATACACAGTTACTAAATGCTCATGTAGCAGCAGACACAGAAATTAAACCGGAAGAAATATATAAAATGTCAGTGACCTGGTCTAAAACATGTAGATGTGGTGCTCAAAATCATAAGCCTTTAATATGTAAATTCAGAGAAATTCAGTGTTATAATTGTGGCAAATATGATCATATACAAAAAGTATGTAAAACAAAGACATTTTCAAAAGCTCAAAACAAGATACAAAAACAGACATATCATAAGAATATTAATCAACAAGGAGGAGTGTCCGAGGTAATGAAAAGCAGCCATGAAACTGTCTTGTAATAAACCCCAAAAAACTGTAAGTGACTTATTGATTAATAAAAAGGCATATCTGACATTTGTCAGATATATAACAACCAGAAACAAAGGCACTCACATAGGTCAATGATTATCTCAGATAGTAAGATAGGAAGCAGGCCTTCTTGGGACTGTTGGGGCAGGGAAGATGCAAAAAAAAGAGATATTATATTTATTGCTGCAATTCTTGCCAGAAAAAGATACTTGCGCCTTACATTAAGCAGAGAAACATTAGCCTAGTTAAGTCCTCCATTGTGGATCGCTGTTTAATTCACTAAAGATTCATATTAACACACTACGGGCAATATTACATTCCCGATGCTAAAACGGGGACGCTAAGGAGAAAAACCTGTGTCTGCAGGTTTCTCCTTAGTGTCCCCGTTTTAGGGCATATTACATAGTTGGTGCTAACGTTATCGCTCACCTGCGTGAGCGTTAACGTTAGTCCCGGTGGTCCTAACGCAGGTGCAACTTATTACAATCCAAACACTAACGGATTAAGAAACCCGTTGCTGTTTGGTACCTTGCGCTTTTCAGCGCGACATTATCGTAATTTGCGCTCCCTATGCTTAACATGGGGAGCGCAAAGTGTTAACGTTAGGATTACAAAGTCCTAACGCTGATTAACGCCCAGCTGTGGTTAGCAAAAAGTTAACCACAACCAGGACTTGGTGCTGGAGCAGAATCCGTTAGCACCAGCCAAAAAAACCCCAAAAATGAATCCGATACTCACCTCCTATCCCGCGACGAGGACTGTGGCTCCAACCGCCTCCGTCCGGCGGGAGCAGGGAGAGACTGGGGGGAAAAGTCCCCCATTCTCTCCCTGCGGATCACTACGCCGACCTGCCGGATTTCGCAAGGCGCTTAGCAATGCCGTCCGCATATCGGGGCTTAGCGCCCGTTATCAATGCAGGCAGCTTTTCTAGTACCTGCATTGTAATTCTGCACTAAAACGGGGGTGCAAAGGAGAAGGCTGCAGGCGCAGGTTTTTCTCCTTAGCGCCCCTGTTTTTCCCCCAGTCTCTCAATGCTCCCACCGGCAAGAAGAGACAAATGGAGCCGCTGTTCTCGCTGTGGGATGGGAGGTGAGTATGTGATTTGGGGGGTTTTCAGCTTATTCCGCAGAAGCAGAATCCGTTAGCACCAGGTCCTAGCAGTGGGTAACGTTCGAGTTAACCGCAGCTTGGCGTAAATCTGTTATGCTGTCATTTTCCGTACTTTTGACTAGCTCCCTTGTGTTCTGTTCCATAAGTGGAGCCATTACACCATAGCATCCATTCTGGTTCGTGCCTCATCGATTCCAATGAGTATTGCCCATACCGTACATTTATATCTGGTAAACAAACCTACTCTAACTAAAACCAACTTCTTTCTCTCCTATTCCTATATAGGATTATGTGGTTATAAAAAAGCCCAGCGAATGTTTAACGCGAACCAGTAGTCCCACTGATTCAGAAGGATGTTTCAGGTCACAGAGCCCCATCATGATGTCCACATCACACTCACTCAACGGCAAGAAGATCCTGGATTTAACCAACAAGATCATTCAGCTATTGACAGGAGAGGTGAGCGGTCCTGGGAGTGGAACGGTGTGAAACAGAATGATAAAGATGTCATCTGAATGATGACTCTGTCATTTTGTGTGTCAGGTTCCTGTAAGGTGTGAGGATGTCACCATCTATTTCTCCATGGAGGAGTGGGAGTATCTGAAAGGGCACATGGACCTCTACAATGACACCATGGTGGACAATCACAAGTCTGTAAGCTTAGTGGGTAAGAAGAGTTTCTAGTTATAAATATAATGGTTTCAATACAGGAATGTGCTTCACTCCTCTGTGTAAGAAGATCTCACTGTACGGGGTGAAAGTGTTCAAATATATACAGTATATATTGTTAATGCAACAAGAGTACATTATACATAGTTGCCAACTGTCCCACCTTTGCGGTGACATGCCAAGTTATTTTCATCCCAAGACATGGCCCACTTTCTTATCTGCTCAGCTGTTCAAACTGCAATCAGCACTATTAACTAGGGATGTTTTGATCGCTATTTTCAGGCTGCCGATTTGAATTGGGTTGAGTGGCTTTTGTGAATGGCCGATATCAAGTCCTGATCCGATACCTCATGAACAGCGGCCAGGCGGTGACTCCGTTGCAAAAAGGAATCCCGCAGCCTCGTCATTATCTTGTTTCATCTTCCTTGCCTACTCGTGGACCATGAAGCGGGCAGTGAAGGAATACAGAGGTGCCCAAATGCCAGCTAGGAGGTTTGTGGCACCTTCCCTGCCTCCTACATGACTTGCAAGCAGGCAGGGCAGGCTCTGCGAGTCAATGCAGAGGCTGCGGACTTCAGCTGGTAGTCTGCGATTCTTGCTGTTTGGCAGGGGATCGGATAGGCTCGAAAAAGTCAATCCCTCTGGAAAATGCAGATATCGGGTCCCAATCCTGGGGGTCGGATCAGGACATCCCTACTTTTAACTGTGTAAATTAATGCCTTACTGAAACAGTGTCATATTCTAGGAAATCATACATGTAATGAAACATTTCAGTTTATATTATCCATTGTAGCTCAACCATGACTATATAATTGCTTATTAAAGGGACACTGTACACTAGGAATCTGAAACTCTGGTCCCCATATGTCTCTGAGCTAGAATTCTTTGGCCTTCTATTTTATTCAAAGAATTCTGGGAATTGTATGCAATAAACATCTGCGGGGGCAGAGTCTAAATATCTGCTTTACACTGTGTGATCGTTCAATGTTCTCTGAGTGGTCGCATTGCTCTGAGCTCCCTGCTTCCTATCATTCAGCCCTCCTATGCCTGGGCTTAGTCTGCCCAGAACTGGAGCTCAGAAATCTCTGAGCTCAGGTTCCAGGGCATATGGACCTTTGGGAACAAAGCCTTCCTGCAGTGAGCGCCAATGGATTAACTGGAGCTCCCAGCCCCCCATGCAGTCATGTAACACGCTGCTGCTTGAAGCATGTCACTTCCTGCAGGTCTCAGATGGAGACCAGCAATGGTGCATTTTTAAAAGACACTAAAGGATTAAAATATGAGAGGGGAGTACGGAGGGGATCTGGAGGGGTTAATATTTAACTGGCCCTTCTCCTGCAGCACAGCTGACTCAGGAAGTGGCCAGCTGCAGTTAGAGCGGATAGTGTATGTGCGCTGTCAATCAAATGGGCTCCTGCCACTATGACCACTTAATTTAACTTAAATGGTCTTGGTGGCTAAACGGTCCCTTTAATTTCATAGTCCTTGAGTTTACTAATCATATACAGGCTAATTCAAAGAGGATCGAAAAGTCACCGCAGGTTCGGCGACTTTTCGTTCTCTTCAATTCGGTTCGTTTTGCCAATCACATTTCGGTGACCCTGTGGTGTTATCAGCAAGCACCACAGGGTCCCCGAATTGCAGGGAAAGGTCACAGAAAACGAACCACAAAACCCGGCAAATGCACGCCGAAAACCAGCAAAAACATCTGGATTACCCCGCCAAAAACCGCAGAAAAACCCGAGCGGGAGCCGATCACATGCAGCGCAGCCGCCGCAAAAAGCCGACACCGCAGACGAATGGAGTGAATAAATTAGAAAACCAATTTGCTTGAATGTTTGAAAAGTGAAACGCTGTTTGCAAAGGAACTACTGAGCAAAAATGTCTGAAATTTACATATGAGGTCCAAGGAATGATAATAAAAAGGACTGTTACAGAAAAAACAAGTAACGTAAAAAAAATCCTGAAAAATTCTTAAAATATCCTAAAAAATCTATAAATAAAGAGACTCTTTACTGCAGAATATTATGATCAATGGTTTATTAGATATTGAATTAAAACGGGAATATTTTTAACATTGAAGCCTATGGGATTCGCCTGAATAAATCAGCCGAATTAAACCACCAAATGGCAGGGCATTAGGGGAACCTTTCACTGCTGGTTTGTGTTCTCTGAATAGACGAAGCCATGGGGATTTCACTGCTCTCGAACAGGCCCCGTATGTGCAGGCAATTCGCCAGGATTTGGCGAATTGCCTGCTCTCTGGATAGCCGAATGGCCAGGAAAGGTAACAGTTACCTTTCTCCAGCCATTCGGATCTCTTTGGATAACCCTGATAGTGTTCATAATTGAATATTATATTTTTAACTATTTTATATACAGATTCTGAACCATTCAGGATCCGCCTATGGCAGGTAACACTCATGTCCCACTGCATATGACATTTACGACAGCTCCAACTTGACTTGAAACAAGACGAGCTGCACGAGGCCTCCCACATTGAATAACGCTGACTTGCAATGAGACTTCTTGTGTAAGTTTAGCCAGAGTATTTCCACCTTGTAAAGCACCTGTGTAAGATGATAAAATAATATAATAACAATAGAAAGCAGCCTATGTGTGGAGTGACGCAGGGAGAAACTTTCCAAATGCTGCTACAGTTGTGTTCAAAATTATTCAACCCCCAATGCTGTAAAGGGTTTTAGGGAATTTAGTGTACATTTGTAATTGTATTCAGAATGAAATCCTACAAGGACTTTTTAAAGAACCATATGCAACTAAAATGACATCAATTGGTTTTGTAATACAGTAGTAAATGTTTCTTTTGTGAATTCTTCATTGACACAATTATTCAACCCCTTAAAGACTACCACTCTGAAGAACAGAGGTTCATTCAAGTGTTTTCAATCAGGTATTGAAAACACCTGTGGATGTCATGGAGCAGCAGTAAAGCATAATAAGCACCAATTAGGCAGCTTTAAAATGACTGTGATACTCAGCTCCTTCTAGACATTTACTGGTGTGGTTACAAACATGGTGAAGTCAAGAGAATGGTCCAGGAAGACAAGAGAAGAGGTGATTACTCTTCACAGGAAGGGCAATAGCTATAAGAAGATTGCAAAGATGTTAAACATACCAAGAGAGACCATAGGACGCATCATTCGCAAATTCAAGGCAAAGGGCACTGTTGAAACGCTACCTGGTCGTGGCAGAAAGAAGATGCTGACTTCGACTGCTGTGCGCTACCTGAAGCGTAGAGTGGAGAAAAGTCCCCGTGTGACTGCTGAGGAACTGAGAAAGGATTTGTCAGATGTGGGTACTGAAGTTTCTGCTCAGACAATACGGCGCACACTGCGTAATGAAGGCCTCAATGCCAGAACTCCCAGGCGCACCCCCTTGCTGTCTCCAAAGAATAAGAAGAGTCGACTGCAGTATGCCAAAAGCCATGTGGACAAACCACAGAAGTTTTGGGATAGTGTTCTGTGGACTGATGAAACAAAATTAGAACTGTTTGGGCCCATGGATCAACACTATGTTTGGAGGAGGAAGAACAAGGCCTATGAAGAAAAGAACACCTTGCCTACTGTGAAGCATGGTGGGGGGTCAATCACGCTTTGGGGCTGTTTTGCTTCTGCAGGTACAGGGAAGCTTCAGCGTGTGCAAGGTACCATGAATTCTCTTCAGTACCAGGAGATATTGGATGACAATGTGATGCAGTCCATCACAAACCTGAGGCTTGGGAGACGTTGGACCTTTCAACAGGACAATGATCCCAAGCATACCTCCAAATCCACTAGAGCATGGTTGCAGATTAAAGGCTGGAACATTTTGGAGTGGCCATCGCAGTCACCTGACTTAAATCCGATTGAGAACCTCTGGTGGGACGTAAAGAAAGCAGTTGCAGTGCGCAAGCCTAAGAATGTGACTGAACTGGAGGTTTTTGCCCATGACGAATGGGCAAAGATACCCGTCGATCGCTGCAAGACACATGTGTCAAGCTATGCTTCACGTTTAAAAGCTGTTATAACTGTAAAAGGATGTTGTACTAAGTACTAAGATTGAATGTCACTTGGGGGTTGAATAAAACTGATAATGATGTGAGCACAGAAAAGACATTTGTGGTTATTTCATTATAAATGTTATGTTATATTTGTCTGACCTACACGTGCCTCTTTGATTTAATTGTAAGCAAGATGGCTGAATGATCAAAATCAATGTCAAACTGGCCAAAACACTCAATTTCAGTGGGGGTTGAATAATTTTGAACACAACTGTACATACAAACCAAAACAAGGCAGCACAGCGCAAAATTTCAATACAAACTCCTCCATTGCTTAGATACTGAGTACTATAAAAAAAAACATCATTCTGCTGAACAGTTATATAGTCCACAAATAATTAATATATTCAAGCGGACACAGTCCAATCCCAGAGCATATTCAGTTTTTAAAAGGTGTACAGTGATACCCACTGTGTCACATGTGTGGAAAGAGAGTAAAGCTCTTCTTATAGAAAGATTATAATTACTTGCACTTTGAGGCCTCTAAGGGCACTATTACATTCCAAGCGCTAACGTTAGCGCTCACCGAGCTTACTGTACTTTGCACTCCCTATGCTTAACATGGGGAGCGCAAAGAGTTAATAAGTGTTAGGATTACAAACTCCTAACGCTAATTACCACCTTGCTGCAATTAACTCGAACGTTAACAACTGCGGAATCCGTCAGCAACCAACAGAACCCCCCCCCCAGTAAAATCACATATGCCTGGATCGTAATATCATGCTAAAACGGGGATGCGAAGGAGAAACCTGCAGGCGCAGGTTTTTCTCCTTTGCATCCCCCTTTTAGTGCGATGTACGTAATATAGCCCTAAATGTTTAGTTCAGAGCCATTTACAGTCAGGTCCAGAAATATTGGGACATCGACACAATTCTAACATCTTTGGCTCTATACACCACCACAATGGAGTTGGAATGAAACAAACACAATGTGCTTTAACTGCAGACTGTCAGCTTTAATTTGAGGGTATGTACATCCAACTCAGGTGAACGATGTAGGATTTACAGCAGTTTGCAGATGTGCCTCCCACTTGTTAAGGGACCAAAGGTAATGGGACAATTGGCTTCTCAGCTGTTCCATGGCCAGGTGTGTGATATTCCTTCATTACCCCAATTACAATGTGCAGATAAAAGGCCCAGAGTTCATTTCAAGTGTGCTATTTGCATTTGAAATCTGTTGCTGTCAATTCTCAAGATGAGATGCAAAGAGCTGTTACTATAAGTGAAGCAAGCCATCATTAAGCTGAAGAAACAAAACAAACCCATCAGAGAGATAGTGTCAGGATCGCCACCTCTGGCCCCTGTCACCACGCAAACCCTGCACCATGAACAATGCCATTCCTAACCTTCTGTATGTTCCCAGCATCCTAGCCCTAGAATCTCACCTGACCTCACCTTCCCCTAATTATCCCTGTATATCAAGAAGCTACGCCTCAGACTTCACTTCCAATTGAAGTTACTGACTGCGATACCTGTGTACTAAAGCTCCCTGAAATGCTGACCTTCTCCTGAACTCTCTGCTAAGACCCCAGGACCTTCTGCTACAATCTGGACTCTCATTCCTTCACTCACCGGTAACCCCTCCATCCTGCTCCCCCTCTGCCCCCATCTAAGCCTTGCGTGTACCGAACCCCTGCTGTATCACCGACTATTCTCTGCCAGCCTTGCACCGAACCCCTGCTGTATCACCGACTTTCTCTGCAGCTTGCTGTGTACCGAACCCCTGCTGTCCACCGACTATTCTCTGCCAGCCTTGCCGTGTACCGAACCCTTGCTGAATCCTGACGACTCCATTGCCTGTACCCTGTCTGATTTAATGCTACTGTGTTTATGTGCAAATAAACACTCTTTTGTTATTCTAAACCTGCCTTCACACTGCATCCTGGGCTCACAACCACCTGCTCACTACCCGCAGTCTAAACGTGACAGATAGCAAGAACATTAGGCGTGGCCAAAACAACTGTTTGGAACATTCTCAAAAAGAAGGGAACGCACCGGTGAGCTCAGCAACACCAAAAGACCCGGAGACCACGGAAAACAACTGTGGTGGATGACCGAAGAATCCTTTCCCTGGTGAAGAAAACCCCTTCACACAGTTGGCCAGATCAAGAACACTCTCCAGGAGGTAGGTGTATGTGTGTCAAAGTCAACAATCAAGAGAAGACTTCACCAGAGTGAATACAGAGGGTTCACCACAAGATGTAAACCATTAATGAGCCTCAAAAACAGGAAGGCCAGATTAGAGTTTGCCAAACAACACCTAACAAAGCCTTCACAGTTCTGGAACAAGATCCTATGGACAGATGAGACCAAGATCAACTTGTACCAGAGTGATGGGAAGAGAAGCGTATGGAGAAGGAGAGGAACTGCTCATGATCCTAAGCATACCACCTCATCAGTGAAGCATGGTGTTGGTAGTGTCATGACGTGGGCGTGTATGGCTGCCAATAGAACTGGTTCTCTTGTATTTATTGATGATGTGACTGCTGACAAAAGCAGCAGGATGAATTCTGAAGTGTTTCGGGCAATATTATCTGCTCACATTCAGCCAAATGCTGCAGAACTCATTGGACGGCGCTTCACAGTGCAGGGGACAATGACTCAAAGCATACTGCAAAAGCAACCAAAGAGTTTTTGAAGGGACAGAAGTGGAATGTTATGCAATGGCCAAGTCAATCACCTGACCTGAATCCCATTGAGCATGTATTTCACTTGCTGAAGACAAAACTGAAGGGAAAATGCCCCAAGAACAAGCAGGAACTGAAGACCGTTGCAGTAGAGGCCTGGCAAAGCATCACCAGGGGTTAAACCCACCGTCTGGTGATGTCTATGCGTTCCAGACTTCAGGCTGTGATTGACTGCAAAGGATTTGCAACCAAGTATTAAGAAGGGAAAGTTTGATTTATGATTATTGTTCTGTCCCATTACTTTTGCTCCCTTAACAAGTGGGAGGCACATCTGCAAACTGCTGTAAGTCCTACACCGTTCACCTGAGTTAGATGTGCATACCCTCAAATTAAAGCTGACAGTTTGCAGTTAAAACACATTGTGTTTGTTTCATTCCAACTCAATTGTGGTGGTGTATAGAGCCAAAGATTTAAGAATTGGGTCGATGTCCCAATATTTATGGACCTGACTGTAGATCGGCTTATGTTTAATAAACAGCACATCGGCCTATGGGCTGGTGGGGCCTTCTCCATCTCTCCTGTTTCCTGGTCTTCAATGGACCTCAGAAAATAAACACCTGAAAACAAGCTTCATAGTGTAGAAGGTTGAGCATCTACTATATACAATTAAGTGTTGATACACTCACCCACTTCTGTGTCATATTGTGAACTGGCTCTGGCGTTAGCGCCTTTGAAACTCTTTCGACTAACAGTGTTCGGCCTCCCCTCCTAAAGTGTGTTGCTCTTCAATGGAATCAGATCTCTCATCTCCTTTGGGATCAGACCTCACGATCAATCTTATCTCCTCCTTTGAGAATTATCCTCAATAGTTAAAGAAACTCCCAGTATAGAACTCCAAGGGTAAAAACGTTTAACATTTATTAAGCAAGAACCAAATAAAACGTAATCAACATAAAAGGTTATAAGAACAAGTTACAAGAACAAATTTAAATGAGACAGGTTTCGCCTGTAAAAAGTACCCCGGCTACCTTAGTCATTAAAAATATGTGCAAACATTTGTTAGAGCTCCGGTGCTTCCTTAAATACAGTCTACTAATTGTTCATTCCCCCACCGAGATGGCACCCCAGCATCCTATCCAGGTGTATGAAGATGGCTGCTTCCACATTGGTCATATGGTCCCCCAAGATGGTGTTCATCATAGAGGAATACCAAGATGGCTGCCATTTCTGTTATTTAAACATTGCATTTGTTAATTCCTGCGATATTCAGACCCCCCAGTCCATAAATGGAGATACCCATCCTTTATTTTCATATTGTGACCCCATTCTTAGCGTCCTCACAATATATTTGACATACCAACCAATCTGCTTAAGTCATTTCCTCCAGGCCGACCTTGTGAGTTGTACTGCCATCTTTTTCACTCTTGCTTGCGTTCTACAGTGGAACTGCCAATTATCTTGTTTCCATGATCCAGAAACAAATCTCCGAGATTAAAACTACCTCAAACCTTATTGTATTTATATATTGCTCAAAAAGTGTCACAAATCCCTCCTGATATAACGACGCAGGTCCCTTTAGACAGTTCCCTATCTATTCCTCCGATCCTTGAATGATCAGTAATCTGGCTCTCCTTAGAGACACAAACACAGATAAGGTTAACAAGCTCCACAAACAGGATTTACCCCTTAGACAGCAAAGTGCAAACAGGACATGCTTAACAGGAACAGACTGTACCGTATACATATAACAGCAAATCACAATATGGGTTAGAATGGTCGAGGATAGCAGCACTGGTAAACAAAAGGTGGTTCTCATACAAAGCTAAATCACAATATAGATCAGAATGGTCGAGGATAGCCGTACTGGTACACAAAGGGTGGTTCTCATACAAAGACTGGTCTGGAAACAGAACAACAAGTCAGAAACGCAAAAGTGAATTGCAAGAGTCGAATCACTAGCACTGGGGAAGTAACTCCACGACAGAGCAATGAGCTGAATCGCGCCTTCTGAATTTAAACCTGGCGGCTCCACGTCATAACGCCGTGTCCCGCCCTCTGATCAGCCGTGCGACCTCCTCCAGCCGGCGCATCGCCTGGCACCCGGCCAGCTATCAGCGCGGACGGCGCTGCCGGGTGCTGGGCTTCCCCCAGAGTGGCCTGAGACCCCCCCAGGACAGCGGAACGTGACATATCCCCCCCTTTACGGGCTACCACCAGGCGCAGAAGGATGGGTGGCATGGAATCGATGCAGCAAACAAGACGCATGGACCTCACCAGCCGGTAACCATGCCCTATCCTAGGACCATAGCCCTCCCAGTCTACCAGGTACTGCAGGAAACTCATGAGTTCAGGATGGCATGAACTTCGAACTCCTCACCACCCTCAGACTGAATGGGTGGAGGAGGTGTGTTAACTCTGGTATACCTGTTGCATATGAGAGGTTTCAGGAGACCAACATTGGACACATTATGAATCCTCAAATGAGGAGGTAGTGCCAATGCATATGATACAGGGTTCACCCTGCGCAAAACTTTGTATGGACCAATAAATCTAGGAGCCATTTTCATAGAAGGAACCAGGAGTTTTATGTTACGTGTAAAAAGCTAGACTCTATCCCCAACCGTGTATACAGGAGCTGGTTTCCTATGTCTGTCAGCCCACTCTTTTTGTTTTTTGGTGCTTTTTCCAATGTCCTCACTGACCTTATTCCATGTGTCCTTTAACAAGACCAGATGCTTTAGAGCGAAGGCAAGGAGGTCTCCTGAAAGCTAGAGGGAAGCACTGGGGGGTCAAAACCATACACCGTATGAAACGGAGAACGACTGGTAGTTTCACTGACAGAGTTATTTAATGCATATCCTGCCCATGGCAACAGGTCAGACCACTCATTTTGTTTCTCTGATACGAAACATCGTAACTATTGCTCCAGCTTTTGATTTGCCCTCTCAGCTGCTCCATTTGTCTGCGGATGATAGGCAGAAGAGAAGTCTAGGTTTATGCCCATGTTATCACAGAAGCCTCTCTAAAATCTAGACATAAATTGAGTGCATCGATCTGAGACAATACCCAGAGGAATCCCATGAAGCCTGACAACATTCTAGATGAAGATGGGTACCAGCTCTGTGGCTGTTGGAAGCTTCTGAAGTGGCAAGTAATGCCCCATCTTGGAGAACATGTCTACCACAGTAAGTATCACCATGTTACCGTGAGACCGAGGTAAATAAAGTATAAAGTCAATTGCCAGGTGTGCCCACGGTCTTTCAAGGATGAGCAGTGGTTGGAGCAACCCGACAGGCAAGGCCACCAGAATTGTTTTCCAAGAGTAGCTACGGTTTTAGTCACCCCCATATGACCGTATGGTTTGGTATCGTGGTAGACTGACATACCATGTACTCTTTCAGTCGTAGGAACAAAGAGCTTACCAGGTGGTTTCTCCACAGGAGCGGTACCCTGGACAACCTGAATTCATTCAAGCAAGGGTGAAGACACAGACATCATTGTGGTAGCTATGATTTTTTCTTGAGGAACAATAGGATTTTGATCAAAGACATGATGCTCATATGTTTCTTGTTGCCTGGACAAGGCATCAGTCTTGACATTCTTAGACCCAGGTCTGTAAGTGAGCACAAAATTAAAGCTAGACAAAAACCGCGACCATCTGGCTTGTCTAGCATTCAGACGTTTGGCATTGCCAATATAGACAAGGTTTTTGTGATCAGTAATAATGATGATGGGATCTTTAGTCCCTTCTTGCAGATATCGCCACTCTGCTAAAGCTGACACCACTGCTAGTAATTCCCTGTTACCTATATCGTAATTTTTCTCTGCAGAAGATAATGTCCGGGAGTAGAAACCACAGGGATGCAAAGGCTTATCAGGGTCCTCCCTTTGTGACAAGACTGCACCTATGCCAATCTCTGAGGCATCAACCTCTAGTTGAAATGGGAATCCTGGATCAGGACGTCGAAGTACTGGTGCAGTAATACTCAGTTGAGTCAAAAAAAAACTACAAGTAGAAGGTGTACCGTCATAGCAGATAGGCGTTTTTAGGCTTACGTGAGTTCTTTCATGAGTGACAGGAGCAGAAACAGTATGCAATGGAGGCGATGAAACTACCTTGCTCGTTGAATGCAGCAAGGTTTTCAGAGCATGGGCAAACTGATGCATTCAATGATTCTACTCCTCCTGCTTTGCCTTCACAGCGGTTACCAGAGATACGAGCGTAGATAGGTCTGTAGGATCCATGTTTGGCTCTGTCGTAATGTCACGAATACCTCCTGATATAACGACGCAGGTCCCTTTAGACAGTTCTCTATCTATCCCTCTGATCTTTGAATGGTCGGTATTTTGGCTCTCCTTAAGGAGACAAACACAGATAAGGGTTAAAACAAACTCCACAAACAGGATTTAACTACTATACTCCTTAGACAGCGATGTGCAAACAGGACAGGCTTAACTGGAACAGCCTGTGCTATATACAGTACATATAACAGCAAATCACAATATGGATTAGATTGGTCGAGGATAGCCGCAGTGGTACACAAAGGGTGGTTCTCATACAAAGCCAAATTACAATATAGATCAGAATGGTCGAGGATAGCCGCACTGGTACACAAAGGGTGGGTCTCATAAAAAGCCAAATCACAATATAGATCAGAATAGTCATGGATAGCCGCACTGGTACACAAAGGGTGGTTCTCATACAAAGCCAAATCACAATATAGATCAGAATGGTTGAGGTTAGCCGTACTGGTACACAAAGGGTGGTTCTCATACAAAGCCGGGTCTGGAAACAGAATAACAAGTCAGAAACGCAAAAGAAAATCAGTGAATCGCAAAAGTCAAATCATTAGCACTGGGGAAGTAACTCCACGACAGAGCAATGAGCTGAATCACACCTTCCGAATTTAAACCCGGCAGCTCCACGTCATTAAGCCGCGTCCCGCCCTCTGAACAGCTGTGCAACCTCCTCCAGCCAGCGCATCACCTGGCCAGCTATCAGCGCGTATGGCGCTGCCGGGTGCCGGGCTTCCCCCAGAGTGGCCTGAGACCTCCCAGGAGGGCGGAATGTGACATAACCCCCCCTTTACCAGCTACCACCAGGCGCAGAGGGATGGGTGCCATGGAATCGACCCCCCAGGACAGTGGAACGTGACAAAAAGCCTCAAAAGCTTTACAAATAAACATGAATTTTTCTAAAACCGAATATAAATCTGTATTTATATATTATGCAAATATATAAAATTTACATAAAATCTAGCATGAAAATTTGAACAGAATAGAAACCAAATAATAGATTTAAAATGTACAGAGTCTCGGAATATATACGTAGTCATATGATACAAGCTTTTGCAGGAAAAATTAGGTCTTTTTTGGACATACTTGAAAACGAGAGAAATCTCAATGTATCCTTCCTGGTAAAATAATGTGCAAATAAATGAATAAAATAAATAAATGCACATTAACATCCCTGGCGGTCTATTTATTTAAAGTTTTCTTGTCACAAAGCACTCAATTTTTTTTTTTTTTGCCCCCCCTAGCAGCATCCCGAGTGGAGCTCGGGGTTAAATTCCTATGCTGGAAGCGGTAACCCCGAGCAACACTCAGGATGCCGCTGGGATACATCACCTCTCCCTGTGCTCCCTCGATGTCCCAGCTGTCTCCACTGGTGATCGTGACCTCATACTTCTTGGTTCCCTCCTCGCGAGAAGGAATCCAGGAAGTATAACTCTGCGATCGCCGGAGGAGACTGCAGAGACCAGCGAGGGAGCGCACGGAGAGGTGATGTATCCAGCCTGAGTATGTCTCGGGGTTACCGCTTTCAGCGGTGAAATTTAACCCCGAGACTCACTCGGGATAACCGTCAGGGGGGTTAATTATCCTCCAACTATTTGAGGATGTACAATGGGAAAGAGATTACCTATTAATGTCAGGTGATGTGAGATCTTTATACAGCTATATCCTGATGAAAAAGGGTTGGAAGCAATCAGAAGGAGTTTAGAGGTGTCCCAAGTATTTCTGCCCGAACAAATGGAATTCAATCTAGAAGCAATTAATATGATATTTGTGACGTGCATCACTTTGGACTTGAAGTACATGGGCCTAGAAATGTATTTGAGAGGTGCAGGCCTGATGTTTCATATTGTTTTCCTGCTCTTTCCTTTGTTAAAGTCACCCTGTATCTACAATTATAGATGCAGGGTGTTTGTGTTTTCTGTGCCCTATTCCCTGATGTTTGTGTTATATTACTATTTGTTAATAGGGGCTATCTGTGCATTGTCACAAACCTCATTCTAGTTCCACAGCATACTCACAGAATCACCTTCATGTCTTCCCTCTGCTGCCCCAACCCACCCATCCACCCGCCTACCCAGGGCTGGTCCCTAATTTCAGCTCACCCTTCCCAACTGTCTCCACTTTTTACTAATTACTCTTACTAAGCACAAACATCTGGTCCTTTTCATGCAATTCCTATGATATTCTACTGGCGACCAGTTTCACCTTACCTTTGCTCCCATTTGTTTCAGTTACCCTAGTCCCTTAGAGTGTAAGCTCATGGGATGTCTGCCTGAGCTCTTGGTTTAAAGTGATATATTACCTGGACAGTTATCATACGACCAGGGTTGTATTTCCTCTTGTATCATGTAAGTCTGCTGTTTGTGCTTCCCCTTTTGTAAAGCGCTACGGAATCTGGTGGCATTGTATATGTACTTGTAACTGTAACTTTGTATTTCTGTAACAACTGTAAAACATTTCAATGTTCTTGAACCCAGGACATACTTTGAAACAAGAGAAATCTCACTGTATCCTTAATGGTAAAATCTTTTATAAATAAATAAATATTCCCTTATGTATTTATTGTAGAGTATTGTATTCTCTCTGTATAGTTTGACCTCTGTATTTATAGCCTGTCTTGTATAGCATACACCCCCTGTGTAAATAATGGATTCCTTTGTCTTCACATGCTTCCATCAAACTACACCGCCCCCAGCAACAAGCTTCACTCAGATCATTGTTATCTGACTCCTAAGCCATTGTTCCAATGCTGTCAGGTGCTGGTTCTGGGGTGGTAGGATTGAGCCCAATATGCAATAAGGGAAACAGAGATTCAGATAAACATATACAAGAGAGGGTTTAATTTGGAGTAACATAAAGGCAATAAACAAATATATATCAAGGAGCTGGATAAGAGGAGGAAGGGAAGACACTGAATATATATATATATATATATATATTTAACTGAAAGCAAGATGAGAAAAGAGTAAACAAAAGGATAGTACTAAGCTACTCTAAACTATAGAAGGAGACAATATGAGAATGAAGGCTAAGGAGATCGTTAGAGAAAAATAGAAAACAAAAAAGGCAGAAGAGTCTTGGCAGGCAAAGGGTCTTGGGTCTGTAGGTGTTCCTGGCAATGCAAGGTAACGGGCTGAGGGTTCTGCGAGATGCAGGGCAGTGGGTTCCGAGGGATGCAGGTACAGAAGGCAGCAGACTGAGGATTCTGCGAGATGCAGGGCAGCAGGTTGAGGATCCGGCAGCGGGCTGAAGGTTCTGCGAGATGCAGGGCAGCAGGCTCCGAGGAATGCAGGTACAGAGGGCAATGGGAAGAGGATTCTGCGAGGTGCAGGGCAGCAGGTCGAGGATACCTCAGCGGTCTGAAGATTCTGCGAGGTGCAGGGCAGCAGGCTCCAAGGAAGGCAGGAACAGAGGGCAACGGAATGAGGGTTCTGCGAGGTGCAGGGCAGCGGTTGAGGATTCGGCAGCGGGCTGAAGATTCTGCGAGGTGCAGGGCAGCAGGCTCCGAGGAATGCAGGTACAGAGGGCAATGGGAAGAGGATTCTGCGAGGTGCAGGGCAGCAGGTCGAGGATACCTCAGCGGTCTGAAGATTCTGCGAGGTGCAGGGCAGCAGGCTCCAAGGAATGCAGGAACAGAGGGCAACGGAATGAGGGTTCTGCGAGGTGCAGGGCAGCGGTTGAGGATTCGGCAGCGGGCTGAAGATTCTGCGAGGTGCAGGGCAGCAGGCTCCAAGGATGCTGTGGAATGTTGGTACAGTGGGCAAGAAATGCTGGAGGAAACAAAATAGATTAATGTTCTTAGGCAGGAACAGGAGGTAGCTCCCTGTCAGCTTGGGGTTTACCAAGGTAATGCAGAAGCAAAGTTACTTGGGTGCGGTTTGGCTTTATGCAGGGAGCATCAGATGAGTTAGGCAACACCTGAGTGTTGCAGAGGAGAGTCCTGAGAAGACTGAGAGTCTTAGTACTACGAGGCGGCGCTAGATTTAGGCTTTTTACGGCGCTGGCGTCTCGGGGCATTACATACGCCCCCATCTAAGGGCACACTCTGGGTGACCAAGGTGGTGTCAGGTGTTTCGGGATCAGCGTCGGTGGTCATAGAGTCAGAAAGGTCTTCTGGTTCTGAGGAGATGGGGGATGTTAGAATTGCACCCAGGAGTAGGGGTTTCCCCGGCATGATCTTCTTAGTGTTGAAGATAGGAGTCTCCACCTTAGCCATCCCATGGTATCCTATGGGGACAACTGGTTTGTTCGGTTCTTTAACAGGATCCTGTTTAGAAGCAGAGGTATTAAGAAGTGGGGGCAACATATAGTCACGAGTGCTCTGTAACCGGTTTTGCAAAGATTCTATGATTAACTGTTGACCCTGCAACCGGTTTTGCAAAGATTCTATGATTAACTGTTGACCGTTCATAGTCTGAGCCACCTTAGTAACTTGTTCGGCAAGTATCTCCATGGAGGATATGACACCAGGTATGGCATCAGTCATAGCACGAGCCGAAGTCTCTTCGGTGGGTCCCATGGTAACAGTCATGATCTTAGCACTTGGCCTTGTCTCTGTATTACACAACTCAGCTGGGGAGTCCACGGTAGCGGGTGTATCGTTCGGCACTTTGCCATCAGCCGGTGGTGCCTCCAGAGCAGAGACGTGAGCTGATGACACTTCAGTGACAGGCACATTGACTGGTGGCACTTCAGCAACTGGTACTCTGGCAGTAGGCTCTTTGGCATGAACCAAAGCTTCATCAATGGGTAGCATGGTAGCGAACACCTCAGCGGGAACCAAGGTGTCGGCGACAGGCTCTTTGGTATAGAGTGAAGCTTCAGCAGCGGGCACTGCAGCCTGGATTGAGTTTTCCAAGCACTGTATTTCTGAAGGTGCCATCCCTGGATCTCCTAGCTCAACCTCCTGAGAGTTCTCGGAGGAATATGGGTTATGGGTACACTTTTTTCTCTGGCAGCGCCGTGTCCGAGATCTGGGAGTCTTGATGACATCATCCTCGGTGGGTATCTTTTGGTCTCTTGGAGGTGAAACAGTGACTGTAGATCCCACTCGCTGGCCTGGAGGTCCCTGTGAGCGTCGGGCAGTTTGTGGTTCACCAGAGTCTTCTGTGTCCCAGACCCCTAGCGCATCTTCATAAATTGGGTGGTAGGGCGACAGATATTGCTGGATGGGAGTACTGGGAGTTGCAGTGGTCAGTGCCATAATTGATCTCCTGGGTTGGCGTTCAGCTTCCCGGAGCTTCAGTGCCTCCTCAAACCTCACCAGGTCCTTTATACAGACTGTTCCATTGGAAGCATACACACAGTCTGGAGGTAGGGGTTCCTTGGATACACCGACCTGTATAGGATACACCGTTGCACCCAGAGGTTGTTGACTGTGAGTAATGGGTGTGATAACGTTGGTGGTAAACGCAGATGTAATCTCCATAGGTATGTCAGAGGCTTGATACTCTGATGGTTCGTAGTCCATGGGTTCTGGTGTGGAAGCCTGTAGTCTGGTGGGCCTTGGTGGAGATGTAGGCGGGGGTACAGGAAATGGAGTAGCAGGTTCTCTATAGGTAGAATTAGGCAGTGGTGCGGGTTTAAACACTGGGGCAGATTTTTTGGTAACCGATTTTGCTGCAGTAGTTCTAGCTGTAGGTGCTGGGGTCTTAGACGTTGGGGTTTGTCTCAGGGGTCTTATTGGGCAAAGCGGGATCCAGTGCCCCCTAGAACCACAGTATATACAGACGCCAGCTGCCTGCCTCCTGGCACGCTCTACCGGGGTTAGAGGACCATGGGTTACCTTTCTGGTGGGAGTATATTCCTTGGCAGCAGGATTCAATAGCTTCTGGAGTTGACTGTTCAGGAGTTCAATCAGGTGTGCAAGGAAGTCTTGGAAAGCCTTCTGTATTAACCCTTGGATAGCTTGATTCATTGCGGGCTCAATCGGTGTAGGCTTCTGCATTCTGTCAGGTGCTGGTTCTGGGGTGGTAGGATTGAGCCCAATATGCAATAAGGGAAACAGAGATTCAGATAAACATATACAAGAGAGGGTTTAATTTGGAGTAACATAAAGGCAATAAACAAATATATATCAAGGAGCTGGATAAGAGGAGGAAGGGAAGACACTGAATATATATATATATATATATATTTAACTGAAAGCAAGATGAGAAAAGAGTAAACAAAAGGATAGTACTAAGCTACTCTAAACTATAGAAGGAGACAATATGAGAATGAAGGCTAAGGAGATCGTTAGAGAAAAATAGAAAACAAAAAAGGCAGAAGAGTCTTGGCAGGCAAAGGGTCTTGGGTCTGTAGGTGTTCCTGGGAATGCAAGGTAACGGGCTGAGGGTTCTGCGAGATGCAGGGCAGTGGGTTCCGAGGGATGCAGGTACAGAAGGCAGCAGACTGAGGATTCTGCGAGATGCAGGGCAGCAGGTTGAGGATCCGGCAGCGGGCTGAAGGTTCTGCGAGATACAGGGCAGCAGGCTCCGAGGAATGCAGGTACAGAGGGCAATGGGAAGAGGATTCTGCGAGGTGCAGGGCAGCAGGTCGAGGATACCTCAGCGGTCTGAAGATTCTGCGAGGTGCAGGGCAGCAGGCTCCAAGGAATGCAGGTACAGAGGGCAACGGAATGAGGGTTCTGCGAGGTGCAGGGCAGCGGTTGAGGATTCGGCAGCGGGCTGAAGATTCTGCGAGGTGCAGGGCAACAGGCTCCGAGGAATGCAGGTACAGAGGGCAATGGGAAGAGGATTCTGCGAGGTGCAGGGCAGCGGTTGAGGATTCGGCAGCGGGCTGAAGATTCTGCGAGGTGCAGGGCAGCAGGCTCCGAGGAATGCAGGTACAGAGGGCAATGGGAAGAGGATTCTGCGAGGTGCAGGGCAGCAGGTCGAGGATACCTCAGCGGTCTGAAGATTCTGCGAGGTGCAGGGCAGCAGGCTCCAAGGAATGCAGGAACAGAGGGCAACGGAATGAGGGTTCTGCGAGGTGCAGGGCAGCGGTTGAGGATTCGGCAGCGGGCTGAAGATTCTGCGAGGTGCAGGGCAGCAGGCTCCAAGGATTCTGTGGAATGTTGGTACAGTGGGCAAGAAATGCTGGAGGAAACAAAATAGATTAATGTTCTTAGGCAGGAACAGGAGGTAGCTCCCTGTCAGCTTGGTGTTTACCAAGGTAATGCAGAAGCAAAGTTACTTGGGTGCGGTTTGGCTTTATGCAGGGAGCATCAGATGAGTTAGGCAACACCTGAGTGTTGCATAGGAGAGTCCTGAGAAGACTGAGAGTCTTAGTACTACGAGGCGGCGCTAGATTTAGGCTTTTTACGGCGCTGGCGTCTCGGGGCATTACAAATGCTGAGCGTGTTTCCATTGTTTCTGTACATTCCCCTGTGTGTGTGTTTTTGAAATTGTAAAGTGAAAATAAAGTCAGTCTCTGTGTGGTTTTCAACCTGCAAGGAGAGGTGTTTCACTGGGTTTTGGGGGAGCAGACTGCACGTTACACTGGTGGCAGCTGCGGGGTTTATGCTCCCTACTAGGGTTGCACCGATACCAATACTAGTATCGGTATCGGTGCCGATACCGGGTACTGCAGAAGTACTTGGTACTCGTGTAGTGTCCCCGATATTTCCCCCGATACCGGAAGCCAGCATTGAGCTGGCTTGCCGGCATCCGAGGGGCTGGGACGGCTGTCCAAATGTTCTATCAGCATTCGGGCAGGCCCCTGAAGCTCACGGCATTCATACTTACCTTCCATGTGTGCCACCGGCAAAGTTTCCACACGTCTGCTCGTTGGAAAGCCCCCAGCCTCGATCTCGTGAACTCCCATGTGATCGCGGCTGGGGGCTTTCCAACGAGCGCATGCACGAAGACTTTGTGGAAGGTAAATATGAACACGATGAGCTGCAGGGGCCTGTCCGAATGCCGATAGAGCATTCGGACAGCGCCCCAAGTCTGGTCTGGGGTCTGTGTGTGTGTATGTGTAATATATATACACATAAACACACAGAGCTGGGGGCATATCCATGAGAGCTGGGGGCATTATCCATGAGAGCTGGGGGCATTATCCATGAGAGCTGGGGGCATGATCCATGAGATCTGGGGGCATATCCATGTGAGCTGGGGGCAACCGCCATGTGAGCTGGGGGCAAGCTACATGTGAGCTGGGGGCATTCTGTATATATATATCTCTGGGGGATATATACATGTGAGCTGGGGCATTTTTATATGAGGTCTGTTCTTTTTGGAAAGCGGTCACATGACATAAAATAAAAGACTCGGTATCGGTGAGTACTTGAAAAAAATTATCGGTACTTGGTCTTATAAAGGTGGTATCGGTGCATCCCTACTCCTCAGACATTTTAAGAGATTGCTGCAGGAGGAACTGGTGACCAAAGGCTTGAGTGTGTGCATCCCAGAGAGATGGAGATTCTCGAGGAGGTAAAGAGACGCCTCAGTAAATATGGACGAACCCCAGTATGGACCTGTTCCAGCGCATGTGGACAGAGGTCTGCTTGTTGCAGCAAGAGCTAGCTGTGCGAGGTGAGGAAAAGTTTAGCACTCAGGATATGGAGTGCAACGAGGACGAGTTCTTGGTCTGTATCAAGCCAGAGGACATTTGCAGCCAGGAAGATTGCCTGGTGAAGGTGAGAGAGCGTGAAATCCTCACCAGTGATTTGCTGGGAGGCTGGGCAGCTGGCCCTGATAGCCCACAATGTGCTCCAATCCAAAGATGGCTGAGGGAGCTTAAAGGCATAGAATTGTTTGGGGCAGCAACGGACTTTATTGTTGTTGGCAAGATGAAGGCCCCCACTGGCAATTTGCTGGACTGCTTGGCAGTATGCCCAGGACCCCAGCGGAGCGGTCCCACCCAGGGATGGGTGGAGGAGCTTGAAAAAGTAGACTTGTTCTGGCCCTCAGTGGAAGAGGCTGTGGTTATCCCTACTGCATATGGAAGAGGTGTGGCAGCAGGTCCTGATCCCCAGGTCAAGGTAACCGCTGTCACAGAGGTCGAGGCCCTACTTTTGGTAATGGTGGATAAGACTGTTCTCTGCAACCATGTGACCCTTAGGGATGGGGATATGCTAGTGCAGGAGGACTGCCTGGTGATGGTGGGAGAGACTGATATCCCCACTGGCGAATTACTGGAATGTGTGACAGTTGGCCCAGATAGCCTACAGTGTACTCCTAGCCAAGGATGGCTAAGGGAGCTTGAAGGTCTGGATTTCGTTGGGCAAGTTATGGACTCTGTGGTGGTAGGAGAGACTGAGGCCCTTCCCTCTGCAAAGGAAAGATACGGGACAGCTGGCCCAGATCCCCAGCTGAAGATGGAAGGTGGCCCAGAGGTTGTGGACAACAGGATGCTGCTGACCCCATTCCCCAGATGGTGGAGGATTCCTGCTGGGGGATTGTAGATGAGACTATGGATTCCAAGTGTGTGCACTCTGGGTACTGGGCAGTTGGCGCAGATCCCCAACCATTGACTGAGGAGACACCAGCCACCCCACATTTTCTCCAGAAGCAGCGACCTCATACAGAAGATGCCGGGGTCGGCTGGGTGAGTGACTTGTGCTCAGTTGTGAATCTTTATGGACATTTCTGTAGCAGTGAGATGAGAAAGACTTTAACACACTAACCTTGAAATCAACCCGTTTTGGGTCTTCTCCCAGTTTAGTCTCCTGCAAAAGGGGGAGATATGTGACGTGCGTCACTTTGGACTTTAAGTACATGGGCTAAGAAATGTATTTGAGAGGTGCAGGCCTGATGTTTCATATTGTTTTCCTGCTCTTTCCTTTGTTAAAGTCACCCTGTATCTACAATTATAGATGCAGGGTGTTTGTGTTTTCCGTGCCCTATTCCCTGATGTCTGTGTTATATTACTATTCCCTTATGTATTTATTGTAGAATATTGTATTCTCTCTGTAAAGTTTGACTTCTGTATTGCTAGCCTGTCTTGTACAGCATATACACAACCCCTGTAGGTAATGGATTCCTTTGTCTTCACATGCTTCCATCAACCCACACCTCCCCCCTGCAACAAGCTTCACCCAGATCATTGTTATTTGACTCCTAAGCCATTGTTCCAATGCTTGGCGTGTTTCCATTGTTTCTGTACATTCCCCTGTGTGTGTGTTTTTTCAAATTGTAAAGTGAAAATAAAGTCAGTCTCTGTGGTTTTCAACCTGCAAGGATCTCCGATGTTTCACTGGGTTTTTGGGGAGCAGACTGCATGTGGACAGTAATCACCCACGTTACAATATTGAAGAACAACTATTGTTAGTTTAAAGAGGATTATTATTTTCAAATATAAGGGGTACTCGTTTCGCACCTAGTTATGTAAATTTATTTATGGCACACTGGGAAGACCCATTCCTGGAAGAATGGAAGGAGAACATTGCGATTTACAAAAGGTATATAGAAGACATCCTGCTGATATGGAAGCTGGGGGAAGAAAGGTTGAAAGAATTCATGAAGGAGTTAAACGACAAAGATCCAGATATACAACTTGACACAAAATGGATCAGGGAATCAGTAGATTTCCTTTACCTTAACATAAACATTGAAAACGAAATACTTAAAACATGTCCCCTTTTTAAAATGGTGGACAGTAATAATTACATACGGAGGAAGAGTTGCTACCTGGGAAGATGACTTGAAGGAATTCCAAAGAGCCAGATGATGAGAATAAAATGGAACTGTACGGATCGGGGGACTTCCTGGAACAATCAACAAAACTTATCAGACCATTTGAATAGCAGGGATATAATAAGAGGAGTCTTGAGGATACAAGGTCAGAAGTGGCAAGGATGGATATAGGCCTGCAACTAATGTTTATTTTCATAATCCGATAATTTTTTCAATTAATCGAAAAAAATTCATTGAATAAAATAAAAAGAACACTTTTTTGTTTACTTAAAAGGAACATTGTAAAAATCAATCCCTCCCTCTTGTCCCTTTTTTTTCTTGTGCAGTTTGTAACTTTCATACGTATGTACGCAAATTGCATATCTTGTGTAATTTGCATCTTTTTAAACACAAGGTGCGCAAGGGGACCCAGTCAGATTCAGGTATTGATGCTGCATGTGCAGCCAAAGCCCATGTCTGCTTTCTCCTCAAATTAACAGTGCTCTGAGTATTCGGCTAGACCTAATGAAGTCAGCACGAAACCGGGGTGAGAAGGGGGAACACTCCACACAGTCTAATCACTTTAATAAACTAAAGTGGTCAGCGTCCATAGAGTGTACCTTGAAAATAGTTTCGTAACAAATTTAGTGACGGGAGAGACCAGAGATGGGAGCATGTTTGGGCAAGGGACTGGACCCATGTGTGAGAGGTATTTCGGGGGAAGGGACCGGACCGGAGAGAAAGGGAGGGATGGTATCTCCAGACCGGAGAAAGGGAAGTGGGGGTGGGCTGGTGGCACAAGACTCCAGCCCCAAGTAAGAATTAAACACTGGTCGTACACCTCCACCCAATGGCAGTACCCCAAGGTGTGTGCTATGGTTATGCTACGGTTGTAAACTTAATAGATGTCATGGGGGAACCCGACGTGAGCCAAGGTGGGCCCTTTGTACAATATATTTAGCCCTTGAGGCAGGTTAGCTTCTGCCTGCATGGATAGACCACAGCACACAGATTCTACACAGATAGAAGACAGATATAGAACAGGACTGAAACAGGAATGGCAGGAGAACAAGGAGAACACAGAAGAAATCTAAATGGATCCCTAACTCTGGGATAAGGTCCTTGTATGGCCTTCTGCCTATGGAATGTAAACCTGACAAGAAATAACACAGAGACAGGAGAACAGGGCGAGGGTTAAACAAGGCAATATACTCACAACCAGTAGCAACACAGGGAACCCTGAACTGAAATGAAGTCCTTACACTTGCCTCTGTGCTATAGATATATATAATGCTGCTGGGTAATACACAAAACAGGAAACAAGGAACAAATAATAAAATAGTCAGGACTGGAGCCAAAGGATCAAGAGCCAGGAGGGAATGTCAGACAAGCAGAGGTCAGTACACAGATATCAATAAACAGGAAAGGGAGCAGACAACAGAATAGTCAGAATGCAAGCCAAGCTCATAAACAGAATACCAGGACAATATATCAGAAAGCAATAGCTCAGGAACTAGGAACTCTCTGGAACCAGGAAACCCTTGGGAACATGAACCCATGCAAGGGCAATGGGCCCCTCTGCTGCTTGTTTCTTTATAGAGAAATGACTGAGCAAACAGGACATGTGACCCCAGGCCTAACAGCAACAGGAATCCAGGAGCGGCACAGGGCAGAATGGCCAAGCCCAGATAGGGAAGACCTGACCCGAATCGCTCTCACCACCAGGAGGCATGGCTGGAACTGGTGGAAACGTGACTATAAAAACTGATTATGTCTGATATAATCCTAGAACTAAAGCATAGGAAGTAAAGCAGCGGCATATATTCTGCAATCTTTTCCAATCAGCTCCAGTAGCGCCTGAATTTACTAATGTTTGACTCATTCTGATTCTAAACAGTATGTGCTGTACATAAACAGATTAATTGACCAATCAATTAATCGATAATGAGAATAGTTATGTCACGTTTCCACCTTCCAGCCAGGTCCCCTGGTGGTGAGAGGGATCCAGGCCTGCTCTTTCTTGTTCTGGGATAGCCATTCCACCATGTGCTGCTCTTAGGTTTCTCTCTGGCTGTTCAGGTCTGGGATCACATGTCCCAATTACCCAGACCTGTTCACTATAAAGATGCAAGCAGTAAAGAGGCTGATTGCTCTTGCAAGAGTTCTGGTTCCTAGTATCCTGCTTCTGAGGGTTCATGTTCCTGTTGCCTGTGTTGCTGCATTCTTGTATCGTGTCTTGGATTTTCTGGTTTATGATCTTGGCGTGTATCTTGATGATTCTCTAGTTTGCTCCCTGTACTCTGTATTATCCATACTCTGTGTACTGACCTCTGCTTGTCTGACATTCCTTCCTGGCTCTTGTTCCTTTGACTCCAGTCCTTACTATTCAATATTTGTACGTTGTTTCATGTTCTGTGTATTTACCCAGCAGTATATAGTTATCCTTAGCACATGCCAGTATAAGGACCTCATTTCAGTTCAGGGCTCCTTGTGTGTGTGTTGTTGCTAGTTGTCTTGTTTAACCCCCGCCCTTCCTGTTCTCCTGTCTCTGTTATTTTCTTATAAGGTTTCCATAGACAGAAGACCAAGGACCTTACCCCAGTGTTAAGGATTCCTTTAGAGTTCTTCTGTGTTCTCCTGCTTTTCTTGTTACAGTCCTGTTTTATCGTGTCTTGTATCTGTGTATATCTGTGTGCTGTGATCTGTCCATGCAGTCATCAGCTAACCTGCCTCAAGGGCTTAACTTTTTCGTGAACAAAGGCCCCACCATGGCCCAAGCCTGGTGCCGCCGTGACAAGTTATTGATTAGTTGTCGATCAATCGATTCATTGTTTGAGCCGTAGATGAATAGGAAGGAGCTATTCTAATATAAAACAAAGAAGGGGAAGAATGAAATGGAGTACCCAGCTTTCTTATTCTCCTACATTCAACAGAATGAAAAGATAAGAAAGATTATCAGGAAACATTGGCCTATAATACGGGAAGATTCAGTGCTGAGTCATACTTCCATTGAGACCGCGTTTCATAGGTAAAACGGGTTCCCAATTTAAGGATGAAAGTGGAAAAAAGTGAATATCCACACAGATAGATTAAAAAAGAACCTCCAAGAGATAAAATATATATAGTGCAAGTATATCCAATCCTGGAGTATAGAAAACGGATAGTTCCACTCACGGGATTGGGGTCATCTAGATTAATAAATTATTAATTAATTTTGGCCTTAGTTTCCCTTTTGCTGTGAACAATAGAGGACAGAGACCGGCATCCAAGGCACACCACCGGGAGGCTGTTCACAGCAGGCTGGACACTTGCCATAACAGTGTTACCCGCAAGCACATAGAGCCAATCTTAGAGAGGCTCCAGCCTCAGATCGTTATTCACATTTTGTAAGTAGAGTGAGGGGTAGAGGAACATTTTGTTCATTTGATACCCCAGATGATGTAACACGAACAAATTTGATATCACAAGCAAGAAACAAAGCACTTTATAGAGACCTTCAAAGACAGAGGGTTTTGCATCCACTGCAGGAACCGATCCATGGCACTTCAGGATGTATGAATAAAGAACATCTGATTGGTAAGTGCGTGTGATTTAAGACCTTGCTGTAGTTTATTATGGGAGTGCCGTCTCTCTGTATCCTGTGCTTTATTTCAAATACCCTGCACCAATTAAGAATGGGAGCACCACCCTCTGATTGGCCATAGGCGTTTGTTTCCTAGAGCCGGGACATATCAGGCTCTTGAAAATGTTAGTGTATACCTTAGAATTAGACATGTGCACAGCACAAAATTTCGTTTTGAACTAATGGATTAGTCCTAAAATGCAATTTATTTAGTTGCTAAAGAAATTCGTTTTCAGTTCTTTAGTATGAAAACTAATTTCATTCATCCAAAAACCAGTGGATACAATTACTATTGTAGAGGCTCCTCAGAGGGCTGAGATCGCTGCTTGTTACAGTATCTCTCACTCTCAGCACAATGTGGGCCATATTATCTAGCTGGTGCTAACTTAACCAGAGCTGTTGTAAACTTCCCAGAGCCATTGTAGCCTATGGAGGTTTTCAGTTTACAACAGCTCTGGTTAAGTTAGCACCAACATTGCAATACTGCCCCGTATCAGGCAAAGCTGTTACAGTAACTGACTGCTGCTCATCACAGCGCTCAGAGTTTCAGTAAAACTAGTAAATAATATTTTTATATAAAAGAGATTCGAAGAATATTATTTCCTTGTTTTACTGAAACTCTGAGTGCTGTTACAGTCAGTTACTGTAACAGCTGAGCCTGATACATTGTACTGAGAGATAATGTAACAAGCGGCCGATCTCAGCGCTCACAGCCACTGGATTTAAAGGGGTAAAAAAAAAAAAAGGCTCCTCTCTGTATAATGTATAGAACATCCTCCTGCATTAATTAATGCCACTCTCTGTATAGAACATCCTACTGCATTGGCATGTGGAGGGTGCAGAACTTCGGATGTTGCGATGTTGCGCTCTTCATTGCTGGTCTCCTTCACTCAATGTAATATCACAAAAAGGACTGAAACTAAAATGTAGTGCATTTTATTTTAGTTTCTTTCGTTTTTTGTACTGAGCAATTTCGTTTCTCTTGAGTCATCCGAAAACTAAATTATCCCAAAATTCGGACTAAATCGTTTTAGTACTAAAACGAATGCACATGTCTACTTAGAATTTCTTTTCTTTTTTGACCTTTAAGCCAGGACTGCACAATTGTGTTTTATATGTCCCCTTTTTGTCTTTGAGAAACGCTGAGAAGACAGGAGGACCACCGTTCAGCATCCCTTAAGTACCACCGGATTTTTTTATTTTTTTTATTCCTCTGCTCCACTGAACTTTGTCGTCACTTTTGGGATTCAGTCACCATTTTATGCTATGTGATTTTATCACTCTATCTTGACTATTTTTACATTGTTGCATGCTCCATGCTCCTAGAGGGGTGTCAGCTATACCCTCCTGACGAGGCCCAATAAGGCCGAAACGATCGTCGGGGGTTGCTACACCTCTCGGGCAGGGATGACGTCCTTGGCAATCAGTTCTGGCCACCCTTTCTGGGTGAGAGCAGGCTGATTTGCATATGGAGCATTCATTCCTGTAATGGCACAATCAAGCTAAAACCTTGTTTGTGAGACCTGAGCCGGAACCCACCGTAGAGCAGGCCATTAGTGCTGTTGCTCGTTCTCAGGACCCTCACAACCCCCCCCCCCTTTTCTCCTTCCAAAGTATTTTACCAGGAAGGATACATTGAGATAAATCTCGTTTTCAATTGAAGCACATATGTGTGATACAAGTGCACTCACTGATATAGCAACTTCGTGCGCCGTGGTCGTTACTCTTTACTGTATATTGTTGTAATAATAAATTATTAAATCATTTTAATTATTAAAATAAACAAATCATATTGCAGATAACCCCCATAAGTATGGATACTTATGGGGGTCATCTGCACTATGATTTGTTTAGTTTTCTTGAGGACCACTGTATTGTTCTGAGGAGTGGATAAAGAAAGGGGGATCACCTTACGGATCCAAAATGCAATCAGGATCATGTAAGTGGAACAATTTATATTTATTTCTATAATTCAGTGTTGGATATACTTGCACTATATATACACTGCTCAAAAAAATAAAGGGAACACTTAAACAACACAATGTAACTCCAAGTCAATCACACGTCTGTGAAATCAAACTGTCCACTTAGGTAGCAACACTGATTGACAGTCAAGTCCACATGCTGTTGTGCAAATGGAATAGACAACATGTGGGAAGCATAGGCAGATAGCAAGACATCCCCAATAAAGGAGTGGTTCTGCAGGTGGTGACCACAGACCACTTCTCAGTTCCTATGCTTTCTGGCTGATGGTTTGGTCACTTTTGAATGCTGGCGGTGCTGTCACTCTAGTGGTAGCATGAGACGGAGTCTACAACCCACACAAGTGACTCAGGTAGTGCAGCTCATCCAGGATGGCACATCAATGCGAGCTGTGGCAAGAAGGTTTGCTGTGTCTGCAAGCGTAGTGTCCAGAGCATGGAGGCACTACCAGGAGACAGGCCAGTACATCAGGAGACATAGAGGAGGCTGTAGGAGGGCAACAATCCAGCAGCAGGACCGCTACTTCCGCCTTTGTGCAAGGAGGGACAGGAGGAGCACTGCCAGAGCCCTGCAAAATGACCTCCAGCGGGCCACAAATGTGCATGTGGCTGCTCAAACGGTCAGAAACAGACTCCATGAGGGGGGTGTGAGGGCCCGACGTACACAGGTGGGGGTTGTGCTTACAGCCCAATACCGTGCAGGACGTTTGGCATTTGCCAGAGAACACCAAGATTGGCAGCTTCGCCACTGTGCTCTTCACAGATTATTATTATTATTATTCTTTATTTATAAAGCGCCAGCATATTCCGCAGCGCTGTACAATAGGCACAGTATAGAAACATAGAAAAATGTCGGCAGATAAGAACCTTTCGGCCCATCTAGTCTGCCCAATTACATGGATACTTAACCTGGATTTATCTTTTGTTTAGGATAGCCTTATGCCTATCCCATGCTTGCTTAAATTCAAACCCTGTATAGACAGGGTTACAATACAATACATTGAACAACATTTGACAAACATTAGAGGAGATGAGGGCCCTATTCCCGTAGGAACTCACAATCTAGGAGGGTTGGGGTTGGAAACAGGAGGAGAGGACTGCAAGGTGAGAGTGATTGATGGTTGCGTCAGTGAGTTGGGTGGTAGGCTTCCCTAAATAGGAACGTTTTAAGGGAGCGTTTGAAGGAAGAGAAGTTAGGGGAAAGTCTGACAGTACAAGGGAGAGCGTTCCAGAGAGTAGGGGCTGTGCGTGAGAAATCCTGCAGTCTATCATGGGAAGAGGTGATGCGGGGAGAAGCTAGGCGCAGGTCACTGTTTGACCTTAGGGAGCGGGCTGGGGTGTATTTGGTGATTAGTGAGGACAGGTAGTGGGGAGCTGAGTTAGTGAGGGTTTTGTAGGTAAGGATAAGGATTTTGAACTTAATTCTGCAGTGGATGGGGAGCCAGTGAAGGGACTCGCAGAGGGGAGCAGGTGAAAGCAGATGAAAGCAGGTTCACACTGAGCACATGTGACAGACGTGACAGGGTGTGGAGAACGTTCTGCCTGCAACATCCTCCAGCATGACCGGTTTGGCAGTGGGTCAGTAATGGTGTGGGGTGGCATTTCTTTAGGGGGCCACACAGCCCTCCATGTGCTCGCCAGAGGTAGCCTGACTGCCATTGGGTACTGAGATGAGATCCTCAGACCCCTTGTGAGAACATATGCTGGTGAGGTTGGCCCTGGGTTCCTCCTAATGCAATACAATGCTAGACCTCATGTGGCTGGAGTATGTCAGCAGTTCCTGCAAGACGAAGGCATTGATGCTATGGACTGGCCCGCCCGTTCCCCAGACCTGAATCCAATTGAGCACATCTGGGACATCATGTCTCGCTCCATCCACCATCGCCACGTTGCACCACAGACTGTCCAGGAGTTGGGGGATGCTTTAGTCCAGGTGTGGGAGGAGATCCCTCAGGAGACCATCTGCCACCTCATCAGGAGCATGCCCAAGAGTTGTAGGGAGGTCATACAGGCACGTGGAGGCCACCACACTACTGAGCCTCATTTTAACTTGTTTGAAGGACATTACATCAAAGTTGGATCAGCCTGTAGTGTTGTTTTCCACTTTAATTTTGAGTGTAACTCCAAATCCAGACCTCCATGGGTTGTTCAATTTGATTTCCATTGATAATGTTTGTGTGATTTTGTTGTCAGCACATTCAACTATGTAATGACCACAGTATTTAATAAGAATATTTCATTCATTCAGATATAGGATGTCTTATTTTTGTGTTCCCTTTATTTTTTTTGAGCCGTGTATTTTATCTCTTGGAGGGAGGTTCTTTATATAGAGTGATTGTGCTGATTCCTCATTTTATGAAGATTGATATTTGCGGTGGAAGTTGTGTTGTGTTGAAGTTGTGTTAAATACATATTACTTTTCAGTAAGTGTGCCAAATATTATTTGATCACTAGATGGTCCCAATTACAAATCTTCTGTTCTTCTCGAATTAAAAACAAATACTTCCATTTTGGAAATGGTTTACACGGATGTGAAAAATGTATTAGCTGCAGGAACACTGGCAACAAAAAAAGGATCATCACGGAAGTTTGCAAAAAAGGGGGATGCACAACATAAATGATATGATGACATGTTTTTCTTTCAATGTGATATATCCCTTGATTTGCCCTTGTGACCTGAACTAAGTAGGAAGAACCACAAGGGCACTGAATATGAAGGTGCTCGAGCACATAAGGAATATGAAGGGCTTCGTTCGAACACCACAGTATACCAGCACATTTTTAAAAGCATCACAAGAGTGTTCCAATGGGCCTTCAATTTATAGCAATAAAAAGACTGCGCACCTCAAAAAGAGGAGGAAATGTGAAAAGGATGCTTGGGAGGGAAATCTTTTTTTAAAAAATTGAATTAAAACCATGATCTAGCAAGGAATGAATTTGATCTTTGAATTATGCCATTTTCTGGAATGCATGGGATTGGAGGTTGTGTAGCACCGGACCAGCTTTTTAGGTTAATTATCAGAGTCTAGATCTGCAGGGAATAGGGAGAACAAGATAGTTTTTCCCCCTACTTTCTTCCCTCTTTCCTTTTCTATTTTTTTATCCTTCAAGGATCCAGAAAGTTCAGAAACATGAGATATATAAATATAAATACCATCGATTTTATTTATTATAATATGAAAGATGAACCGCACCACCCCATTGGCTGATGTACTGTATATTAAACAGAAGCCGATCATAATGGTTCTGAACTAAACACTTACGGGTTATTCAGAGAGCACCGAAATGTTACTGTCATTTCGGTGCTCTCTGATTCGCTGCACTTCAGCGAGTCCAATTCGCTGCCCCTGTGGTGTATTCAGCATTCATCGCAGGGTGCCTCAAGAGCAGCAAATCGGCCACCAAACGCTAGCGGAAAACCCACCGGCAGCCACCGTAAACCCACCCGCCGGACAGCCTCCAAATGCAGCCAACGATCCGCCATACACAGCGCCGACCAGCCGCATAAAAAAGCTGACAAGCTGCTGGACGGGTTAAACAAATAACGATTGGTGTTAAATTTGTGTTAGTGTTAAATTTGAAACGCTGTTTGCAAAAAAAACTACTGGACGAAAATGTCTGGAATGAACATATATAAGGTACTATGAATAATAATAAAAAAGGTCTGTTACAGAAAAAAGAAAAATGTTATTTATAAAAAAAATCGGGAAAGAAAACTGACGAAAAAAATCCTGAAAAATGCCTAAAAAATCCTAAAAAATAATTAAATGAAGAGACTTTTTGCTGCAGATTAAAACAATAAATGGTTTAATAGATATTGAATAAAAACGGGAATATTTTTAACATTGAACCATATGGGATTCGCCTGATTAAACCTGCTAAATGAATCCACTGAACATCAGGGCATTGCGACAATTTTTCACTGCTGTTTGGTGTTCTCTGAATAGATTAACCATTGGTTCTCTATGCAGACTTTCACTGCCGCCGAACAGCACTGTATTTCGCTGGCAATTCGCCGAAATTTGACGAACTGCCTGTTTTGTGAATAACCGAATGGCCACGAAAATGCACCATACGGGGAAATTCCCTGTTTGGTGCATTTTCGGAGCAACTTCGGATCTGTGAATAACACCTTTAGAGGCCTCAAAGTGCCAGTGACTATAAACTTTAAGAAGAACGTTGCTCTCTTTTCCACGTATGTGACACAGTGGATACCACAGGACTTTTTATATATCGCATATGCACTGATATTGGACTGTATCCCCTTGAATATATTAACTATTTGTGGACTCTATAATTGTTCAGCAGAATGATGTTTTTTTTTACAGTACTCTGTATTTAAGAGGAGTTTGTATTGACGTTTTGCGCCGTGGGGATTTCACCTACCTTGCGTAGGTTTGACCTTAAAATGTCTTCAAAAGCTACCTCCCATTACATAGCATAAAAATGGCAGTGCTTTATCTTGATCATTTCTTTTAATCTGTCCTGCACTTTTTATAACGATTTCAGATTAACATTGGGCTCAGAGCATCATCAGAGAATTCAATGAACCATTGGGATCATGAGGTTGAGAAGGCCCGCTCCCTAAGGAGCTTACATTCTATAGGGAGGTAATTTTCTGGTTGTACTGTAATTTCCACACACAGGCATTATGCCACATACAGATATTATTTTCCTGTTCTGTTGGTATTTTTGGAAGCTTCATTGCTATTAATCTCACTGTAATCACTACAAATCCCATTAAGCAGGAGATCTGATCACTTTAATTATCTATCTTTATCACATTTACTGTATTTGACACAAAGACCAGTTCTGCCGGTGTGCTGATAATGTAGACCCAGTGTGAAATTGTATAACATATGGGACGCCATCTAGAGTTTAGAACTTTTCATCCCAACAACATTTCTGTAAAGTGTTAATGAATAAATGCAGTATTAGAAATGAGCAAATTTCTTTTAATCTTGTAACTCAGAATAACAATCTATATGCAAAATAGCTATTTCACTCTACCTTTAAATGTTACCTAGGGAAAGGGTTAATTATCGATGAGTATAGATGACCATACACTGTTATGTCCAATGGATACCATTACAGATCCAGCTATAAATAATGTGTAATAATTTAATTTATCACAGATACAGATAGCTCAGCCAGTTCATGTATAAAATGAACATCGTTGGAAGTGGATCAGAACCCAGAGATTTGCCGCAAAAGAGAGACTCCGAGATCAAATCATATGGTGGTGTTTTTATTGTTCTTTCCGTCACGGCGTTTGTAATGTATTATTCATATGATAATGATTTTATAAAAAGGGTGGAACAGGTGACCTGGTTGAGAAGATTGTTTCTTCAGGTGAGCATCACAGAGAAAGCACACAGAGTATATTAGAGTTGAACTAAAGGTCAGAGAAAATGTAAAACATTTGTGTCTGTGTGTTTGTATCTGCTAGGTGCAAATCATTGGTGTATTCTGTCACTGAAAGCAAACATCAGGTCTAATTGGTGTCTTTGTGCTCTTTAGATGAATCAACGGAGAGAAACAACCCTGAAGAATCTCCCACTTCGGTTCATTCACCTGCACCACCTATAGTGTGTGTCAGCAAAACAAAAAGTAAAATTAAAAAGAAACCCATAGCCAAATGCCTGAGAATAAAGAAACCACTGAAAAGACGCAACAGAGTTTTTCGAAAAGTGGTTGAGGAACCGACCTTACAAGATGAAGTAGACCTCACAAGTATCGACATTTACCCACCTCCAGAATACACGTCCAATCATGTAAAGGATGAATCCAACTGCTGGGACAGGGAGAATCTTGGAGATATTGATATTTATATTCCCATAGAAAATTCAGATACAGATTATTCACCAATCCACATTAAGGAGGAACTGGGCTCCTGGGATGAGACAGATCTGACGGACCCCAGTGTTTATGACTCCCCAGAATATCTGCAGGCAGATTATCCGCCTAATAACATCAAGGAGTCACGCAATGAAGAGTCTGATCTCTACGCAAACACAGAACACATAGAGGAAGCCACAGAGAGGATGTACGACTTCGTAGAATGTGAAGACTTTTTCAGTGAGCACTCCGGTCTCGACAGAGCTCGGAACATTCACAAGGCGTATATGCTGACTTGTTTTGAGTGCGGGAAACACTTTAGTTTCAAATCAGACCTTGCTTCACATCAAAGGATTCATGCAGAAGAAAAAACGTTTTCCTACTCTGTCCGCGGCGAGTGCTTCACCTTCGGTTCACGTATCTCTCCGCACCAAAGACTTCATGCTCTAGAAAAACCGTTCACATGCCAAGACTGCGGTAAACGTTTCTCCTGTGCCTCCCACCTTCTTATACATCAAAGGATACACACAGGAGAGAAACCTTTCTCATGTTCTGAATGCGGGAAGTGTTTTTCCTGTGGCTCACACCTAGTTAGGCACCAGAGAATCCACACGGGAGAGAAACCCTTCTGTTGCGCACAGTGCGGAAAGTTTTTTACTCGTAGTTCAAGCCTCATTCGTCATCAGATGGTCCATACAGGAGAGAAACCATTCCCTTGTGCTCTGTGCGGGAAATGTTTTACCCGTAGCTCCAGTCTCGTCAGGCATCAGAAGATTCACACAGGAGAAAAACCATATTCATGTTCCGAATGCGGGAAACGTTTTGCTGATTACTCGAGTCTCATTAGACACCAAGTGCTTCATACAGATAACAGCCCTATCAACTTTCATTGATGAGTGTTATTTTGCATTTTGAAAATTATACTTGATCCCACGACTATATACTGGTTTTATTCAGAGCAAGTGGAATGAACATTTATGGGAAATGTTAAATATGGTAAGAGTTCTATTGATGATTTTGTTTCGTGTCGCAGTATGAATCATCAGGAGCCTTGCTATATGGAGCATTAAATCATATTATTTCCTTTTTTAGTTTGGTTTTGTAGACATTTTGTAAAAGATCACTAAACCTATAATGTAATCTCTGCCCATTATATCAACTTTACACAAAATTTTAAGTTAGCCTTTCATGCAGAAAAAAACTTCCTTCAGATGACCTGTAGTTTGGGAAATAAATCAGATTTTATTAAATTACTGATACTCTTCCTCCTCCCAGTCATATAATTGTATTTTAGAGCCTGAAAGGCCCTATTCTCCTGTACTGAGCTCAACACATAGTGACCTGGCATTGCAGTCACACTGTAGTGAGCGCTGTACATACAGGGTTATCCAAAGAGATTCGAAAAGTCACCGCACGTTCGGTGACTTTTCGTTCTCTTCAATTCGGTTCCTTTTGCCGATTGCATTTCGGTGACCCTGCGGTGTATTCAGCAAGCACCACAGGGTCCCTGAATTGCAGGGAAAAGCTGCCGCAAACCTGACGAAAACTAACCGAATGCACGCTGAAAACAAGCAAAAACATCTGGATTAACCTTCGAAGAAGCCCAACAGGAGCCGAACAGGAGCCGAATCACACAGAGCCGAAGCAGCTGTGACATAGAGGAGGCAATGAATAAATTAGAAAAACCATTTGTATGAATCTGGGAAAATGAAACGCTGTTTGCAAAGAAACTACTGAGCGAAAATGTCTGAAATTTTCACAGGAGGTCCAGGGAATGATAATAAGAGGGCTGTTACAAAAAAAATAAGCAACTGAAAAAAAAATCAAAAAAAAATCGGACTTTTAATTTTTTTTTAAAAAATTCAGAAAAATGCTTAAAGTATCCTAAAAAATCTATAAATAAAGAGACTTTTTGCTGCAGAATTTTATAATGAACGGTTTATTAGATATTGAATTAAAACTGGAATATTTTTAACATTGAAGCCTATGGGATTCTCCTGAATTAACCTGTCGAATTAAACCACCGAACAGCAGGGCATTAGGGGAACCTTTCACTGCTGCTTTGTGTTCTCTGAATAGCCGAAGCAGTGCTTTTTCATGGGGATTTCACTGCCCTCGAACAGGGAGCAATTCGACAGGATTTGGCGAATTGCCTGCTCTCTGGATAGCCGAATGGCCAAGAAAGGTAACCGAACGCTGATTTTCAGCGTTCGGTTACCTTTCTCAAGCAATTCGAATCTCTTTGGATAACCCTGATAGTAACTCTGTATTGTATTCACACTGCAATGAGCTCAGTACACAGTGACAATTCAGTATTGGATCACACACACTGATCCTGCAGTCAACATAATATGTGACTTTTTATTCTACATTGTGTGATCACTCTGTGAATTCAGAGTCTACCGAGCACATTACAGTGTATATTTTTGTGATCATTTTGTAATTAGTACTGTCACCTTGCTTTCTCTGATCACAGTGTACCGAGCTCAGTTCACTCAGACTTTTCATTGTGTGAAGTTGTAGGGAGCTCAGTACCTTGTGTCCTTGCATTGTACATTATGTAATACAGCAAAATGAGCTCCGTACATAATGAATTTGCATTGTGTGCAGGGCCAGATTTATAACTAGGCAGAGTAGGCAGGTGCCTACAGGCGCCTGCTACAAGGGGAGACCTTGCTCTGTAAAAAAAATCAATAATTTTTTACACTCATGTAGACCACTGTATCTCTGGAGCCCTAAGGGCTAGATGGACATATCCAGTATCATTGGAAAGGCCAGATTATGGCCTTTATATTAATACCAAATATAACCAGGTTAAGTAAAAAATAAAATATCAAATTAAATAATATTTTTCTCTTTTTTTTTATAACACAGCTTTATTTTTCAGTTTACAATTATAAAGTGAACAGTGATGCTGCACTAACTCACCTTCTCATTTCCCACACAGCCAGCAAGTGTGGAGCTGATGATTCAATGCAGTGAGGAGAGACAGGGGGACTCTGATTTTTACATGATCATGTAATATGTAAAAGTAAAAAATTTTAAAAAAGCAAGTGCTAATTATTTTTTTTACCTCTGGTCTACGGCAGAGGCTATATATACTTTTACCTTTTTATTTTCAATGTACAATTTTTATTATTAAAGAATGTCATCAGGAAACAGACAGGACAGCATAACAGCCACGCAGGGCCAAAAAGGCATATAACAGCATAAACACCGTAAAACACATCTCCTCATAGAGGGCCATATTACATAGTTGGTGCTAACTTAACCAGAGCTGTTGTAAACTTACCAGAGCCATTATAGCCTATGGAGGTTTTAAGTTTACAACAGCTCTGGTTAAGTTAGCACCAACTATGTAATATGGCCCAGAGTGTGGCAGGGGATATCCAAAATAGGAAGGTGGGGAGGGGAAAAAACACACCAAAAAGTGCTCCAGGACCCCCCAAAAAAAGGGGCGGAAATGGTGGAAAATATGGCAAAGGCCCAATGTGTGACCTTCCTGGCTCACTCCTAGAGCTCCAAGGGATTGTAGGAGGCCATGGAAGTGTGCAGGTCACAAAGCCAGGGCATTCGAGGGCCATGTATGGTGGGCAGAGCCATGGTGGTTGCCATAATGGCACACCCCGAATTAGCCCCAAACGCCATAAAAAATAAAATAATAAGAAAATAATTTAAAAAAAGGGGGAGGGGGTCCACAGGACGAAGTGGCGTGTAAAAAATAAAAATATGGGAATAACCAAAAATGGGGGGGGGGGACAAAAAAAAAAACCTGCTCAATAATCGAAGAGAACAGTAACAGAGTCCTTCAACAAACATAGGGAGTATCATAATGCCAGCGTCCCAAGAGGGGGATACAGGCTGGAGATCATGCCACATGAGTAGTCCGCAGTGAGAGGAAAAAAAAAGTTAAATAAGTAAAAATAAAGAAAACAAGAGTCATCAAAGCAGGAAATCAAATAATTGACCCGTATATTTCAAACTCCATGGCAGCGGCGTCCCAAAGGGTGGCGGGTGGTGCACCGAAATGACTCAGACATTTCAGTATTCTGTTGTTCCCCGCACTTTGGGGAATTAAATTTCCCCTTTGAATTCCCCACAGGGTCCCTGAAGTGCAGGGAATCAGCCACCGAAAGCCGCCGCAAAAAAAATGCCTAAAAGATGCAAAAAAAAAAGCAGGAAATCAAATAATGGAGGGGGGGGGGGGTTATCAGCACAATAAAGGAGGGGTGTATCAATCGGTATCCAGGAGGTTGGGGACAGCCCAGACCCTCAGCGCAGCCAACAGGAGGCATAATTGGGCAGAAAACAGGCCAGCCAGGGAGGCCATCTCGGCAGCGGCAGCACCCCAGTCATAGGGCAGGCCTCGTATCAGATCCTCAGCAGCAGCCAGAGCAGGCCGGCCTCCACTCTTCACAGCCACCAGGACCTTCCAGCAGCTGTCCCACATCAGAACCCCCCAATCAGGGCGCTGCACGCTGGGCCAAAGCAAAGCCCGCTGCATAGCAGGGAAAGCAGCAGGGGTCATCCCGGCAGGGCCGAATCTCAGCAACAACGCAGACAACACAGGGGAACATGGCTCTGACTTCTGGGTCTGACTCAGGTCAGCAGGGGGCACCTCAGATCCCTCAACCGCTGGACGGAGAGGCAGCACATAGACAGCAGGTAGGTGAGTTATCCCTGACAGAGGGAGCTCCTCCATAGGCAGAGAGTCTGGCCGGAGTACTCCGCTCGGTTCCCCACATGCAGCCTGCTGCAATACATCCCCAGGGATCCGCATTTCCTCACCCAGCTCGGCCGGAGAGGCCACCACATCGTCAACGGGTAGGGGTTCTGTAGGCACATTCCCAGATGGAGCGTCCATGGCCCGGCAGAGCCACAGTGCAGCCCTGAGGCGACCCATGTCTCCACGTGTAAGTGGCCGCTCACCCTTGTCCAGGAGCCAAGCCAGGATGTTGTCTAGACCTGTCATTGCTGCCCTGTATTCCTCAGGGATGGGGAAATGGATCTGTCAGCCGCCACTCCCCGCAGCCGCCAGCACCACTGGGTGATTCAGCAGATACTGACCGGGAGCCGCGGTGAAGCAGTCAGCAACTCCACAGCAGGGCCCCAAAATGGCTGTCAACAACTAGGCTGCAGAGGGTGTCGTGAGAAGCAGAGGTCCCGGCGGGCCGGAGACAGGAGCGGAATGGGTCACCAACGATTCCCCCAGAGCATCAGTCACTCCAAGGACCAGGATAGTCACAAACTGGGACGGTGGGTCGCAATTAGATGCCAAAAAAGGCCAGGACGTCAGAGAACTCCGCAGAATGCGACCGTACCCGTCCCCTGTCAGCTCCGCCCCTTCCACTTTTACGTAGTGCAACAACATTGTTTTTTTTCTAACTCAAGGCAACAGATTCTGCCTCTTCTTTTGATTTGAGTGCAGAGAGAAACTGTTTTTCAGTTTAAAATGTTTTTTTTTTCCTTTTTCCAGTTTGCCCCAAAACAAAAATTTTAAAGTCATTTTGGCATTCAATTTTTTTTGTTGGTGGGTGGGGGCGCTCCACATTTCTGTGCCTACAGGGTCCTGAGATGCAAAGCCGGCCCTGATTGTGTGGTCAGACTACATTTATGTTTGTGTGCTATCCTAAGCTTTATGGTGCAACACATTCCCATATTTAATGATGTCCGCCTTTGTCCTGTAGAGTCGGGGCAATAGTGCCCCTGGGTGCACTGACAGCTCAACACTAAAAAAGGTGACCCTTGGTGATTGTATATGAAGCATCTGGTTTAGTACTGAACAGCGGCTAGTCAGGGAGCAGTGGACCATTAGACGGGATGGATCCAGGGCCGGATTAACATAGGGGCTGAGGGAGCAGCAGCTCCAGGCCCATGCCCCAGAATAGGCCCATGTAGAAATGATAACTATGTCTGCATTGATGGGCAATTGGACCCGTATATTTCAAACTCCATGGCAGCGGCGTCCCAAAGGGTGGCGGGTGGTGCACCGAAATGACTCAGACATTTCAGTATTCTGTTGTTCCCCGCACTTTGGGGAATCAAATTTCCCCTTTGAATTCCCCACAGGGTCCCTGAAGTGCAGGGAATCAGCCACCGAAAGCCGCCGCAAAAAAAATGCCTAAAAGATGCAAAAAAAAAAAAGCAGGAAATCAAATAATGGAGGGGGGGGTTATCAGCACAATAAAGGAGGGGTGTATCAATCGGTATCCAGGAGGTTGGGGACAGCCCAGACCCTCAGCGCAGCCAACAGGAGGCATAATTGGGCAGAAAACAGGCCAGCCAGGGAGGCCATCTCGGCAGCGGCAGCACCCCAGTCATAGGGCAGGCCTCGTATCAGATCCTCAGCAGCAGCCAGAGCAGGCCGGCCTCCACTCTTCACAGCCACCAGGACCTTCCAGCAGCTGTCCCACATCAGAACCCCCCAATCAGGGCGCTGCACGCTGGGCCAAAGCAAAGCCTGCAGCATAGCAGGGAAAGCAGCAGGGGTCATCCCGGCAGGGCCGAATCTCAGCAACAACGCAGACAACACAGGGGAACATGGCTCTGACTTCTGGGTCTGACTCAGGTCAGCAGGGGGCACCTCAGATCCCTCAACCGCTGGACGGAGAGGCAGCACATAGACAGCAGGTAGGTGAGTTATCCCTGACAGAGGGAGCTCCTCCATAGGCAGAGAGGCTGGCCGGAGTACTCCGCTCGGTTCCCCTGCTGTCCGGTGTCTCTGAACAGATTAACCATTACTTGTCTATGGAGACTTTCACTGCCTTCGAACAGGCACCATACTTACTGGCAGTTCGTCAAAATTTGTGTGTGAGCATATTTATTTATTTATAAAGTATTTTACCAGGAAGGATACATTGAGATTTCTCTAGTTTAAGTATGTCCTAGGTTCAAGAAAATTGAAATGTTACAGTTGTTACAGAAATACAAAGTAATGCAATGCAAGATATAAAAAAACCCACATATATACAGATTAAAAGAAAATAAATATGTAGGAAATAGTATGTTACATGTTTACAGGTGTAGTCCGTATTGAGGTATGTAACTGCAGTGCTCTGTAGGAAAATGAGGAACGAGCCACTGTCTTTGTATTGTGGTATTGCAAGTAAGGTGCTGGTCCTGGATCAGAGGTTATAGGATGAGGGAACTGCTGGAGGAAGCAGCCTATTCAGATAGGGTGGCAGATTCCCAGAAAAGCTCTTAAACACCAGGTTGGAACACCAGGTTGGAAAGGTGAAGGTTACGTTTAGACTTCAGCGACGGCCAGTTTAGCTCTTTTAACATGTCACAATGGTGGGTCATGTAGTTACATTGTATAACTCATTCTGCCGCTTTGCGCTACAATGTGGTAAGTTTCTGAAGGTATGTTTGCGGGGCAGCTGCATACACTACATCTCCGTAATCAATAGCCGGCCTAAGCATTTGTTGTACAATTTGCTTTCTTACCGTGGGGCTCAGGCAGGATTTGTTTCTGTACAGGGCACCTAGTTTGGGGTAAAGTTTAGATGAGAGTTTTTCGATTGTGGGGGCCAAAGGATAGATTTGGGTCTAGCCACATACCTAGATATTTGAGAGCAGTGACTGTGGTCAGCGTGCCATTTGATTTTGTCCCAACACATAGATGGGGATTTTGCAATTTATGCAGTTTTGATGCTGTACCAAAGAGCATCGTTACAGATGAGAGCGCTCCACAGCAATAAACCTCACAGTAATATGCGCCGTGTATTATGAGCATTCAGTGTTATATGGGAGTACTGATTTACAAGTAAGTAGTTAAAAAAAAACCCGTAAGACTCGGGGGGCGGGTGACACTATAAGTTACCGCACCGGTGACACTAAACCTAGTGACGCCACTGGCTACAGGGTCATATGAGGTATTACTGGAATGCAGTGGCGGAAGTACCAGGGTCGCAGCGGTCGCATTTGCGACCGGGCCCTGGCATTCCGCCACTGGAGGGGGGCCCAGCGCCGCCGTCAGATTCCGGCAATCAGCGCCGGAATCTGGGAGCCGCGCGCTGGCCGTCCCTCTCCCTACGCGAGCGGCCACTGACATGCAGCTTGGCCGCTCACGTGGGAGAGAAACCACCTGACCAACGCACGAGACCTCGCGCTGATCAGGTGGTTTCAGACGAGCGGCCAAGCTGCATGTTTCCAGCGGCCGCTCGCCAAGGAGGAGAAGACGCCGGCGGAGCCTGCCCTGGGCCTGGGGCCAGCAGAGCAGGTAAGAGCTGGGCTGGGGGCAGTATATCCATGAGCTGGGGGGCAGAGCTGGGGCAGTATATGCAGAGCTGGGGCAGTATATCCAAGAGCTGGGGGGCAGAGCTGGGGCAGTATATCCATGAGCTGGGGGGCAGAGCTGGGGCAGTATATCCATGAGCTGGGGGGCAGAGCTGGGGCAGTATATGCAGAGCTGGGGCAGTATATCCATGAGCTGGGGGCAGAGCTGGGGCAGTATATCCATGAGCTGGGGCAGTATATCCATGAGCTGTGGCAGTATATCCATGAGCTGGGGGGCAGAGCTGGGGCAGTATATCCATGAGCTGGGGCAGTATATCCAAGAGCTGGGGGCAGAGCTGGGGCAGTATATCCATGAGCTGGGGCAGTATATCCATGAGCTGGGGCAGTATATCCATGAGCTGGGGCAGTATATCCATGAGCTGGGGGCAGAGCTGGGGCAGTATATCCATGAGCTGGGGCAGTATATCCATGAGCTGGGGGGCAGAGCTGGGGCAGTATATCCATGAGCTGGGGGGCAGAGCTGGGGCAGTATATCCATGAGCTGGGGGGCAGAGCTGGGGCAGTATATCCATGAGCTGGGGGGCAGAGCTGGGGCAGTATATCCATGAGCTGGGGGGCAGAGCTGGGGCAGTATATCCATGAGCTGGGGCAGTATATCCATGAGCTGGGGCAGTATATCCATGAGCTGGGGGCAGAGCTGGGGCAGTATATCCATGAGCTGGGCATATCCATGTGCTGGGGCAGTATATCCATGAGCTGGGGCAGTATATCCATGAGCTGGGGCAGTATATCCATGTGCTGGGGCAGTATATCCATGAGCTGGGGCAGTATATTCATGTGCTGGGGCAGTATATCCATGTGCTGGGGCAGTATCTCCATGAGCTGGGGCAGTATATCCATGTGCTGGGGCAGTATATCCATGTGTTGGGGCAGTATATCCATGTGTTGGGGCAGTATTTCCATGAGCTGGGGGCAAAAATATCCATGTGTGAGCTGGGGCAATATATCCATGTGTGGCCTGGGGGCAATATATCCATGTGTGGTCTGGGGGCAATATATGTCCATGTGAGCTGGGGGCAATATATGTCCATGTGAGCTGGGGCAATATATGTCCATGTGAGCTGGGGGCAATATATATGTCCATGTGAGCTGGGGGCAATATATATATCCATGTGACCTGGGGCAATACTATCTTTTTTATATTGCAGAAAAAAAAAAGGTAAAAATATGGATTTTTTTGGGGGGGGGGGCCCTTCATGGATTCTTGCACAGGGGCCCTCCGGTTTCTAGTTACGCCACTGCTGGAATGGTCAGAGCATGGCCTTTCCAATGATATCAAACATGACCATGTTTTATGTAACAATGAAAATATAAATATTTCTTTATTTTCTACTTTCTAAAACAACAATATTTTTAAGTTAGAAAGGGAACAATGATACTGCACTAACTCACCATCTCAAGTGTGGAGGTGATGGCACAATCTGTTATTATGAATTGTTACATCAAAATCCTAAGCCGCCTCACTTCAGCGAAGTGCACTGGGGGGGGCATTTGGAACCTTGCTTCACTAATCTTAACACCGCACAAGGGCAAGTGAGGCATCATTGGACAGGTCAGAGTCTGTCCTATGCATTAATACCAAATGTGACCATGTAAAATCTTAAAAAAACAAAACTGAATTTTGAAGTTTGTTTCTATTTACTTATTTTTACTTCCAAAGCGATGGCATTGTCCACTTGTCACATATAAAATGAATGTCAAGCTTTATGCACAATTTTTTCTTCTTGAAAAGGAACTTCAAACATCGTCGCCAGAAATAATAACTGGATTCCACTCTTCATTCACTTGCATTTAAGTTTAATTTCAGTAAATTGGGTAGTAAATATAGTAGCTGTAGATTGATTAGGTGAATAGTGAATAGGTGATGAATAGATGAATTAAAGTGATAAATAGATGATTAGGTAAATAGTTGAGTAGGTGAATTAAAAGGTGAAAAATCTTAAAGAAATACAGAAATCGTATAAATACATTGCACATAAAGCTTGTTAATTATTAACATCTGTCAGCTTCATTTTCACTAACACACACTTCTAGAATATCATTACTGCCAAAATATATTTTAACTTAGGCTGGGGTCAGACCAGCGCACTTTTAACGTGCGTTCTGGCGCACATAATTACGGCCGCACTAGCAGCAGATGACGGGCAATGACAGCCAATATACGATGTACGGCCGCACAAAAGTCCGGCCGTGCAACGCAAGTGGAATTTGAACACATTTTTTTGAGAACGCTGAACCGCTAGTACTGACGTACTGAGTGCGCAGCTGCGGCATAGCGGCATGTTTGCGTGATTAGGAGATGTCAGACACTGCTAATGTCCAGCCAACATAACGTCCAGACGCAAAAAGAGTTTTATTGACAATCCGTACAAAATCACGCCCGAAAATACGCGTCGTCTGACGCTTCTGTTCCTCTGCCCTGGAGCCGTTAGGAATCTCCAGAAGGCCGCTCTCTGCCTTCTGAGGGTGAGTGTGGAGTGTAGCGTAGTTTGTAATAAAGACACCAGGCGCGGCTGTATGCTTTAAAACAGGATCCTCTCTCTCTGAACTCTGAGAGTTCTCTCACTTTTTAATGAACCAAATGCCACCATTTATGCTGAAGTCCAGCAGTCATAATTTGCATACCCATACTAATTACATTAAGTCAGTTATTTACAATAAACATTCTTTACATTCTCTTAGCCTTTAGCTCACACAACATTTGTATATCCATTGTTCTAACATATCAGATTAAACACACACTATCAGAGATCTCTTCAATTAAACATGCAGCTAGATAATGGGAAAAGCTCTGGTGCATAAATTACACAGCAGTAAAGCTTGTTTTCTGTTTACACAAAAACACATTTACCTACAGGAATCTAAGTATTTTTAAAACCAAAGCTATGCCATTTTACACTAAACTAAATTAAACTAAAACCAAACAATGTAAAATATTTAAAAACACACGATATAAATGAACATAAAGTCTCTTGGGGTTTGAAGCATGGAGCGTTACATCAGCTCCATGACAGTAACTAATACACAAATGGTTAATAAACATTTCTGCTTAATACAACATGCATTTCCCAGCAAACAATGTTTAACCAGCCAGCTCTTATAGATATATATATATCTCTCTATACTACATGGATCAACAAAAGATGAGCTAATTTAAAAGGATAAGTAATAAAACTTATTTAGTGAATCCTCCCCTAATCTCGAGAATTAAATTTCTAATCTTTTGCTTTTTATTTTGTAGTTATATAATTCCTTGCTTATTAATTTTAATCACAGTAATTTCCAAATTCAATATATATATTGGTATCAATCTTACAACATTTCTTTTTAGGAATAAATCCTTATGTCCACTTCTTCATATTTCTTTCTGCAGAATAGAAATACTTAGAATTTTTGGAGATACCCAGTATCTGAGAATTCTCAGTCTACGTTGCAAGAATATCTACAAATATATATAATTGCATTAATTCCTTAATTTCATACATTACCTGTCCAATTTGGATTTTGATAAGTCTGCCTTGGAATTCCTGATGTAATATTTTTGGAATGTGTGAAGATTATCGATATCAGATAATCAATGCATTTGAGTTAGAGATTTGGTGAGAGTCAGAGATTTGGTGAGAATCTTGATTGCCTCATGTCTTGGGATCTGCCTGCATCGTGGTGTGAGTCTGAGTGTTGGAATCTTGGACTCTCAGAGTGTCATGTGTAATGCATTGCAGTGTGAGTCTGAATGCTGGAATCTCGGACTGATTTGCAACCAACATTGCCGCTTATTATAGTCAATTTGACGTCACTGGCAATATTATTGGTAGATCAAATCTAATATTTACTATCCTCTAGAGGGCAGTATTGCACTTCTTAATTAATTCCACTATTTCTTTTTAATATTCTTATCTCGGGTCAATGTTCAATCTGACGTAACAAAGAACCTCTCTCTCAGTCACTAGACACTGTCTCTACCTGTCATATCTAATTTATATCCCTACTCCCTTTTGGTTACTTATTGAATCTTTATCAGCTGGATTCTTTTCCAGTTAACTCAACAAAATCTTTTCTTTAGTAATTTTTATTATTTACCAATTATATACTTTCTACAATATTTATTGGAGTATACATTTCCTACTGTAAATATAATAAAATATACCTTGATTATAAACATATATTTTGTGAATATATCTCTATATTACAGAGATATTAACTCTTATTCCTATACCCAAAAGACAAAATATCTTTTGTTTTAAAAACTTAAGACAGACCAATAAATTTAGTTATGACACGTTTTAGCACTCTAACTCTAGCATTATCACTTCTAAAAAAAATATAAAAGACTTCACCTAGGAATGAACTCTGTAAAAAAAAATCTCGTTCATTTCTAAACCTAGAGAAAATTGAAAAAAAAACTGTCTTTAAAAACAAAATGGCTACAGGCATCCATTTTACCTTTTTCCTTTCTGTAATATACCCGACATAACCCCCCTTTGGTTTCATCTATTTATTGATCAAATAAAATTGAGGAAAACATACAATATTTCCCCCCTTTACCAATTAGGCTAGGTTTCCATCTCTCACAACACGTTTTTCTTCTTTCATCCATTTAATAATTGAAGATGCAGTGTTTTTAAACTTCAATTTATGTACTTTCTTTGTTAGTACAATCATCCAGACAATTAGAAACATAATTACTATACAAATCACAATCTCTGTAATCTTTGGCCCGTTATAAGCAGATAGCAATTAATGATCAATCTGTGAATACATTGGAGCATAAATTGTTAGATTATCTTTTTATTAGAAGTTCAATAGTATGGTCATGCTAGTTCTTTAGCAAATATTTCAAATCTGGATTCATAGGTATCTCTTGCCCTTGGAATACAACAACGATTTGTATCTCGTCATACCAGACTTCATTTATAAAAAATAACTTCTCAATAACAACTCTTGATTCTTTAGAAATTTTCCCAAGAATCACTGGTGTAGGTATGAACACTCTCTGTTTTGTACCAGATCCTTCCGGTAAGCATTTGCTTCTCTTTCTGTAGAACAGCGGTTGCAATAAAATATGCGGCAAATCTTTTCCTTCGGTGGTTCTTGTACATAGCAATCAACGGTATCCTGGCTTTATCCAGCATGTCTTTCAGGCTTGCATGAGCTTGATTCGCATGGGACTTCAGCATTGGATCCGCTTGAAATTGTGCGGAAAACCGTAGAATTTCCAGATAATCGCAGTCTCCTTGGTGGTCCGTTTCATCTTTGCGGATTAGCGTCGCAGTTCGGATTAATCACTTTTCTCAATTTCTATTGAAAGAAAGAGTATAAATAACCATTCCTAGACTAGCGATTTCACTCACATTCCCTATAGATACTCTGATCTCTGATTAAATTTAATTAACCGTACAGATCTAGTCTATCTACTAGCTTGAGTTAAACATCTGAATGCTGGGAAGAAGAATCACATGTTAATTAAAACATCACTTCACATGATACCAGTTAAGTGTCTTCTGCTTTTCCATTTCGGATCCAGTCTTCTCAGCTTGCTCGCACTTAGTCTGGGGAGATAAAATACATTTTCCTTCTCTTTGCAGGGAAGGGTTTAAATCATCAACCATACAAACATTTGTATTAATCATTTCATCATCACTTTCTGGTAAATTGTCATGGATACTGGTTACTTAATCAGAAACATCATCTAGTCACTGGTTGGGTGGGACTGCAGGTGTTGCATTGCTTACAACCTGACCAGGGTTATTTCCAGTCATTAACTGAGTGATCTGATCCAGTTTTTCTGTCAGCACACGGAAATTTTCCTGCATTTGACCAATACGCTGGCGTACATTATATCTCCGCTTTCTATTCGTCCTTGGGGACGAAGCTTGCGCATTATCAGACTCCTCAGATTCAGTCTTACCTCTGGTTGCTTCCTGTCTAGGTACATTTTCCCTTGATTTAACCCACTGACTTCTAGGTACCCATTGCTTCCTAGATTGAAATTTACTTCCTGAATTTTCTCGGCAAACCCTCTTTCCTGATCTGGCTTGGATTTTTCCCTTTTAGGTATGGAGTCACGCATTATTTCCACATAACTCTTTTTGTGGGACTCAAATTTATTATCACCCTTTTTAACGTAAGTTTCCGCTATTTCCTCAGGTGAGTTTTTCACTCTTTTCCCCTGAGTTTCTTCACTATATTCAAGGACAGTAAATAGGGTCATACTTTCTTTTAGTACCCAATCCAAACCATTTCTCAGGTCATAATCTCTTGCCAAAATAACCTTTATTTTATTTGGCAATGCGTCATAAAATAATTGGATAAATTCAGGGTTTTCAAAATCTGGGTTTCCTTCAGCCAAGCTGTACGCATTTTTAAGGACTGAAAGAAATTCACAGGGGCTTTGATTAGGTCTGCATTTTAGAGTTAAAATTGCTCTTTTCGCAGCTAGACTGGTACGGTGAGGCCCAAATTCAGATTTGACCTCAGAGACTATTTTATTCCAGTTACGTATACCAGATTCTTTCAAAGACTGAAAAAAATACCTATGTTTGCCTTCAAAGACCCATGGGATCAACTCAATTTTCTGAGCATCTGAATTAATTCCTAATATTGACAAAGCTTCTTCAAACATATTTAAATGATTTATTATTTTTGGCGATCCCTTAAGGTCAAAGATACCTACTGAGTTTTTTAAGAAATTAACGATTTTCGTTAAATCCTGAACTTTATGAGATTTCTTAATAGGCTGTGGCTGGCTAGAGTGATGTGATTTGAAATACTCCTGTGTAAGAGACTTCGCTCTTTTTTCATCATGAGATTTAGTTTCACTTTCGCATTCGCTCTGCTCACTCTCGCTCTTCAGATAAACAGAGCTGTCAGGCCTAATCAGTGATGAGTTATGACTCAAAGCTTTCAAAGGGAACTTCTCTAACAAAGGATTTTTAACCCTTTGAACATCAGTTTCAACCTGACGTAACTCATCAGCGAATTTCTCATGTTCGCGTTTTATTCTCGCCAATTTTGAATTCAGCTCCTTGTTTAATTTGGATAATTGAACAATCTCATCTTAGAAACATAGAAACATAGAAAAATGTCGGCAGATAAGAACCTTTCGGCCCATCTAGTCTGCCCAATTACATGGATACTTTATCTGGATTTATCTTTTGTTTAGGATAGCCTTATGCCTATCCCATGCTTGCTTAAATTCAATTACTGTTTTGGCCTCTACCACTTCTACTGGAAGGCTGTTCCATGTATCCACCACCCTCTCAGTAAAATAATGCTTCCTGATGTTACTTTTAAACCTTTGCCCCTCTAATCTAAGACTATGTCCTCTTGTTTTGCTATTTTGTTTCCTTTTAAATATACTACCTTCCTCTACCTTGTGGATTCCCTTTACGTATTTAAATGTTTCTATCATATCTCCTCTGTCTCGTCTTTTTTCCAAGCTGTACATGTTAAGATCATTAAGCCTTTCCTGGTAACTTTTCTCCTTCAAGCCGTACACCATTTTAGTAGCCCTTCTCTGAACTCTCTCTAAGATGTCTATATCCTTCTGGAGATACGGTCTCCAGTACTGCACACAGTACTCCAAGTGAGGTCTCACCAGTGCTCTGTACAGTGGCATGAGCACTTCCCTTTTCCTACTGCTAATACCTCTCCCTACACAACCAAGCATTCTGCTAGCATTTCCTGCTGCTCTATTACATTGACTACTTACCCTTAGATCCTCTGAAATAATGACTCCAAAATCCCTTTCCTCAGATGTTGAGGTTAGGACTGTATCAAATATTCTATATTCAGCCCTTGGGTTTTTACGTCCCAGGTGCATTATCTTGCACTTATCCACATTAAAACTCAATTGCCACAACTCCGACCATTTTTTTAGTTTACCTAAATCATTTGTCATTTGGCTGATCCCTCCAGGAACGTCAACCCTGTTGCAATCTTGCAATTGATCTTTTTCTCTTGCACACACTTTCAACTCCATTATCATTCGTTCTGACTCATCTTTTAATTTATTTATGGTATCATGCAAGTCACAATTTTTATTTTCTAAACTGTCTCTGGTTTCTTTGTCATCATTCAATCTCTTGTTCATTTCTGCGATCAAATATATGCATTCAGGCACAATTTTTAAAACAAAAATCTCTTTATCTTTTTTATTTGTGCCTGCGCTTATCTTTCGCAAACACTCCAGAAAATTTGATTGATCTGACCAGATTGAATTAACATAATTAGAAACATTTGATTTTAATTCTTTTATCCAATCAAATAAATTGTCTGTGACGTGTAACTTGTTCTTTAGATAAGACATAACATCTATCAATACTATTTGATCTGCATGTATCTCTACATCTTCCTGAGTCTCAGATTCTGACTCTGACATTTTTACACTGTTTAGTAGACAACCGTAAAACCACAAGTCAAAATACAACAAGGAGTCAAAATATATATATATATATATTTTATCTCTGTCTAATCAGACAATACTGACAATTATATTCCAAACAAAAACTACAATCTCGGTACAGTGCCTCCAATTTGTCGGATATAATCTCTGCACGTGAATACAACACGTTATATATATTGGACTTCTCAGCCAAGCCTCCAATCTGTCTATATTGGACTTACTGGACCTATCTCGGCAGTTGCCTCCAATATATCAGGGATTATTATTTCATAAGAAATTTATACGAGACACAAATATCAATCGTTTATATTTCCTAGGAATTCTCCTAAATTCTTTTAATTGTCTGTGTTTTGCTTTGAAAAATACAATAATCAATAATCGGATAAAAATATATATATATTTATTACGTATACAAAAAAGTTTCAAATCTCATATCATAAACAAAATTTTATAAACCACAGTCCATCAGCATATAAAAACTAGCTTCACAATATATGTATCTCCGGTTAGTAACTGCATATATGATTAATATCATTTACCTTATCAGTTAGTAACTAATACACAAATGGTTAATAAACATTTCTGCTTAATACAACATGTATTTCCCAGAAAACAATGTTTAACCAGCTAGCTCTTATAGATATATATATATATATCTCTATACTACATGGATCAACAAAAGATGAGCTAATTTAAAAGGATAAGTAATAAAACTTATTTAGTGAATCCTCCCCTAATCTCGAGAATTAAACTTCTAATCTTTTGCTTTTTATTTTGTAGTTATATAATTCCTTGCTTATTAATTTTAATCACAGTAATTCCCAAATTCAATATATATATTGGTATCAATCTTACAACATTTCTTTTTAGGAATAAATCCTTATGTCCACTTCTTCATATTTCTATCTGCAGAATAGAAATACTTAGAATTTTTGGAGTTACCCAGTATCTGAGAAATCTCAGTCTACGTTGCAAGAATATCTACAAATATATATAATTACATTAATTCCTTAATTCCATACATTACCTGTCCAATTTGAATTTCGATAAGTCTGCCTTGGAATTCCTGATGTAATATTTTTGGAATGTGTGAAGATTATCGATATCAGGTAATCAATGCATGTGAGTTAGAGATTTGGTGAGAGTCAGAGATTTGGTGAGAATCTTGATTGCCTCATGTCTTGGGATCTGCCTGCATCGTGGTGTGAGTCTGAGTGTTGGAATCTTGGACTCTCAGAGTGTCATGTGTAATGCATTGCAGTGTGAGTCTGAATGCTGGAATCTCGGACTGATTTGCAACCAACATTGCCGCTTATTATAGTCAATTTGACGTCACTGGCAATATTATTGGTACATCAAATCTAATATTTACTATCCTCTAGAGGGCACTTCTTAATTAATTCCACTATTTCTTTTTAATATTCTTATCTCGGGTCAAAGTTCAATCTGATGTAACCAAGAACCTCTCTCTCAGTCACTAGACACTATGTCTCTACCTGTCATATCTAATTTATATCCCTACTCCCTTTTGGTTACTTATTGAATCTTTATCAGCTGGATTCTTTTCCAGTTAACTCAACAAAATCTTTTCTTTAGTAATTTTTATTATTTACCAATTATATACTTTCTACAATATTTATTGGAGTATACATTTCCTACTGTAAATATAATAAAATATACCTTGATTATAAACATATATTTTGTGAATATGTCTCTATATTACAGAGATATTAACTCTTATTCCTATACCCAAAAGACAAAATATCTTTTGTTTTAAAAACTTAAGACAGACCAATATATTTAATTATGACACGTCCTAGCACTTAACTCTAGTATTATCACACAAAAACATTCTCGGTTCCTTCATGTCTGGCACTTCTAAAAAAAATATAAAAGACTTCACCCAGGAATGAACTCTGTAAAAAAAATCTCGTTCATTTCTAAACCTAGAGAAAATTGAAAAAAAACAACTGTCTTTAAAAACAAAATGGCTACAGGCATCCATTTTACCTTTTTCCTTTCTGTAATATGACCGACAGTTCTCTGTGTCATCGGATCCGCTGTCTTGCTCATCTGTATCGGCCACAAGATGTCCAGCTCACCGCCTGCACTCCCTGTTAAATCGTCTGCGGTTCTCCTCACTCGGGGTCCTTCAGCTTACTCTGTCTCAGCATTGGTAACTGGGTCTTCGTTAAATAGGAAGGAAAAACCCGATCTCTAGCTCCGCTAGGCCGCACCTGCGCTCTGGCCTGGTCGAGATCACTTTCTGCTACACTGCGTCTTGCTCCTCTCACTCCTCGGCGCGCTCTGCCAGCTCTTTCCACGAGGCTGCGGATATCAGTGTCTCTCTCCCACCCACTTCCTGTTCCCGCCCGCAAAGCATGCTGGAAAATGTAGTCCCAATGTTCAGTGTCTTACATCGCGCTTGTCTCCCTCCGGTGGCCAAAAAAAGTACTACAACGACAGGGAATTTAAAACCAGCGCTACACGTGTAACAAAGTTATCAAAAGAGTCTCCCTCCTCTTGTTTTCAGCACCCAAACACATACCTTTCGTAAATTATGTTTTTAGCAGGTTAGAAATAAGCTTCCAGTGCTTGTAGAATTGCTGTAACATTTTCTTGCTGCACTGCTGAGAGGTTCACATTGTGTTTATACACATGCCTGCATTCACTGCCCATCACTCTCCTCAGAGTTGCTGCCTGCACTGCTGCAGATTTTTCATTCAAGCCTGTAGCCAGGGAATAATCTTCAAATTCAGCTCTGACAGATTCGCAGTTGCTGCTCTAATCTCCACTCATTCTCATCCCCTCTGGGGGAGGTATAGAATTCATTGCAGCCATATTGCCAGGAAGCCTCTGAGCTCTCAAATAGAAAAAAAATCCACAAGGAACAGTCTTAGTCCACAGTTCACAAAACTGTATAGTTTCCTAAAGCTGCTCTGCTCCAGACAAGAGGCTCAGTCCTGATTTTAGTTACTTCTGACACCATGTTTCATGTATAGAAATAAAGACACTGCAAGCTGCTTGTGTGAGGAATCATGTTGGATCATAGAACTGCCTCCAGGTCAGAGGTCAGAAGAGGGAACAGGAAGTATAAGCATAATCAATACACAACAGTCCCCTCTCCTCTTAGATTGTAAACTCTGGAGCAGGGTCCTAAGAGGAGTGGGGACCCTGCTCCAGAGTTTACAATCTAAGAGGAGAGGGGACCTTGCTCCAGAGCTTACAATCTAAGAGGAGAAAGATTGTAAGCTCTGGAGCAGTGTCCTAAGAGGAGAGGGGATTCTGCTCCAGGGCCTACAATCTAAGAGGAGAAAGGACCCTGCTCCAGAGTTTACAATCTTTCTCCTCTTAGATTGTAAACTCTCAAAAATAAAGATACTGGCATCAAGCTTAATAAAAAAGTATTTATTTGACAATCATTACCTTTTTTCCTGTGGCCCATAGGAGCAGTTGCATCTCAGCCCTGCCTCTCCCAGCATGCAAAGTGAGTGAGAGCACATGGTGGATTGGAGGTGAAGTGGGGATGTGACGCTGGTGCAGCCTAGTGGAGAGCCTAGGAACTGCAGCGTGCATTGAATATATTATCATAATTTAAGCCTGTTGATGGGGGGGGGGTGCCCCCCCTTGCCCCATGCTGTGGACGTCCATGGGTACTAGGTATCTGATTAATAAGTCTATTTTCTGAAATGTTAACATATTTTGAGGTAATGCACTGTATATGAGATATCTTCTGCAGTATAAAAATGATCCAGTTTGAATATTATGTGGTATTAGTTATCTGATAAGTCTATTTTCTGAAATTTTGACATGTTTTACAAAGGTAAAAAATAAACGATCCAGTTGATTAATAATTTGTAATGGGCGTAGTAGCGCCCACCAAGGAGTAGTAAAGTTGAGATCTTTAAGGACTGATAAAACTGCTTGACGTTTACACACTGCCTGGTATATTCAGACTTATACACTCGAGGCAGGGATAATGAGCAAACAACTGAGTTGCTACTAAGCACTAAAGGTTTCGAGACCGATAGACAACTTAGAGCACGTTCAGAAACACAAAGATACGTCAGACAGTTGGTGAATTGTGCAGACTGCAGGGCAGTCAGGAAATGTACAGTTTTAATGTTTTCTGATAATCTGGAGCAGGTCAACGGTACCTTATGATATTCAGAGGCAACACATACACATAGGCAGGGCTGTAGGAAGGGCGAGGCGAGTGAGGCACGTGCCTCGGGCACAGCTGTGAAGGAGTGCAGCTAGTGCCATCAGGGGTGCAAAAAAATCCAAACCGCTAGTCCCAGGGATTTCCCCTGACTGCCCTGCCACACTTTTATCAGCGCTGTGTCTGCTCCCTGCGCCCCCCTCCTTTCCACAAGTGTTGTGAGCCTGGAGACAGGACCTCGGCGTTTGGCTCCTCCCCTGCTCTCCTGTCATCATCCTGTGCCAGTGCAGCACGTGCCTGCTGATGGGGAGGAGGCTGAGGAAAGAGGCTGAGACCCCCAGCATGGAGGTGCAGGTCTGGAAATGTGAAGTATAAACTGCCCCTCTCACACTGCAGAGCTCTGGATGCTGGGGGGGCTACTCTGTATGCTACTGGAGGGGGGCTGCTCTGTATGCTACTGGAGGGGAGGCTGCTCTGTATGCCACTGGAGGGGGGGCTGCTCTGGATGCTGTGGGATTTCTGTCTTTCTCCTGTCTCTTCCCTCACATACTTCACTGTAACCCTCTCTCTCCCTCCTCCCTCTCAAATCACTTGTTTTCCCTCTCGTTTGCTTTTCCTGGCCGCATTCCTCAGTCATTGCCACATTAAACTGGGGGCTTCCTTCCTGTTTGGCCCCCCTTCACTCGTGTCTCCCAATATGTATTATGGTGATCAAGGGTCACCACAAGCCTAACCTGCTGCCCTCCACCTCTCACCTTCCATATCACTTTACTTCCATCAGTAAGGGTTATTTAATTATCAATATAATAGGTTTTTAAAATATCATTTAATAAATATATTAATTTTATGCATTTTAATATTTAAAAGTATTTTTACTAGTGTAGTGCTCACTCCCAGAGGAGCCGCTGAATTTAACCTCGGGTTAGTCTCACCGCACTAGGGAATAAATATACACCAGCACTGTTGTGGATTTTATAGATTATATACTTTACTGATCCCAATAAAGCGGCATATATAATGTGAATACGGTATATGAACGACAGGATTTCGTAATGCGAGAAAACACACGACGGCAAAAGGAAAGTTTAACCCCTTCGTTTCTGGAGTGTAAGTCCCACGCAAAAGTAATGTCCTAAAAAGGTGTGTGTGTATGTGATTCAGGTACCCGGGTACTATATTCAACTGGCCAGTGAATGATTGAGCAATTCTTCGATTCGTCACGTTGCGGCCCTGTAGATTTAAACAATACTGCAGCGTGCTTTGTTTAAACTTGGACTGTGGCCTGGAAGGCCTCTCACCCATCCGCTGGACAATCTGTTCCGCTGTCCAATCAAGGATCTCTCTCCACTTGATTATACTGGAACTCTGTGCCACCGGATCTGCTTCTCCTGCTTGTCCGATTTCGGTAACGAGAATTACGGCCTACTTCCTGCACTCCCAGTGGATCATCGCGGTCTCCTTACTCGGGGTCCAAACTGGAACGTTGTGTCTGCGCAAAAGCCTCTCAGCGATGTGTGGATAGGTCTCCGCCAGCACTGTCTCTGATTCTCAGCACCCGCAAGGCAGCTCCTGCTCTCCGGCCTGGTCTCAATCTCTGGCAGTCTCACGTGTGTCTTCCACCTTTCGTCGCTCGGCTCACACTGCCGCTCCTCCGCACGAGGCTGCTGACGTCCTTCCTCTCTCTCACTCACTTCCTGTATCCACCGCAAAGCATGATGGAAAACGTAGTTCCGTTTATACCCAGCATAGTCCATTATGTCTCTGTCTCCCCCTGGTGGCCATAATAAGTAAATGCAGCAGAACACAGTCTTTTTAAAGCAGCGCTACACTCTCCCCCCTAAACTCTTGTGTCCTCCCAAGGGCGTGTAACGGGTACATGTATCGGTCATACATAACACAACATAACATAACACAACAGTTCTCACTTTAACCTATATATTCAGGGTTGACAACAGGCAGCAAATATCCTCAATCTCACCCAAACCCCTAGACACCTCTGCAAGTTGTTACAGCTTCCTCTGTGCTATGTCCTGGTGAATCATACGTGAGTCTCTGAGGGGGTCGTACTGAACGTTTAGGTTCAAATTTTTCAGGATCCTCTTCAGTCGGGAGAGCTGACTCCACAGGCTCAATTCTCTCTCCTGCAGACTGAGTAGATACATCTTCGGTGTATGAACCTTCCAGGGAAGGCATAGAACTGTCATCACCCAATTCGTCTTCAGGTGGGTGAGTCGCATTTACGGGCTCAATTTTCTCATCAGCAATCGGAGCAAACACTTCCTCGGAATATGAGCCCTCCAGTGAAGGCATAGAACTGTAATCTATGGATATTTCCTCTAGAACTTCAGGAACTTCCGAGGTCTCAGGTACTTCAGGTGCTTGAGTCATAACTTCAGAAATATCAGGCTCTAAACCATTATCACCCTGGTCAGAGACTGGCTTGGTGCCCTGGGACTCAGGTGTCCACTCCCAGCTCAGATACTAGCCTTCTTCTTCACTGTCTTCTTCACTCTCTCCAACGGAACGCAACTGTTTATACCGAGTAATAGGAGTCGGATGAGGTATAGGCAGACCAGGCAAAGAGAATTTGTCTCCAATCGGTACTTGTACAGTCTTTCCTGACCGTAGGACCTCCTCTGTCCCTTCCGTTCTCCTCAGCCTTCTCACTTCTGTAGTGGCTCTCTGTTCTTTGACCCTCCGTGGACAGGCCGGTCGTGACATCGAGTGTGCCTTCTTAGGAGCAGGACTCTCTTCCGTCACCAGTGGGGTTAAGAGGTGTCCCAACACATCAGTGTTCATCCCCACTATCATAGAACTTTGATCAGCTCCCGAGAGACGAGGGCACACAATGGCCAACGTGTCACATACTCCCGGTTGTCCAGCAATTATCGAACTGAATTCTAGCTTCACCTGTATATATCCATCATAGGGAAACCTCTCAGATCCCGTACCCCAGATTTCAAGATCCTTCAACTTCTTCAGGGGTATATGCTTCAAATATTTCTGATAGAAGTCTCGGTAAATCAGCGTTACTTGAGCACCCGAATCTAGAAGAGCCTTAGTGTAGACTCCTTCCACTTGAACAGGGATGATGGGCGAAGGACCTATCAACTTGTCAGGGAACTTTTTCATAGCAGCAGGACATGTAGACCCAGTCTGTTGTACTCTAACCCTTGTCCTCATACGTGGCGACTGCGGGCGTACATTGTCTTCCCGTGACGTAGGACCGGACCTCCAGGGAGAGGATCTCCTAGTTCTAGCAGACACATATAGGGACCCTCCCTGTCTCCTTTCCGGGCACTGAGCCTTGAAATGGCCGAATTCCCCACAGGCGAAACATCTTCCTCACGAGGATGAGGGCACACTTTCTTCCTGTGGCTCATTTGAAAATCCCCTGTCGGAGGCCACGGCAACCGCTGCTGTTCGTATATCTGAGAGAGACCTCTGTATTTCAGTCTGCATTTCTGCTACTTTCAAGATTGCCCAGCATAGATCCGTGTGTGTCTGTTCCATCTTAACTTGGGCTTCTTGTACTTTCTTGAGAGTCTTTTGTATCTCACCATACACCTGGTTTGACGACTTTTGGGTTATCTCCGGCTCATATGTCTCTTCCGGATCATCTTCATCTGATGAACACTCGTTATACCCTATGGGTTGCGCATAGACCTTTTCTTCCCTTCTTGCAAGCTTCTCTTCCAGAAGGGCTTCTTCTTCCCGAACAATTCGGATCAGTTCTAGGTAATTTAACTCTTTATTACCTTCTCGAGTCTTTAGTTGCAACATCATAGGGTCTAAGGGTAAAGCACCTTTCAATATCTGCCGCATTCTAACCTGATCTACTGTAGTGGAGTCTGCTCCTTTCTTCAACAGTACTTGGTACAGTATCTTATGCAGGCGCCTCATGTATTCTGTCATCTTCTCACCCTTTTGCTGGTAAGTATGTTCATACTGGTACATGAGCTCAGCAACCTTTTCCGTTCGCCTGAAGACTTCCTGTAATATGTTCAGGTAATCTAGAGCAGTACAGTCTCGCTTACTCAGCTTCAGATTCCTGACAGCCTCTGATGCAGGTCCCTTCAAGCTCTCAGTAATTCTTTGCTTCTTCTGCGCTTCAGAGACATCCCACTCATCCAGAGCCTGCATCGCCAGTTCCACCCATTCTTCGAAGGTTTCTTCTCCCACTGGAGTTGGCAAGTTTCCTGAAAAGTTTTCCAACTTCCGATATCCGAAGCTGATGTAAGAAGGGTGGGCCCTCTGACACTTAACTACGAGGTCTCCAATAGCAGCAATGAACTCTGGCCCGATCATGGCCAGCGGGCTGGACGCAGGAATATTCGCAGAATCACCACGTGGCTTACTTGGCTGGATCCGACGAACTTCCACGTCGTCAGTTAGCTGCATACTCACGCCCTGAAAACACACGGGAACACCCTTTCTCCACTCAAAAAGAACATACGTGTGAGAGGTCTCTGGGTTCACTTTAATGTCCGCTAGAAACCCCCGCTGATCAGGCGCCAACACTGCCACGGCCCGGCGGATCTGTTCTTCTGCCCAGGTGCCTGCAGGAATATCCATTACTACACTCAACTCTAACTGGCCACCCTGTGCTTTACACCACTCTGCTGCTTCGTCTGGATCTATAATTAACCCTTTAATTGCGGTTTCTACAGAGACTGGAATCCCTGACGAGCCCCCACGTGTAGCGCTCACTCCCGGAGGAGCCGCTGAATTTAACCTCGGGTTAGTCTCACCGCACTAGGGAATAAATATACACCAGCACTGTTGTGGATTTTATAGATTATATACTTTACTGATCCCAATAAAGTGGCATATATAATGTGAATACGGTATATGAACGACAGGATTTCGTAATGTGAGAAAACACGCAGCGGCAAAAGGAAAGTTTAACCCCTTCGTTTCTGGAGTGTAAGTCCCACAAAAGTAATGTCCAAAAAGGTGTGTGTGTATGCGATTCAGGTACCCGGGTACTATATTCAACTGGCCAGTGAATGGATTGAGCAATTCTTCGACTAGTCACGTTGGGGCCCTGTAGATTTAAACAATACTGCAGCGTGCTTTGTTTAAACTTGGACTGTGGCCTGGAAGGCCTCTCACCCATCCGCTGGACAATCTGTTCCGCTGTCCGATCAAGGATCTCTCTCTGCTTGCTTATACTGGAACTCTGTGCCACCGGATCCGCTTCTCCTGCTTGTCCGATTTTGGTAACGAGAATTACGGCCTACCGCCTGCACTCCCAGTGGATCATCTCGGTCTCCTTACTCGGGGTCCAAACCGGAACGTTGTGTCTGCGCAAAAACCTCTCAGCGATGTGTGGATAGGTCTCCGCCAGCACTGTCTCTGATTCTCAGCACCCGCAAGGCAGCTCCTGCTCTCCGGCCTGGTCTCAATCTCTGGCAGTCTTACGTGCGTCTTCCACCTTTCGTCGCTCGGCTCACACTGCCGCTCCTCCGCACGAGGCTGCTGACGTCCTTCCTCTCTCTCTCACTCACTTCCTGTATCCACCGCAAAGCATGATGGAAAACGTAGTTCCGTTTATGCCCAGCATAGTCCATTATGCCTCTGTCTCCCCCTGGTGGCCATAATAAGTAAATGCAGCAGAACACAGTCGTTTTAAAGCAGTGCTACACTAGCTTTATGCATTCTAATCTCTAAATTTATTTTAATAATCTATTCTAATGCATAATTTATTGTAACCTCCTTGGCGGTCTGATTATGATTTTTTTTTTAGGTCAAAGCAGTACATTGTTTTAAAGTGTTGGGTAATCCTTATGGTGGCGCTTGTCTATAATGGTATGGGCTGCTGCCTAGACCAGATAAAGGGCAGTGTTACACAGCTGCCAAAATTATCTTAGAGAAGGAGGATGGTATATCTGTGTCGGGCGCTGCCTTTAGATAGATACCTTGCACTTTATAGAGTACACTGCCTGTGAAGCGGTATCTCACACTTGGTGGAGTGTGCTGCTGGTGGGGTTAAATGTCCCTAGTATTCGGCTAGTAATGGTTCACCGTGTTCCAAAGTTTGGAAAAGTTGGTGTGAACTGGATGAGCGATACTAGTAGTAGTGTAGTGTATTCGTAAGATAAAACAGATATGCGATACAGTGTATTCAAACAAAGTATTCATACAAAGTGAATAATATATAGTGGCCACACAATTAGATGAAGTAGGCGATCATATGTCCATTCCGGATGTGGCAATTAATCCATATAAGATATTAATGCAGGGTGAATACAGTTGCGGTTAGTGTAACCTTTTTAATTATATGCAGGATGCGATACAATGTGTTCGCCTGAGATTCGAGAGTGGTAACGATAGTTGTACCGGTATGCCCTCTAGTGGTGAAAGTAGAGTGTCGCTGGGGACATAGGTTGCAGTCTATACATTGTTGAAAGTCTCTTTAGTCTCCTGCTGCCATCTGGTGGTTACTTTGGGGAACGCCGTGAAAGGTGGATATGTTGCTGCTGGTTTTTATCCCCCTTTTTTTTTCTCTTTCTCCGGTCGTCCTCAGATATGTAACAGAAAATAAATATACATAGTGCAACAGAGTATGATGATGGGTGATAGAGAAAAAATGCGTGTGATGAACTCACGTGGTCCAGAGCCTACTGGGGAATGTCAGGCTCAGACGTCAATGCTGTGCCAGTCCATAGAGGTGACTGGATCCCTTCTTTTTTCTTGATCCCTCGTGCGTTGCTGCAGGTTTCTTGTTATCTCCCGGGTCTCTGCGCTGGTCATCCGAGGTGGATATGCGGCTACCGAGGTGTTCCTTCCTCTCCTCCGGGGTTTAAAGATATTTGGCAAGAAAACAATAAATGAACAGCAAATGAGGGTTTAAAGGGATTTATTAACAAATAATACAGGTAAAATATATAGTGGGGTAATCCAGGACGCGTTTCGCCTAAAAACAAGGCCTCTTCAGCAGAAGAGACAGTGTGCGGTGTCATCAGATAATATATATGGAGTTACATGTTTTATTTTGAATGCGTTATGGTCCTTAAAGAAGGGTCTCACTAACTGTCCTAAAAGACAGTGTAAAACATTGAGCGCCTCTGTTAGTGAGACCCCCTCTAGGATCCATTACACTAGTCTATAATGGGGCCTGGAGGGGTCTCTTTCTCATAGAGACCAATTTTTTTCCTAGCGCAGGACCCTCATATTACAATCCGACCGGTAACTGGTTAAAAAATCCAGGAGATTGTGCTTTTCAGCGCGAGGTTACTGTACTTAGCACTCGCTATGCTTAACATGGGGAGCGCAAAGAGTAATTAGCGTTAGGATTACAAAGTCCTAATGCCAATTACACCACATTGTGGCTACTTAAAAGTTACCCACAGCTAGACGCTGGTGCTAACTGATGCTTCTTCTCACTGGTGTATTTTGGCCTAGGCCGACTAGGCCCAGGCCTAGGGCGGCACTTTCCAGGGGGCGGCGGCCCGCACTGGGTGGCGCCACCCCTACTTTTGCAAAGTATTTTACCAGGAAGGATACATTGAGATTTCACTAATTTACACTTTCAATTTCACTTTCCAGGGGGCAGCAAAAAACCTCACCACTAAATGGGTTACTCACAGAGCACCGAAATGACGCCAACTTTTTGGTGTTCTGTAGTTCCCTGCACTTAGGAGAATAAAATTTCCCCACCCTGCAGTGAATTCACCATTCACCGCAGGGTCCCCAAAGTGCATGGAGTCGGCCGCTGAATGCTGCCACCGCAAACCCATGGCCTGCTGTTTTCAAAAGAACTATTGAACAAAAATGTCTGGAATTTACATATAAGATCCTATGATTGATAGTAAAAAGTTCTGTTACAGAAAAAAGAAAAACCGCCATTAAAAAAAAGGGGGGGGAACTTTGCCCAAAAAAATCTGAAAAATGACTAAAAGGTACTAAAAAAAAATCAATAAGTAAAGACTTTTTACTGCAGATTAAAATAATAAATGATTTATTAGATATTGCATAAAAACGGGAATATTTTTAACATTGAAACCTATGGGGTACGCCTGAATAAACCTGCTGATTGAAACCCCTGAACATCTCCATTGCCATTTCTCTGAGTCTCAGTACCACATGACTGGCTGAACCACGTGAAACGCACGCGCGCAGCTGCCCGCCCTTTCGTTAACACAGACTCTATTCTGGACTGAACACCCACCGGGAAGGGAATCAAAGCTACAGTGCACCCTCTGACAGTGGCACCCCACTGCTGACACGATGGCTCCACAGCATAATTGCTGTGTGCTCATACACACTCGGTTTGCTGGGAGTTTTACTGCAGTGGATTCTGATGCACTCATACACACCGCAAATTGCATTGCTGGGAGTTTTATTGCTGTGGATTCTTCTGATACGCTGACACACACCACACATTGCATTGCTGTGAGTTTTATTGCTGTGGATTCTGTGATACACACTGCATATTACTGTGAGTTTTATTGCCCTGGAGCGCTGGGATACGCTCATACACACTACACAGTACTGTGAGTTTTATTGCTGTGCAGTTCTGTGATATGCTCATACACACTGCACATTTCTGTGGGTTTTATTGCTGTGCAGCTCTGTGATACGCTCATATGCAGTGCACGTTTCTGTGGATTTTATTGTTCAACTAATTAGAGCGCCTGTGATCCCGTTTACTTGACATGCGTGGCTGTTCTTTGTAAAAATGCTTGAATTTAAACATTTCATAATTTTCTTTATCCCAATAGATACATTTGAAATGGTATACAAAATATACAAGTAGGCACTTGGTATCCACTTTTAATATAAAGAGAAGAAAAGGCGGAGCTCTAAGAGGAAAAGGTGGAGCTTAAAGAGGAAGGGTGGGGATTAACCAGGAAGAGGTGTGCCCTTGACAGGAAGGGGTGCGTCAAATTTAAATTAAGGGGTGCACGAGTTTAGTCAGGCCTAGGGCAGCACAAAACCTAAATACACCACTGCTTCTTCTGCAGAATCAGTCAGCACCAACTGGTACCCCCTCAAAAATCAGATACTTGCCTCTCATCCCACAGCACAAAGGGTGGTCTGATCCACTGCTTCTGGTCATGGGGAGCATCCAGGAGCTTAGCACTGCGCCACTGGTCGGAGACAAATTTTTAAAATTATGTGGGGGGGCCCAATTTTCTGTTTTTGCCTCGGGTGCAAAAGGAGCTAGCTATGGCTCAGCACATAGGCGTCTATCGCTGGTACAGTATCGAGTATATTTGGCGGTGAGAGCACACTGAACATGGGCTGAATATAAACAGTACCTTTCGATCGCAGTTTACACGTAAGTGTGTGGCAAGGAAACATGAGCCCTGGGTTGGGTATAGGACCCTAATGCGGCCACAGATGATACCCAAAAACGAGAAGGGACAACACAACCGTAATGTGTAAACACCCCAGCGGCAAACATGGGGTTAAACCACCAACGCACAACACAGGCGGGCGCAATCGAGCAGCAATTAGAATGGTCAAAAACAAGCCAGGTCAAAAATCAGGAGCAGGGATCGCATCCAGAAATGGGTTGGCAACAGAATCAATACACAGTATCAGTTTAGCGATGCGGGAACAGAACTCCACGACAGGGCAATGAGGCAACTCCTCGCGCCCTGCTTTAAACCCGGCGGCTCCTCCTGACTATGCCAGGCCCTGCCCCTCGGATGCCGCTCGGCCATTCCCCGGTGCTGGCATTCGGCCAGCTCTTGGCACAGGACCTTGCCCAGACCCCCCAGGCAACACAGCAGGGGCTGAGGCTATGATATAATTAATTTGTTGGTATAAGGCTTATACAACTAGTTGATGTGATGTATTGTTTTTAATATGGATCTCCGATTTGTTTCACAAAGACCAAGAACGGTCTAATCTATAAAGAATCTGTTATGTGTTATAAGGTTAATATAATCCACTAATGTGATATACCCCATTTCTAACACCCATCTCCACGATACAAATAAATGGAAATCGAAAGTAAGACGATATGAGCGAGCATAATCTGCAGAGGCAGGGAGCTTCCATGTAATGGGCATTCTTCCGAAAGTGAAAGCGAAAGCTCATGTGGAATGAAAGCTGCGGAGACTGGGAGTCGCCATCAAGTGGGCGTTCCCAGAGGGGGGACTGGAGATCTGAAAGCCGCCGGATCCTGGAAACTGGAAATGACGTATCGCTACTCGCGTGATTGGAATAATAGAGAGCGATGCGAATAGGAAGAACATTAATGGAGCACAGAAAAAGGGCCACCTAACCCAGAAACACATACAAATGAAAGGACACTGCTCCTGAAAACTGGAATATTGAGAAAACGATGTGGATGGGATAAACAGTAAGGCGCACAGGAAGTGGCATGGGCGTCCACAGCATGGGGCAAGGGGGGCACTCGCCCCCCCTGGATCAACAGGCTTAAATTATGATAATTTATTTACTGCACGCTGCAGTTCCTGGGCTCTCCACTAGGCTGCACCAGTGTCACATCCCCACTCCACCTCCAATCCACCATGTGCTCTCACTCACTTTGCATGCTGGGAGAGGCAGGGCTGAGATGCAGCTGTTCCTATGGGCCACAGGAAAAAAGGTAATGATTGTCAAATAAATAATTTTTTATTAAGCTTGATGCCAGTGTCTTTATTTATGAGAGTTTACAGAGCTTACAATCTAAGAGGAGAAAGATTGTAGATTGTGGGCCCTGGAGCAGTATCCCCTCTCCTCTTAGGACACTGCTCCAGAGCTTACAATCGTTCTCTTCTTAGATTGTACGCTCTGGAGCAGGGTCCCCTCTCCTCTTAGATTGTAAGCTCTGGAGCAGGGTCCCCTCTCCCCTTAGGACCCTGCTCCAGAGCTTACAATCTAAGAGAAAGGACACTGCTCCAGAGCTTACAATATTTCTCTTAGATGGTAAGCTCTTGAGCAGGGTCCCCTCTCCTCTTAGATTGTAAACTCTGGATCAGGGTCCGAAGAGGCGAGGGGACCCTGCTCCAGAGCTTACAATCTAAGAGGAGAGGGGACACTGCTCCAGAGCTTACAATCTAAGAGGAGAGGGGACCCTGCCCCAGAGCTTACAATCGAAGAGGAGAGGGGACCCTGCTCCAGAGCTTACAATCTAAGAGGAGAGGGGACACTGCTCCAGAGCTTACAATCTAAGAGGAGAGGAGAGGGGACCCTGCCCCAGAGCTTACAATCGAAGAGGAGAGGGGACCCTGCTCCAGAGCTTACAATCGAAGAGGAGAGGGGACCCTGCTCCAGAGCTTACAATCTAAGAGGAGAAAGATTGTAAGCTCTGGAGCAGGGTCCTTTCTCCTCTTAAGCCTGAGGCACACTGAGCGCGTAGCGGCGCGTAGCGGCGCACAGCGTAGCGAAGCAAAGTGAAGCAAGCATTTTGCAGACTTGACTTCACGCTGCTCCGCCTCGCAGCCCCCCTACACTGCATTACGTTTGCTTCTCTCTGCACTGGACAGGAATCCACTAACTAAATTAAAACGTACACACCAAAATCTTTTTATTTTCACAAAGCGCATGTCATATAGGCAAAAACGTTTCTATTGAATAAAATACATCTAAATTACTGCCCATTTAATAGGAATAGTATAACAAATTTTAGAAAAAAAGTAACCCTAGTGATATATATTATAGGGACACAGGGAACGCTATGTATAGAGTAGGGATGCATTGATATCATACAGACATATACAGTACATACATATATTTTAACACGCAGACCTCTTACATATACTGTATATACCCACTACGTACCTCAATACAGAATGCACCTGTAAACATGTAACCTAGTGACTATATTTTCTACATATTTATTTTCTGTTAATCTGTATATTTGTGTTGTTTTTTAATATCTTGCATTGTATTACTTTGTATTTCTGTAACTGTAACACTTCAATGTTCTTGAACCCAGGACATACTTGAAAACGAGAGAAATCTCAATGTATCCTTCCTGGTAAAATCCTTTATAAATAAATAAATAAATATATATACCCACTAATGTGTGTCTGTGTATATATGGTCTGAGGTCTGTGTGGACTAATAAAATATATACATACAGTTGTGTTCAAAATTATTCAACCCCTTTTTGCTGCTCCGTGACATCCACAGGTGTTTTCAATACCTGATTGAAAACACTTGAATGAACCTCTGTTCTTCAGAGTGGTAGTCTTTAAGGGGTTGAATAATTGTGTCAATGAAGAATTCACAAAAGAAACATTTACTACTGTATTACAAAACCAATTGATGTCATTTTAGTTGCATATGGTTCTTTAAAAAGACCTTGTAGGATTTCATTCTGAATACAATTTCAAATGTACATTAAATTCCCTAAAACCCTTTACAGCATTGGGGGTTGAATGATTTTGACCACAACTGTATATACACAGACACACATTGGGGAGGGGGTGGCATGTGGACAGCCTCAACTAAATGCTCTCCCCCCCCATCCCTCCAGAAGAAATGTTGAACTTGACAGAGCAGTGAGTGAAAAAAAGGGGACACTTCTCACATCTTGACCAGTGTGTAATTATATATATACAGTATACTGGTCAGGATGTGAAAATTGTCCCCTTTTTTTCACTCACTGCTCTGTCAATTTTCTTCTGGATGGATGGATGGATGGAGGTAGGGTTGCCACCTTTTCTTCAAGCTAAACCCGAACATTCTAGTGTTGGGCTTGGGTGGCCATTTTTTTTGTAGCGTATACATTATGCGCATATTTACTTTATGCGTATGTATAATGACACGTGGTATGCATGGCATGTCAGGCTGGTATTTAGGCACACTGGTATTAAGCATGGCACTCTGGTATCGTGCATGGCAGACTGGTATTATGGCTGGCAGACTGGTGTTATGCATGGCAGACTGGTATTGTGCATGGCAGACTGGTATTATGCATGGCAGACTGGTATTGAGCATGGCAGACTGGTAATATGGCTGGCAGACTGGTATTGTGCATGGCAGACTGGTAATATGGCTGGCAGACTGGTATTGTGCATGGCAGACTGGTAATATGGCTGACAGACTGGTATTGTGCATCGCAGACTGGTAATATGGCTGGCAGACTGGTATTGTGCATGTAGACTGGTACTTTGCATGGCAGACTGGTAGAGAAGGGGTGGCATGTGGGCTGTGCGGGGTCTCAGGCAGTGGGGGTTTTTGTACCCGTAAACTTATTTAGATTATGGAGGGAGGGGGGGTCCCGGCGGCACCTGGCCCAGGTCCGGCTGCGGGGAGACTCTCCTTCGCCTCAGTCCAGCAGCACGGGGAGAGAACAGACAGAGGGATGTCTGTTGATCAGCGCCGGTGGGAGGGATTTACAGCAAACAGCGCACGCGCTGTGTGCTGCAGATCCAGCCCCTCCCCTCAGCGTGCCGCTCCACCGAGGGGAAAGTTGGATTTTTCCAACGCCCTTCGCTCAGCGCCGCATCGTGACGCGGCTTGAGCGAGGGAGGTGGAAAAATCTGGATACACTGAGCACGTCTCGACGCGCGGCGACGCTTACAGGCGCCGCGAGTTGCTTCGCGCTTAGTGTGCCTCAGGCTTTAGATTGTAAGCTCTGGAGCAGGATCCCCTCTCCTCTTAGGACACTGCTCCAGAGCTTACAATCTTTCTTCTCTTAGATTGTAAGCTCTGGAGCAGGGTCCCCTCTCCTCTAAGATTGTAAGCTCTGGAGCAGGGCCCCCTCTCCTCTTAGATTGTATGCTCTGGAGCAGGGTCCTAAGAGGAGAAAGGACTCTGCTTCAGAGCTTACAATCTAAGAGGAGAGGAGACCCTGCTCCAGAGCTTACAAACTAAGAGGAGAGGGGACCCTGCTCCAGAGCTTACCATCTAAAAGAAAGGACACTGCTCCAGAGCTTACAATATTTCTCTTAGATGGTAAGCTCTTGAGCAGGGTCCCCTCTCCTATTAGGACCCTGCTCCAGAGCTTCCAATCTAAGAGGAGAGGGGACCCTGCTCCAGAGTTTACAATCTAAGAGAGGGTTGAGGAGAGGAGATACAGTATGTGTGTGTGTTTATGCAGGGAAGGTGAGTGTGTATAAATATATGTATTCTTAAAAAGAAATGTCATAAGCCGTCTAATATATCTAATGCAGAACGTAAAGATATTACCAGTTTAGCGAATGACCCCCTCATCACTATCCGCACTGCTGATAAAGGTGGGGGGATCGTGCTTATGCGATATGAAGACTATAGACATGATATTTTGTTTCAATTGGATAATGCCACTGTTTATTCCAAATGTGATTTTGATCCATCAGATAGGTTCAAGGTGATTATTAAACGAGTACTTGATGAGGCTCTTGATGATGGAATAATCAGTGATTCTTTATATTCCTACCTTATGGTTAAACACCCACGAACACCTGTTTTATGTACACTACCAAAAATGCAAAAGAGTTTAACAACACCTCCGGGGAGACCAATTGTCCTGTATCTCAGGATTGCTGGAACCGTTGGGGAAACTCCTTGATTATACCTTTAAAGCAGCAGTAACAGTATTGAGTACCTGTGATCGTGATACCACTGATGTCATCAATCGTTATCCACAATGTAGTGTTAACCCCAGAGTCACTACTAATCACTATGGATGTATCTAGTCTCTATACCAACATACCTCATAGTCAAGGGATTGCATCCATCCAACGTGTATTAGAAGATTCCACTGTCTGTCCAGAATTTCCTATTCCATTTATTCTTTCTCTTTTGGAGTTAACATTAACTCTTAATTACTTTAGATTTGAGAATCAATTCTACATTCAGAGGTCGAGGATGTCCATGGGAGCCCCTATGGCTCCCATGTACGCCGACGCCTTTATGTTTGTTTATGAGTCCACACATATTCTCCCTCTTTTACGTAAAGGACTTGTTTCCTATTTGCGATTTATTGATGATCTGTTTATTGTGTGGAATGGTACTGTGGAAGAGATATTATCTATCTTTCAACAAATTAATCAACTTGACTCGATGATAAGATTTACTTTTGAGATACGTAAGGTTAAAATTAACTTCCTAGATCTTACTTTAGAAAGACAAGGCAATAAACTTGAACATAGTCTGTTTAGGAAAGAAACAGCTCGAAATACGTTATTACAACCAAATAGTTTTCACCCTACAAAACTCATTGAATCTCTGGTGACCTCACAGTTTTTGAGGGTATTTCGTAATAACTCTAGGGAAGAAATGTGTACAGTTCAACTACAGCAGACGTATGACCGTTTTCTTGAAGGGGGATATAAAAAAACAATTCTTGATCGGGTTTTATCCTTGACTGAACAGAAATTTAAAAATCCAAGTAGTTTTCAGCAGGATAAATCAATAGTCATGGATCGTTTAATACTCCCACAGACATATAACACCAAATCTTTACAATTGGCAAAATGTGTTAAACATAATTGGAATATAATTAGAGCAGACCGCACTTTACCAGTTAAATGTGCATCAGCACCACTGATGTGTTATAAAAGAAATAGAAACTTAAGAGATATGTTAGTACATACTGACCAATTTTCACGCAATCAGCGGCAATTGGTGCAACATCCTGGATGTTGTAGATGTACGGGCTGCATTACATGCAGATCCATGATTGTTGGTAAAACATTTTGTCATCCATATAGTGGTAGAGTCTACACTATTAGACATCGTATCTTCTGTACCACTAAATTTATTGTGTACAAATTATCCTGTCCATGTGGTTTAATCTATATTGGAAAGACTAATAATGGTTTACGTGAACGTCTTGCCAATCACCGAGCTGCTATACGAGCTGCATTATCAGGCAAGGAAAATACACAGCCAGTCGCCAGACACTTTTTGCTAATGCAACACCCACTTTCTTCTCTTCGAGTGATGGGAATTGATCATATTCCCCCATTATTGAGAGCGGGTGATAGAGCCCTTGAATTATTAAAAAGAGAGGCGTTCTGGATTTTCACGCTGGACACAATCTTCCCTAAGGGGTTAAATGAAAAAAAATAGTTTGCATTGCTTTCTCCATTCTCGTTAGGATACGTCCTCTGTTTCCATTCTGATTTTTATTGGTTTTAATTTGTATAGTGATTTAACACGTTATTGGAGAGCCAGTAGCCATTTTTTGATTGTCATTAACTTTATCTAATTAGCCTTGTGAGGGGGATTTAATATCTCCATTGTTTTATAAAGTGGTTACTAGGCACTCAGCTGTGATTTAATGACCGGTGAGTAGCGCTCACACTTCCGGTTCTATACTTACCTCGATTCACCTGTAATGTATTGTTGATTAACGCTTTATGTATATATAGAGTGTGTTTGAATGCCTTTTATATGTCCTGATGAAAGTCCTACGGGACTGAAACGTCGATGATGCTGTGATGCTGTGATGCTGTACCCATGATCCAATAAAGGAATTTATTTTTACAACAAAAAGAGTCTCTGAGTGGCGGAACATCGAGGAATTTATATATATATATATATATATATATACAGTATGTGTGTGTGTGTGGGAAGGTGAGTGTGTATAAATATATGTATATATATATATATATATATATATACAGTATGTGTGTGTGTGGGAAGGGGGGCGTGTGTGTGTGTGTGTATATAAAATGGTGTATGGCTTGAAGGAGAAAAGTTACCAGGAAAGGCTTAATGATCTTAACATGTATAGCTTGGAAAAAAGACGAGACAGATGAGATATGATAGAAACATTTAAATACGTAAAGGGAATCCACAAGGTAGAGGAAGGGAGTATATTTAAAAGGAAACAAAGTAGCATTATTTTACTGAGAGGGTGGTGGATACATGGAACAGCCTTCCAGTTGAAGTGGTAGAGGCCAAAACAGTAATTGAATTTAAGCAGGCATGGGATAGGTATAAGGCTATCCTAACTAAAAGATAAATCCAGGTAAAGTATCCATGTAATTGGGCAGACTAGATTGGCCAAAAGGTTCTTATCTGATGACATTTTCTATGTTTCTATGTTTCTATATTTGGAGTGGGAAGCCTGGTGTGTGCCAGTATCTGTGTGGGGGGGTCATTGTTTGTGTATACAGAGATGGCCTTAAAAAAACACTTCCCTTAGTGTCTTGATCCTGGGTGTGTGACTAGTGTGGTGCATTGAATAGCGTTAACAGACTAGAAAATGCAACACTCAGATCAGACACTTACACCTTTATTCTTCTACTAGGTGTAAAGCCTGCCCAGAGGGCAGTCTATTGATAAGTGTGGTGCGTATGAATGTTTGTGGAAAGGAATACACAGCAGCGTCATAGCTCCGCTATGTGCTCGTCGGTGCTCTGTTCTTGCGCTCTGTTCAGGGATATTGTACTATGCTTTGCGCTATTTATTGTGCTCTGCTCTGTGTTGTTTATGGCTCTGTGTCGTTCATTTTGCTGTGTTCGGCTCTGTGCAGTTTATTGTGGTTTGCTCTGTGCTCTTGCCATTTATGGTGATGTGCTCTTGTGTTCTGCTCCGTGCTTTGATCGTTGCTCTTGTGCTCTGCTTGGTGCTGTGCTCTGTGTTGTTTATTGTGCTCTGCTCAGTGCCGTGCTCGTTGTTGTAGCGTTTATTGTGGTCTTGCTCTGTGGTCTGAGCTGCTTATTGTACTGTGCTTGGCTCTGTGCCTTTTATTGTGACGGGCTCTGTGGCGTTTATTCTGTTGTGCTTGGCTCCGTGCGTGGGTCAGTGACGTTAAATGTGCTGGGCTCTGTGCCGTCTACTGTGCTGTGCTCGACTCTGTGGCGTTTATTGTGCGTGGCTCTGTGGTGTTTATTGTACTCGGCTCTGTGGCGTTTGTGTTGTGCTCGGCTCTGTGACGTTTATTGTGCTTAGCTCTGTGTCGTCTATTGTGATGTGTTTGGCTCTGTGGCGTTTATTCTGTTGTGCTTGTTAAGTGCTTGGCTCTGTGCTCGGCTCAGTGCCGTATATTGTGCTCTGCGTGGTTTTTTTGTGCTCTGCGCAGTTTGTGTTGTGGTTTGTTCTGTGCTCGGTGCCGTTTATTGTGCAGCGTTTGGCTCTGTGCCGTTTATTCTGTTGTGGTCGGCTCTGTGCCGTCTATTGTACTGTGCTCGGCTCTGTGCCGTCTTTTGTACTGTGCTTGGCGGCGTTTATTGTGCTTGGCTCTGTGGCGTTTATTCCTTTTTGCTCGGCTGTCTTGGGCTCGGCTCTTTGCCTTATATTGTGCTCTGCTCTGTTTATTGTGCTCTGTGCCGTTTTTGGTGTTGTGCTTGGTTCTGTGCTTCGCTTTGTGCCGAATATTGTGCTCTGCTGTTTATTGTGTTGTTCTTGGTTCTGTGCTCGGCGTCGTTTATTGTGATGAGCTCTGTGCCGTATATTGTGCTGTGCTCGGCGCTGTGCCGTTTAATGTGCTTGACTCTGTGACGTTTATTGTGCTTGGCTCTGTGGCGTTTATTGTGCTCGGCTCTGTGGCGTTTATTGTGCTTGGCTCTGTGGCGTTTATTGTGCTGGGCTCTGTGGCGTTTATTGTGCTCGGCTCTGTGGCGTTTATTGTGCTCGGCTCTGTGACGTTTATTGTGCTCGGCTCTGTGGCGTTTATTGTGCTCGGCTCTGTGACGTTTATTGTGCTCGGCTCTGTGGCGTTTATTGTGCTCGGCTCTGTGGCGTTTATTGTGCTCGGCTCTGCGGCGTTTATTGTGCTCGGCTCTGTGGCGTTTATTGTGCTCGGCGCTGTGCCGTTTAATGTGCTTGGCTCTGTGACGTTTATTGTGCTCGGCTCTGCGGCGTTTATTGTGCTCGGCTCTGTGGCGTTTATTCTGTTCTGCACGTTTAATGGTTTTTGCTCAGCTCTGCGCCTTTAATGGGTTGTGCTCAGCTCTGTACCGTCTTTTGTGCTCTGCTTGGCGCTCTGCTCGGTGCTGGGCTCTGGTGCTGGGCTCTGCGCTCGGTGCTGTGCGCTGGGCTCGGTGCTGTGCTCTGGGCTCGGTGCTGTGCTGGGCTCTGCGCTCGGTGCTGTGCTTGGGCTATGCGCTTGGTGCTGTGCTCTGCGCTCGGTGCTGTGCTCTGCTCTCGGTCCTGTGCTTGGGCTCTGTGCTCGGTGCTGTGCTCTGCTCTCGGTCCTGTGCTTGGGCTCTGCGCTCGGTGCTGTGTTGGGCTCTGTGCTGTGCTGGGCTCTGTGCTGTGCTGGGCTCGGTGCTGTGCTGGGCTCGGTGCTGTGCAGGGCTCTGCGCTCGGTGCTGTGCTGGGCTCGGTGCTGTGCTGGGCTCAGGGCTGTGCAGGGCTCTGTGCTGTGCTGGGCTCAGGGCTGTGCAGGGCTCTGCGCTCGGTGCTGTGCTGGGCTCGGTGCTGTGCAGGGCTCTGCGCTCGGTGCTGTGCTGGGCTCGGTGCTGTGCAGGGCTCTGCGCTCGGTGCTGGGCTCTGTGCTGTGCTGGGCTCTGTGCTGTGCTGGGCTCTGTGCTGTGCTGGGCTCGGTGCTGTGCAGGGCTCTGCGCTCGGTGCTGTGCTGGGCTCGGTGCTGTGCAGGGCTCTGCGCTCGGTGCTGTGCTGGGCTCTGTGCTGTGCTGGGCTCTGTGCTGTGCTCTGTGCTGTGCAGGGCTCTGCGCTCGGTGCTGTGCTGGGCTCTGTGCTGTGCTGGGCTCTGTGCTGTGCAGGGCTCTGTGCTGTGCAGGGCTCTGCGCTCGGTGCTGTGCTGGGCTCGGTGCAGTGCAGGGCTCTGCGCTCGGTGCTGTGCTGGGCTCTGTGCTGTGCTCGGTGCTGTGCAGGGCTCTGCGCTCGGTGCTGGTAGCTGTGTGGCGTTTTCGCGCGCTTACATTGGTGGTCCAGCGGCGGGAGGCGCGTGGCTTTCGTTACATCATACCGGCGACCAACGAAGAGAGAGGACGCTGGAAGCGGGACCGCCATCGCTGGAGGAGCTAAGGGCCGATGTCGGTGAGTATGTGTGGACCGGTGGAGGACTCGAGGCCGATGTAGGTGAGTATATGCTCGCCACACCCACCCTGCTTGCTCGGCCGGTTACCAAGCTTAGGTGAGCCCCCGGCTTGGCTTGGGCCTAGAGGACCTGTCGAGCCGGGGACTCGCCTGAGCATGGAGGCCGGTCGAGTTGCATGCTCGGGCGTCCTCCAGGCTCAAGCGAGTCCCCGGCTTGGCTGGGCCTCTAGGCCCAAGCCAAGCCGGGGGCTCACCTAAGCTTGGTAACCGGCCGAGCAAGCAGGGTGGGTGTGGAGAGCACATACTCCCCTACATTAGCCCTGAGTTCCAGCGGTGACTGTCATCCAGCTGTCGCAGGCTGCTCGGCCGGCCTCCAGGCTCAGGCGAGCCCCCGGCTTGGCTTGGGCCTACAGGCCCAGCCGAGCCGGGGGCTCGCCTAAGCCTGGAGGCCGGCCGAGTTGCCTGCGACAGCCACCGCTGGAGCTCCGGGCCAATGTAGGGGGATGTTGCCTACACATACTCACCGAAATCGGCCCTTAGCTCCTCCAGCGATGGCGGTCCCGCTCCAGCGTCCTCTCTCTTCGTTGGTCGCCGGCATGATGTAACGAAAGCCTTTGACCCCGGCATTTTGACCCGGGGTCAAAGGCTTTCGTGACGTCATACCGGCGACCAACGGAGACAGAGAGGACGCTGGAAGCGGGACCGCCATCGCTGGAGGAGCTAAGGGCCGATGTCGGTGAGTATGTGTGGACCGGTGGAGGACTCGAGGCCGATGTAGGTGAGTATATGCTCTCCACACCCACCCGGCTTGCTCGGCCGGTTACCAAGCTTAGGTGAGCCCCCGGCTTGGCTTGGGCCTGGAGGACCTGTCGAGCCGGGGACTTGCCTGAGCATGGAGGCCGGTCGAGTTGCATGCTCGGGCGTCCTCCAGGCTCAAGCGAGTCCCCGGCTCGGCTGGGCCTCTAGGCCAACGCCAAGCCGGGGGCTCGCCTAAGCTTGGATACTGGCCGAGCAAGCAGGGTGGGTGTGGAGAGTACATACTCACCTACATTAGCCCTGAGCTCCAGCGGTGGCTGTCGCAGGCTGCTCGGCCGGCCTCCAGGCTCAGGCGAGCCCCCAGCTTAGCTTGGGCCTACAGGCCCAGCCGAGCCAGGGGCTCGCCTAAGCCTGGAGGCCGGCCGAGCAGCCTGCGACAGCCACCGCTAGAGCTCCGGGCCAATGTAGGGGGATGTTGCCTACACATACTCACCTACATCGGCCCTTAGCTCCTCCAGCGATGGCGGTCCCGCTTCCAGCGTCCTCTCTCTTCGTTGGTCGCCGGCATGATGTAATGAAAGCCTTTGACCCCGGCATTTTGACCCGGGGTCAAAGGCTTTCGTGACGTCATACCGGCGACCAAAGGAAACAGAGAGAACGCTGGAAGCGGGACCGCCATCGCTGGAGGAGCTTAAGGGCCGATGTCGGTGAGTATGTGTAGACAACATCCTCTTACATTGGCCCGGAGCTCCACCGGTGGCTGTCCTCTGGCTGTCGCAGGCTGCTAGGCCGCCCTCCAGGCTTAGGCGAGTCCCCGGCTCGGCTGGGCCTGTAGGCCCAAGCCAAGCCGGGGGCTCGCCTGAGCCTGGAGGCCGGCCTTGCAGCCTGCTCGGCCGGAGGAGGTCACCGCTGGAGCTCAGGGCCGATTTAGGGGAGTATGTTTTGGGAACTTCGGTCCTGAGCTCCAGCGGTGACCGTCCTCTGGCTGTCGCTGGCTGCTCGGCCGGCCTCTAGGCTTAGGCGAGTCCCCGGCTCGGCTGGGCCTGTAGGCCCAAGCCAAGCCGGGGGCTCGCCTGAGCCTGGAGGCCGGCCTAGCAGCCTGCTCGGCCGGAGGAGGTCACCGCTGGAGCTCAGGGTCGATTTAGGGGAGTATGTTTTGGGAACTTCGGCCCTGAGCTCCAGCGGTGACCGTCCTCTGGCTGTCGCTGGCTGCTCGGCCGGCCTCTAGGCTTAGGCGAGTCCCCAGCTCGGCTGGGCCTGTAGGCCCAAGCCAAGCCGGGGGCTCGCCTGAGCCTGGAGGCCGGCCTTGCAGCCTGCTCGGCCGGAGGAGGTCACCGCTGGAGCTCAGGGCCGATTTAGGGGAGTATGTTTTGGGAACTTCGGCCCTGAGCTCCAGCGGTGACCGTCCTCTGGCTGTCGCTGGCTGCTCGGCCGGCCTCTAGGCTTAGGCGAGTCCCCGGCTCGGCTGGGCCTGTAGGCCCAAGCCAAGCCGGGGGCTCGCCTGAGCCTGGAGGCCGCCTAGCAGCCTGCTCGGCCGGAGGAGGTCACCGCTGGAGCTCAGGGCCGATTTAGGGGAGTATGTTTTGGGAACTTCGGCCCTGAGCTCCAGCAGTGACTGTCCTCTGGCTGTCGCTGGCTGCTCGGCCGGCCTCTAGGCTTAGGCGAGTCCCCGGCTCGGCTGGGCCTGTAGGCCAAGCCAAGCCGGGGGCTCGCCTGAGCCTGGAGGCCGGCCTAGCAGCCTGCTCGGCCGGAGGAGGTCACCGCTGGAGCTCAGGGCCGATTTAGGGGAGTATGTTTTGGGAACTTCGGCCCTGAGCTCCAGCGGTGACCGTCCTCTGGCTGTCGCTGGCTGCTCGGCCGGCCTCTAGGCTTAGGCGAGTCCCCGCTCGGCTGGGCCTGTAGGACCAAACCAAGCCGGGGGCTCGCCTGAGCCTGGATGCCCGCCGAGCAGGCCGCGACAGCCGGAGGACGGTCACCGCTGGAGTATCGGGGCCTGCGCCGTGTAAACAAACGGGTAGCTGCGCGCGGCTGGTGCCGATTTTTTTTTTTTTTTTCGCAGGCGGCCGGCACGCGCAGCTACCTGTTTGTTTTAACGGCCACTTTCAAATGTCCGTCGCGCATGCGCAGACCGCTTTTGGCGACGGACACTTGAAGGCTTACTCTTTTATAGTATAGATTAGACTTGCATCATGTTTCGCAGCCTTTGCATTACTACGCTTTATTTTATGACTGTCCCCTTAATGACATTGTCAAAAGGGCAGAATATGGATGGCATTAAAATTTGGCCCCCCCCCCGAAAAATTTCTGCGGACGCCCATGGGAAGTGGTCATATAATCAGGCGCAAAGGAAGTGGTCGTTTAATTAAACAGCAACAGGAAAAGGCAACGGAATTTAATCAATTAAGGCTTGAAGATTATATAAAGAGACATTTTAGAATGGAGTCATTATCCCTGGAAAGTACATGAGGACGAAACATGTTGGTTATTGGAGGACTTCTGTTTGTTTATTTTATTTTATATGTTTTTAATTTGATTTATTAAATTTACCTTATTTAAACTCTTGGAGCCATTTTTATTGTTCATGGTCCAACCGGAAACTCGAGAGGATATCTGTCAGGAACAGCTTAAATCCCGATGATCACATGGTTGGCTACGAGGAAGCAGAGGAGAGCAACAACTGCGGCTGAGTATTTGTAATATGCTTAAGATTCATGTTTATCCTGTAAGCCTAAATTTGGAGCACACCCACAGTTGCTTCAGTATAGCGCTATGCAGTTATCTTCTGCTTTCATTTTAGTGCACCTATCTTTTATTTGAAGTATCATATCACTGGATGAGCCTGAAGTAACGGGTCTGATGTGTCTCACTTGCAGCAGCCCACATATCCATTGTCACTCAGCTGTGGTGGATGATCTGGAGTTGAAGCAAGGGGGGGTGAGAAATCATCACACAGACCACCCCTCCCCCATGACAGACGGAGGTTAGGACCATCTTGACTGCCAGGAAGCCTGCAGTGTGCCTAGGGTTGCCACCTTTTGTTCAAGCCAAACCCGTACACTCTAGTGTTGGGCTTGGGTAGCCATTTTTTTAGCGTATACATTATGCATATATTTACATTACGCATACATATTATAGCATGTGGTATGCATGGCATGTCAGGCTGGTAGTATGGCACACTGGTATTATGCATGACACACTGGTATTATGCATGGCACACTGATATTATACATGGCACACTGGTATTATGCAGGACAGACTGGTACTATGGCTGGCACACTGGTATTATGCATGGCAAACTGGTATTGTGCCTGGCAGACTGGTAATATGGCTGGCACATTGGTATTATGCATGGCAGATTGGTATTATTGGTAGCACACTGGTATTATGCATGGCACACTGGTATTATGGCTGGCACACTGGAATTTTGCATGGCAGACTGGTATGGCTGGCACACTGGTATTATGGCTGGCAGACTGGTATTTTGCATGGCAGACTGGTATGGCTGGCACACTGGTATTATGCATGGCAGACTGGTATTATGGCTGGCACACTGGTATTATGCACTGGAAGACTGGTATTATGGCTGGCACACTGGTTTTATGCATGGCACACTGGAATTATGCATGACACACTGGTTTTGACTGATGCTGCGCTCACTCACAGTCACAGAGTTGCTTGTCACAGAGTCGGAGGGAGTGGAGACGTCAGAGCAGATCTGGATGGTAGGTCACTTGTCTTCAGTTCACAGCCCCACTCCACTCACTGATGGAGAGACAGAGCACGGCACGCAGACACGTCTCGTTCTCGTCGCTTGTCAGGACCTGGATGCTCTGACCCCCTGGTGCCCCCTTTGATACCACATATGCCATGAAGTGGACAATGGAGTCCTTCCTCGGATGCCAGTCTCTGTTCTAATTCGGTGGAGAAATCAGATATATGCGCACATAAAGAAATCACACAGACAAGGAATACGTCTATGTGTCTTCAAAGCCAATGATTCCTCTGACCTTTATTGACAATTTACAAGGCTTTTATGCTACTTCGCACATAACGAAAACAGGCTGTTGCCCAACATTCTATTCGTCATTAATGTTGTGAAATTACAGACTTTTGTTTAATAACAGTTAAAGAAAATAAAACATCAGCTTCTCCGGTTGTCCCCTTAGCCATCAAGGACGTTGTTACAGGACGTTCCAAGATGTTCCAAAACATTCTCTTCTTGATACTTGGAAAAAGAAACTACATGTGCGTACAAAACAATCGGCTAAGATAGCGTGTTAAACAATAATATGCATTTGAATCTTAAATCCTGATTAACCACTTAAACTATTTAAATTAGCATTTTTCTAGGCCTCTTTCTAAGCCTTTGAATATTATAAAAGCGAATATATACATATTTGTCCACAACAGTCCCCCCTAAAAATGCACATTTCCCAAGTGTACCCCTGGAGACGAGCCGTGCCTTCATCCGTTCCCCTAATAGTCTTGCCAGCCATCCCAAATCTTCGCCGGAGGTTGAGACGAGATACTCCTATTGAATAAAACCCCTTTGTATTCCGGGCTTCGGAGCATGGTCGAGACTGGTGGGTCAAGAATCGGGCCTCAACTCGTCTTGCAACGGGTCACTATCCTTGGCTTAAAGCCAATTCATAGACGTATTCTCGAGATAGGGGATGCTTGGATTCATAATTCTGTGGTTGACTTGTCACAGGTGGGTGGAGTTTGTCATTCATCTCATTCACATGAAATTCTAGACTAGTATAGAAAGTGCCAATATTCTCCCCAGTGTCCCCATACACTTGACTAAGCAGAACAGGTGTAGTGGATTTTACAGTTTTTTCGACAACCTTTTTAATGCAGGGTAAAACACAACATCCAATCACCGTCAACAGAACCATCACTACCAGGATAACTATCCCTATTTGTGTGAGGATCTTCTGCCAGGCACTCATCCAACTAAAATACTGATCCCAGGGGTCAGTAATGCCAGAGTATTTCTTCAGTTCTTCAGACAGGTCTTCCAATTGTTTAATGGCTTTAGTGACCTTACCGGTGGGGCCTGTGTTATCCGGGATAAAGGTGCAACAGAAGCCACCAGTACCTTTTAGCATTTTACAGAACCCACCCCTCTCTGCCAGTAGCATATCGAGGGCCATGCGGTTCTGGAAGGTCATCACAGAGGTTGGGCCTAGCTGGTTGGCCAAACCCTGGAGGGCATCTCGGGTATAGTTAACAAACCTCCGTTGGTTGTAATAGATGTAGTTAATCCAATCAACATTCTTGTTGATGGTTATCACGGGGATTAAAGATTCAAATCCTGCCTTCAGCTGGTCTCTCATTAGGCACCCCCCTTGGGACTCCTATGACATCAAGGTAGACCTGGGGATTGAAACTGCCAGGTACAGAATTCGCCTTTCTCCTTTGTCTAGTGAGTCCGGGGGTGTGGGCTGTTGGCAGGTCATCATCAAAGGGCAGGATGTGGAGGGGCATGATGGCTTTAGCCAGAGCACACTCACTGTCCCACGCACCTACCAAGCGGGAGCGGACTCGCATATCAGCGCAGATCCAATAGACATCTCCCAGGGAGATCGACTGGTTTTGCACCTTCTCCTTCTCCACAGCTCTGTACTGCGCACAATAACCTTCTGTGAAGTTTCCAACTACCCGGCCACCGGTTCCACAAGAGGAGTAACAGGTGTAGTTCCCGGGGAAGATGGTGATACTCTCTGAGAGTCTGGGGTTTTGTTTCTGGAGAGGGTATTTGGATTTCCATGCTCTGCAAGCATCGTGACTCAGAGTGGTGTTGGCAAACAGACTGAGAAAACATTCCTCGACATCCTCGGGGATATTGAGAGGTACCGTACCTAGATGAGGCCTAGCAGTACCACACACATAGCAATTGGTTCTGTTGTGGGACTGAGCGCTATATTTCATCCATTCTAACCAAACATTCATATCTGAGTATCCTGTTTCAATGGCCATAGTATCCTCGACCGTGGGATCAGCGATGGCCACTATACCATTGGGAGAGATCATCATGTGGTGATTAAGGGGTTTGGACTGTTGGTGCGGAAGGACCCAGTCAGGGGCAAGGTACATATCTCGCAGGCAGAATTTTCCCAGGCTCCAGGGATTCTCTGACCCCCCTTTTCCCCATATTCCCAGAATATGGGTACCGGCATCCCCGGGTCCAGGATATTCTGGGGATTACGATTAGTTTCTGTGCCGTCGCCCCTGTTCTAGATTTAAATACTGTGTCATCATCTGATTCTTGCAAGTCCTGGGTGGGGTATGTGTTTGGGGCCATTTTCAGTGTCATGCAGGCAAGAAGTGATTTACCATCGTTATCTTTCTCGTCTAGGGCGCTTTGTGGTTTGTGTCCCCAGGGAACCCCAGTATTCCATCCCACTGATCCCCAACTACCACACCCCTGTCCCCAATAGCTATTGGTAACGCACATATATATCATAATTGTGTGGGATCCCATTTCTCTAGATACACTGCAGGCGGGGGCAAGGGCAAGGGTTTACATCACGATAGTTAAAGGTGTAAGTGGCCACTCGAGTGTTAGAGGAATTGTACCAGAGAGTGGTTAGTTTGTGTTTGGCGGTAGCAACTGCCGTGCCATCAGCAATCTGTTTTATAACCTGTGGAATTATGTCAATGCCAACTTGTTCCCCCTAAACAACTTGCACCATAGCAACAGCCGCTTGTCCCATTATGACAGCCACATTTTGCCCCTGGATTCCCACCCCCCCCCCCAATGAGAAGGATATACATAATCATGTTTGGGCTGTTGGCTGGTCCGTTTCTGGTGTACAGGTCTTTTTACAGTGGAAAGCGTGGATACAGGTCGATTTTCCTTCCAGCTTTACTGACGTTGCTGTTGTGAGGAGGACCTGGAAAGGACCGTCGTATCTGGGCTCAAGTGGATTTTTCTGAAGAAACTTCTTCACTAGTACCCAATCTCCTGGGACTAGTTGATGGGTGTCGTCAATACTTTCAGGGTCTGGAATGCAAGAGAACACCTGACCATAGATATCAGTTAATATTTTTGAAACACTTGTGACATTCGTTACTAGGCTGTCAGACTGTAATTGTAATTGTTGAGGGAAACAGTATTTCGAAAGGTGACAGATTGTGTAGACCGATGAGAGCATTCATCATTGTATTTGAGAGGTGTTAGGGCCCATGTGCCTATTGTACTACAGCCGGATAGAGTGCCTTAGGTAAGCACACTTTGTTTCTTAGTTCTGAGACAGAAGTCTGGGTTACTAGTAGTGGGACTAGCTGCTCGAGTTCCTTTTCCTGTGTCTGAATGAGTCTGTCTTGCTGCTTGGTCTGCTAAATGATTTAATATCAGCTTCTGGTGTACTAAACTTTCCATGTGCATTTACTTTTAGTACTGCAACCTGTGTGAGTGCGTGTAGTTGCGCTTGTTTTGTTTCTTTTCCTTCTTCTGGCAGAAAGGGTGGGGGCGAGGGGGGAAGTTGAACAGAATTGATTGAAAATTCGTCATAGTTAACAGCATTACCACTACCAGAATCAGAATCACAATCGGAATCACCCCCCTCAGGAAAAGGAAAGAGAGTAGCGGGGTTTAGACTCTGTCATCTGGCTAGAGTGACATTATCAGGGCGCAGGAGGGAATATTGCAGGCGCAGGTGACCCGCGGAAGACAGCTATTTGCGCTGGGGTTTGTTGACGGTAGGCAGAAACGTCATGTGGTGCCAATACTCGGGGCTGCCGTCATCTTTCTGTTTTATGCAAATTAATACTCAATCAGCAGCCATCACTAGACTGTTGTAACTAATAAATACAGAAAAAATGGCGTCGCGCCCATACTCACTTATTTTTGGAGCGGCGGCAACTGCCAGGAGTAACAGCCCAGTAAATGTATAAAACATAACAAGGAAGGAGAGTGTCATCTGCGCTCATTCCTATGTGTTCCATGTACAACAAAAATGAGGTTTTGTTTGTTTCAATGGCCATTGCAACGTAAGCCCACTCGCCACTTCAAGGCACCTCTTTAGAGTGGGTACCTAACAATTGTAACCAAAAGGCCGCTCTACTGAGCAGCTCCAAGCCCTCCAGCTGCTTTTCAGCAAGGAGAGACAAAGATGGTGGGTTTTATTTATACACGCACCAAGCACTTCCCATTTGGGATCAAAAACAAAAACATGGAAAGAGGAACAGCTGCAAAACGACGAACTGGTGTTACAAGCATGATATACATAAATACAGAAAAAATGGCGTCGCGCCCATACTCACTTATTTTTGGAGCGGCGGCAACTGCCAGGAGTAACAGCCCAGTAAATGTATAAAACATAACAAGGAAGGAGAGTGTCATCTGCGCTCATTCCTATGTGTTCCATGTACAACAAAAATGAGGTTTTGTTTGTTTCAATGGCCATTGCAACGTAAGCCCACTCGCCACTTCAAGGCACCTCTTTAGAGTGGGTACCTAACAATTGTAACCAAAAGGCCGCTCTACTGAGCAGCTCCAAGCCCCTCCAGCTGCTTTTCAGCAAGGAGAGACAAAGATGGTGGGTTTTATTTATACACGCACCAAGCACTTCCCATTTGGGATCAAAAACAAAAACATGGAAAGAGGAACAGCTGCAAAACGACGAACTGGTGTTACAAGCATGATATACATAAATACAGAAAAAATGGCGTCGCGCCCATACTCACTTATTTTTGGAGCGGCGGCAACTGCCAGGAGTAACAGCCCAGTAAATGTATAAAACATAACAAGGAAGGAGAGTGTCATCTGCGCTCATTCCTATGTGTTCCATGTACAACAAAAATGAGGTTTTGTTTGTTTCAATGGCCATTGCAACGTAAGCCCACTCGCCACTTCAAGGCACCTCTTTAGAGTGGGTACCTAACAATTGTAACCAAAAGGCCGCTCTACTGAGCAGCTCCAAGCCCCTCCAGCTGCTTTTCAGCAAGGAGAGACAAAGATGGTGGGTTTTATTTATACACGCACCAAGCACTTCCCATTTGGGATCAAAAACAAAAACATGGAAAAGAGGAACAGCTGCAAAACGACGAACTGGTGTTACAAGCATGATATACATAAATACAGAAAAAATGGCGTCGCGCCCATACTCACTTATTTTTGGAGCGGCGGCAACTGCCAGGAGTAACAGCCCAGTAAATGTATAAAACATAACAAGGAAGGAGAGTGTCATCTGCGCTCATTCCTATGTGTTCCATGTACAACAAAAATGAGGTTTTGTTTGTTTCAATGGCCATTGCAACGTAAGCCCACTCGCCACTTCAAGGCACCTCTTTAGAGTGGGTACCTAACAATTGTAACCAAAAGGCCGCTCTACTGAGCAGCTCCAAGCCCCTCCAGCTGCTTTTCAGCAAGGAGAGACAAAGATGGTGGGTTTTATTTATACACGCACCAAGCACTTCCCATTTGGGATCAAAAACAAAAACATGGAAAGAGGAACAGCTGCAAAACGACGAACTGGTGTTACAAGCATGATATACATAAATACAGAAAAAATGGCGTCGCGCCCATACTCACTTATTTTTGGAGCGGCGGCAACTGCCAGGAGTAACAGCCCAGTAAATGTATAAAACATAACAAGGAAGGAGAGTGTCATCTGCGCTCATTCCTATGTGTTCCATGTACAACAAAAATGAGGTTTTGTTTGTTTCAATGGCCATTGCAACGTAAGCCCACTCGCCACTTCAAGGCACCTCTTTAGAGTGGGTACCTAACAATTGTAACCAAAAGGCCGCTCTACTGAGCAGCTCCAAGCCCCTCCAGCTGCTTTTCAGCAAGGAGAGACAAAGATGGTGGGTTTTATTTATACACGCACCAAGCACTTCCCATTTGGGATCAAAAACAAAAACATGGAAAGAGGAACAGCTGCAAAACGACGACTGGTGTTACAAGCATGATATACATAAATACAGAAAAAATGGCGTCGCGCCCATACTCACTTATTTTTGGAGCGGCGGCAACTGCCAGGAGTAACAGCCCAGTAAATGTATAAAACATAACAAGGAAGGAGAGTGTCATCTGCGCTCATTCCTATGTGTTCCATGTACAACAAAAATGAGGTTTTGTTTGTTTCAATGGCCATTGCAACGTAAGCCCACTCGCCACTTCAAGGCACCTCTTTAGAGTGGGTACCTAACAATTGTAACCAAAAGGCCGCTCTACTGAGCAGCTCCAAGCCCCTCCAGCTGCTTTTCAGCAAGGAGAGACAAAGATGGTGGGTTTTATTTATACACGCACCAAGCACTTCCCATTTGGGATCAAAAACAAAAACATGGAAAGAGGAACAGCTGCAAAACGACGAACTGGTGTTACAAGCATGATATACATAAATACAGAAAAAATGGCGTCGCGCCCATACTCACTTATTTTTGGAGCGGCGGCAACTGCCAGGAGTAACAGCCCAGTAAATGTATAAAACATAACAAGGAAGGAGAGTGTCATCTGCGCTCATTCCTATGTGTTCCATGTACAACAAAAATGAGGTTTTGTTTGTTTCAATGGCCATTGCAACGTAAGCCCACTCGCCACTTCAAGGCACCTCTTTAGAGTGGGTACCTAACAATTGTAACCAAAAGGCCGCTCTACTGAGCAGCTCCAAGCCCCTCCAGCTGCTTTTCAGCAAGGAGAGACAAAGATGGTGGGTTTTATTTATACACGCACCAAGCACTTCCCATTTGGGATCAAAAACAAAAACATGGAAAGAGGAACAGCTGCAAAACGACGGACTGGTGTTACAAGCATGATATACATAAATACAGAAAAAATGGCGTCGCGCCCATACTCACTTATTTTTGGAGCGGCGGCAACTGCCAGGAGTAACAGCCCAGTAAATGTATAAAACATAACAAGGAAGGGAGAGTGTCATCTGCGCTCATTCCTATGTGTTCCATGTACAACAAAAATGAGGTTTTGTTTGTTTCAATGGCCATTGCAACGTAAGCCCACTCGCCACTTCAAGGCACCTCTTTAGAGTGGGTACCTAACAATTGTAACCAAAAGGCCGCTCTACTGAGCAGCTCCAAGCCCCTCCAGCTGCTTTTCAGCAAGGAGAGACAAAGATGGTGGGTTTTTTTATACACGCACCAAGCACTTCCCATTTGGGATCAAAAACAAAAACATGGAAAGAGGAACAGCTGCAAAACGACGGACTGGTGTTACAAGCATGATATACATAAATACAGAAAAAAATGGCGTCGCGCCCATACTCACTTATTTTTGGAGCGGCGGCAACTGCCAGGAGTAACAGCCCAGTAAATGTATAAAACATAACAAGGAAGGAGAGTGTCATCTGCGCTCATTCCTATGTGTTCCATGTACAACAAAAATGAGGTTTTGTTTGTTTCAATGGCCATTGCAACGTAAGCCCACTCGCCACTTCAAGGCACCTCTTTAGAGTGGGTACCTAACAATTGTAACCAAAAGGCCGCTCTACTGAGCAGCTCCAAGCCCCTCCAGCTGCTTTTCAGCAAGGAGAGACAAAGATGGTGGTTTTTATTTATACACGCACCAAGCACTTCCCATTTGGGATCAAAAACAAAAACATGGAAAGAGGAACAGCTGCAAAACGACGAACTGGTGTTACAAGCATGATATACATAAATACAGAAAAAATGGCGTCGCGCCCATACTCACTTATTTTTGGAGCGGCGGCAACTGCCAGGAGTAACAGCCCAGTAAATGTATAAAACATAACAAGGAAGGAGAGTGTCATCTGCGCTCATTCCTATGTGTTCCATGTACAACAAAAATGAGGTTTTGTTTGTTTCAATGGCCATTGCAACGTAAGCCCACTCGCCACTTCAAGGCACCTCTTTAGAGTGGGTACCTAACAATTGTAACCAAAAGGCCGCTCTACTGAGCAGCTCCAAGCCCCTCCAGCTGCTTTTCAGCAAGGAGAGACAAAGATGGTGGGTTTTATTTATACACGCACCAAGCACTTCCCATTTGGGATCAAAAACAAAAACATGGAAAGAGGAACAGCTGCAAAACGACGAACTGGTGTTACAAGCATGATATACATAAATACAGAAAAAATGGCGTCGCGCCCATACTCACTTATTTTTGGAGCGGCGGCAACTGCCAGGAGTAACAGCCCAGTAAATGTATAAAACATAACAAGGAAGGAGAGTGTCATCTGCGCTCATTCCTATGTGTTCCATGTACAACAAAAATGAGGTTTTGTTTGTTTCAATGGCCATTGCAACGTAAGCCCACTCGCCACTTCAAGGCACCTCTTTAGAGTGGGTACCTAACAATTGTAACCAAAAGGCCGCTCTACTGAGCAGCTCCAAGCCCCTCCAGCTGCTTTTCAGCAAGGAGAGACAAAGATGGTGGGTTTTATTTATACACGCACCAAGCACTTCCCATTTGGGATCAAAAACAAAAACATGGAAAGAGGAACAGCTGCAAAACGACGAACTGGTGTTACAAGCATGATATACATAAATACAGAAAAAATGGCGTCGCGCCCATACTCACTTATTTTTGGAGCGGCGGCAACTGCCAGGAGTAACAGCCCAGTAAATGTATAAAACATAACAAGGAAGGAGAGTGTCATCTGCGCTCATTCCTATGTGTTCCATGTACAACAAAAATGAGGTTTTGTTTGTTTCAATGGCCATTGCAACGTAAGCCCACTCGCCACTTCAAGGCACCTCTTTAGAGTGGGTACCTAACAATTGTAACCAAAAGGCCGCTCTACTGAGCAGCTCCAAGCCCCTCCAGCTGCTTTTCAGCAAGGAGAGACAAAGATGGTGGGTTTTATTTATACACGCACCAAGCACTTCCCATTTGGGATCAAAAACAAAACATGGAAAGAGGAACAGCTGCAAAACGACGAACTGGTGTTACAAGCATGATATACATAAATACAGAAAAAATGGCGTCGCGCCCATACTCACTTATTTTTGGAGCGGCGGCAACTGCCAGGAGTAACAGCCCAGTAAATGTATAAAACATAACAAGGAAGGAGAGTGTCATCTGCGCTCATTCCTATGTGTTCCATGTACAACAAAAATGAGGTTTTGTTTGTTTCAATGGCCATTGCAACGTAAGCCCACTCGCCACTTCAAGGCACCTCTTTAGAGTGGGTACCTAACAATTGTAACCAAAAGGCCGCTCTACTGAGCAGCTCCAAGCCCCTCCAGCTGCTTTTCAGCAAGGAGAGACAAAGATGGTGGGTTTTATTTATACACGCACCAAGCACTTCCCATTTGGGATCAAAAACAAAAACATGGAAAGAGGAACAGCTGCAAAACGACGAACTGGTGTTACAAGCATGATATACATAAATACAGAAAAAATGGCGTCGCGCCCATACTCACTTATTTTTGGAGCGGCGGCAACTGCCAGGAGTAACAGCCCAGTAAATGTATAAAACATAACAAGGAAGGAGAGTGTCATCTGCGCTCATTCCTATGTGTTCCATGTACAACAAAAATGAGGTTTTGTTTGTTTCAATGGCCATTGCAACGTAAGCCCACTCGCCACTTCAAGGCACCTCTTTAGAGTGGGTACCTAACAATTGTAACCAAAGGGCCGCTCTACTGAGCAGCTCCAAGCCCCTCCAGCTGCTTTTCAGCAAGGAGAGACAAAGATGGTGGGTTTATTTATACACGCACCAAGCACTTCCCATTTGGGATCAAAAACAAAAACATGGAAAGAGGAACAGCTGCAAAACGACGACTGGTGTTACAAGCATGATATACATAAATACAGAAAAAATGGCGTCGCGCCCATACTCACTTATTTTTGGAGCGGCGGCAACTGCCAGGAGTAACAGCCCAGTAAATGTATAAACATAACAAGGAAGGAGAGTGTCATCTGCGCTCATTCCTATGTGTTCCATACAACAAAAATGAGGTTTTGTTTGTTTCAATGGCCATTGCAACGTAAGCCCACTCGCCACTTCAAGGCCTCTTTAGAGTGGGTACCTAACAATTGTAACCAAAAGGCCGCTTCTACTGAGCAGCTCCAAGCCCCTCCAGCTGCTTTTCAGCAAGGAGAGACAAAGATGGTGGGTTTTATTTATACACGCACCAAGCACTTCCCATTTGGGATCAAAAACAAAAACATGGAAAGAGGAACAGCTGCAAAACGACGAACTGGTGTTACAAGCATGATATACATAAATACAGAAAAAAATGGCGTCGCGCCCATACTCACTTATTTTTGGAGCGGCGGCAACTGCCAGGAGTAACAGCCCAGTAAATGTATAAAACATAACAAGGAAGGAGAGTGTCATCTGCGCTCATTCCTATGTGTTCCATGTACAACAAAAATGAGGTTTTGTTTGTTTCAATGGCCATTGCAACGTAAGCCCACTCGCCACTTCAAGGCACCTCTTTAGAGTGGGTACCTAACAATTGTAACCAAAAGGCCGCTCTACTGAGCAGCTCCAAGCCCCTCCAGCTGCTTTTCAGCAAGGAGAGACAAAGATGGTGGTTTTATTTATACACGCACCAAGCACTTCCCATTTGGGATCAAAAACAAAAACATGGAAAGAGGAACAGCTGCAAAACGACGAACTGGTGTTACAAGCATGATATACATAAATACAGAAAAAATGGCGTCGCGCCCATACTCACTTACTATACTATACTATACTGTTGTAACTAATACCCTCGTTGAAAGAGAATTGGAGGGTAAAACTTTCCTGGCAGTAGCAGCTTTATCATGTACGCGGCTAGGTCACACTCCGTCTGTGGGGTCGTCATGAACTAGAAAATCCTCTAAATTAACTAGAAAAGAAAAACCTGCAATCTTCTGATACTGACAGTATACCATCTCCATTTTAAACTAAAATAAGCTATCGTAGCAGGGAAAAACCTGCTCCACGTTTAAACTGCATACAGTAGAATATTCCCTTTTTTTTAACACTTAATTCTACCCGGCTCCGTAGCACTCTGTCCTGCAGAGCAATACAGATGGAATACGTAGCCTCTCTCCCGAGAATATTACGTATAAAACTATTTTTTACTAAAATAATAAACCAATAGGGCGGTACTCCATTAATATAGACAAACGATTCTATCTACAAGTATAATAATTCCGCATACGTACGTCTTGTACTTCACATATACACTGTAACAGTAAACAACGCATAATCTCTTGGCAAACAACCAACCATGGAATCATGTCATAAACAAAGCAGGTGTCATGTCTCACCTGTCTATTTTGCTTTTGGTTTAGGCTTACCATGCTTTACATCTCTGACATACATACATGACCTTCTTAATGTTCTCTACTGGCAAGCAACCTGTAGTTGCCATATCTAGGATAGGCTTTCCTAACCTCTTCTCACATTGACTCATAAACTATCATCCGCATCCTATAGATTATCAGATTCTGGTTTAAAATAACTTTCATCCCACTTATAAAAAATTCATAATTTTTTGCATCCATTTACACGAGTTGGAACAGGCGTCCCTGTCCAACCGCCTATTAAATTTATACCTTTTTATTGACTCATACTCTATACACATATACATCCATATAAACAAAAACACACACTATATTCACAAATATATATATATATATATTGGTTGAATGGCCAGACATCATCTTGGTGGAAAGGCCTAAGCCAGGGATTGTGGGTCGTGGGAAATTATCAGATACAATGGCAGTATCCTGTTAAAGGCCATTGGCGGCATCTGGGCTTTGGGTGGGGGCCATCGCCTGCGGTGTGCTTTACAATCCCATTTGAAATGGTTGGACTCTCCACATGTAAAACAGGTTCTTGGTGGATGCCCCCCCTCCCCACCAGGCTCCCCTTCCACGGTGTCTGCCGTCATACTGAGAGTTGGCTGCTGTGTCCAGGCTACATTGTTTTTGGGAGTTGGAGGGATGTCATGGGTGTTTCGGTAGAAAGGGTACGTGGTGTCGGTTTGCTGGGGTGGAAAAAGTGTGGACTGGCTACGGGTGACCTGGGGTGTGGTTGCAGGTAACCCTATGTGGGACGTTAGGGAATCATCAGTACGATTTACTGAGAAAAATAGTTGACCCGGGCCGCCAGTCCCATCTATCGTTTGGAGGGCGGTATCTAAATTGGGCAAGTGAGGCATAATAGGGTATATTGTCGGTACATGGCTTGTGGCTGCTAATGAGGACATGACAGGACGAGTGGCGTAGTACGACCCATCGATACATAAAACAGGGTAGAGACCTGTCGGCTGTTTTTGGGCAGTTGTCGTTTGGGTTGGGGTGATTATTTTCTTTTTGGATACCTTACCATAGGAAGGAGGCTCAGAACTTGGAGTGAGATAATAGTAATTCGTTTTTACCTTTCGTCTTATGTATTGTTTCTATCCACCCTTCGTTCTCAATTTCTTTTGCAACCCTATACCAATCCTGTGCTACATTCTATAATCCATTTTCAATCAACATTCCTTTCTTATTCTTCAACACATGTTTCCACTCTTCTACCTGTAATCTGGGATTATCTAATCCGCAAATCCTGCCTAAAATCTTTAGTTTTGACATTTTTTTTTGCCTGTCCTTTTCCTCAACTAACTTGCATGGCGACAACCAACCAGTATGGCTACTCTGTTCATTTCCCATTCTCGATTGTTAGCTTTGTTATCCTGGTCACTCTTCAATTCACGTAGTTTATCAACAGTCAGAAATGAGGATAGACCTATATCTATCGTGTCCTCTTTGTTACCACGACAATAAAGCGTCTCGTCCTCCCCTATATTCCAAATATAGGACTCTGCTAGAAAGGTGTAGCTAGTACCTCTCCATCATGCAGCATATATATACTAGATATATATATTCTTGTGAGTTCCTAATAGATACGCCTAATGCATCATCTATCCAAGTACCCACAAAAACTCCTCTGACTGTCAATCAAACTATACTTCAATCAGAGATATATCTCGTCCTACCACCAAGCTTGTGATCGCCTGTTACTGTTAGGTGCATACCTGGTATTAGGACTTTTCTATTCATCACATCACCTGTTACCGCTGGGGATAGCTAACCAGGTACATGCCACTTGTTACCGCTGGATCACGATAATCTCTCTGATCAACAACCAAATACAATTTCTATCAGGAAATATGCCGTCAATACAAAGAACCGTGAACAGACACGTACAAACAAGCAGACAACTGGCATGCGGTTCGTCGTGGTCAGTATAACGGGCACCTGGGCAAAGTTAAATAAAACCCCCACTTTTGATGCTTTTCCAAGGTGTCACACTGGGGTTTCCCGGGGTAGGATCATAAACCAGAAACACGTCACCGATAAGATATCAAAAGGTATCTTACCTGTAAGGTTTACGAAGTTGATCAGGCTCCGGTTCTGGTGTGGTCCCGCCAGGAAATCCTCGTCGGTGACACTGGATAAAGCGTGTAACCCAGTCTAATTCGGTGGAGAAATCAGATACAGTGGCAAGAAAAAGTATGTGAACCTTTGGGATTACGTGGAGTTTTGCATGAATTGGTTCATAAAATGTGCTCTGATCTTCATCTAAGTCACACAATTTGAAAAACACAGTCTGCTTAAACTAATACAACACAAACATTATATGTTTTCATGTTTTTTTATTGAACAGAACATGTAAACATTCACAGTGCAGGGTGGAAAAAAGTATGTGAACCTTTGGATTTAATAAATGGTTGACCCTCCTTTGGCAGCATTAACCTTCAACCAAACGTTTCCTGTAGTTGCAGATCAGACCTGCACAACGATCTGAGTAATTTTGGACCACTCCTCTTCACAAAACTGTTTCAGTGTAGCATATTCTTTGATGTCTGGTGTGAATCGCTCTCTTAAGGTTCATGCCACAGTATTTCAATCTGGTGAGGTCAGGACTCTGACTGGGCCACGCCAGAAGGCGTATTTTGTTTTGTTGAAGCCATTCTTTTTTCAATTACTTGTATGCTTTGGGTCATTGTCCTGTTGCATCATCC